>CM029624.1:4260239-4802739 GCA_017311315.1 Dendrocalamus latiflorus
TCTTTGCTACTCTTCTCAGGATCATTGGACATGACTCTAAACTAAACACAAATATTGATCTCTGGGAGGAGAAAACACAAAGGGAGAACCAAGGGAACAGAGAGTCAAGAAACTGACAAAAATAAAAAACTGAACATTATCAGAGAGCAGCACTAAACCTTAAATTCCCCTCGAATCCATGATCCTTTGGCTATGAAATTTTGAGGGTATGTTAGCAATAGCCCAAGGGATACTTAGACCAAAGATTAGACCCTCTCCTCAAAAGAATCAAGATCTGAATAAAACCCTAGAAATGGAGAAGCATGAACAGAGCAACCACAAATAACAAATCTGAGATTAAACCAAAGTTTGCTCTTGAGATTACATAGCCAAATGGCTTTTAGGCTTCTCCCATGTCATTGCAACCCATTTTGGCACTTCACAACAACAATCAACAAGAAACTCAAAATCTCAAGAAATCCACCAAAAGAGCATCGAAGGAAGAACAGAGAGCACGGGAATAAAAACTTCAGATTTTCATTTCTTGAATCATAGCGAATACAGGCGAGTCCCGATACCCCGTCTTGATACAAAGGAAGGATTACAATCTCTCAACTCATCCTCTCCCTCACCTCAACTCAAGAACACACACACATATCCATGGAGGGAGGAAGAACACAACACTCTCACCTAGAACACATCGTAGGGGACAGAGAGAGCACCAGACTCTGCCTCTCCAACCACTAAAGACTAAAGGAAAACCAACTCCTAAAGCCTCTTTTGACTAGAGCTAACCCTAATTCCCTCCAAAATGCTCAAGTGGGCATGCAGCCCCTCAATCCTATTTATAGCCTTGGCTAACGGGTCTCCGCCCCGTTACGCCTGCTAAATCCAACGGCGCCCGCTCCCGCTTGTGCAGCCTCGCGAATTTCCCGATTCGCCCCTCCTGCACCTTCCGGGAAGCTTCCGCGCTCCTTGCCTCGCACGCCTCGCAACCACCTCGAGTCTACGTCGTCTTCGACACATCCCGACCGTTCTGACCTCAGCGCCACCTGCGCCTAGTCCGGTCCACGTGTCTCGCCACGACTCCACCCGATGTCCTGCAGTCACACAGACAAGAAAACACGTCAAATAGCACCGCTCGATACATGAAAGCATAATCAACATCATACTTACCATGACGAAGTCCAAACCTGTCAAATCAAAGAATCAGCGTCCTAATCCCATATGACCAAGTTTGACCACAGTCCGACCGAGCCCGTTGCACCACGCAACGTCAGGGTCCGAACCACCCAAACCAAACTCGACTGACCTAAACAACTGTCAATTACTCATCACTCACATGTGGTCACCTCCACATGGTTCATCAATCTCCCCCTTGATGAGTATATTGACAAACTCGAAAAAGCGCAAAGTTGAGTTTGAGTTTGAAGAATCCAACATGGTCCAAAGACAGGAAAATGAAGCTAATGACCATGTCGACAGAAGGAACCACTAGAGCAACAGCTGAAAGAGCAAATTGATCTCCAAAGCTCTAAAGTGTTCCCAAAAGACTTTTTCTACTCTATTCTCCCCCTTTTGGCAATAAACACATCAAGAATGCAAAGGCGAGAATATGATCACAAGGATGGATGAAATATGGCTGAAGTTTGATTATTTCTAAGCATTTTGAGCCATTAGAATTATCCATAATGACCATAATGAGATACACCAAGCCATAACTCTATAAGAAGCTATCTAGATCATGACATGACATGTATAAGCTAGCTAGAACACATAGATGACAATCTGAAATATAGTACATTAAGTGAGAATGTCAAGTCATCAAGAAGTAAAGTCTAACTAGAGATATCCAAGGATGATGCCGGCCATGTCAAGTAAGCTAAGCGGAACCAAGAAGCTAATATTGAGACCAACTAGAGTGCTATGCTCAAGAATGAAACATTGGCGCAAGTACTTGGTTCTTTTTGTAGCTTAAGCAAATTGAGCACATAAGACATTGTCTTTTTTTTAAGCTCATGGTCGTTTCTAACCCAAAATTTGTTTATGTGCTAGATCTCAAGCCTTATGCGACTACTCCAAGCAATAAGCTTAAGAAGATAGTCTAGGTCATCCAAAACTCCCCTGAGTTCATGCCTAGTGCAATGGCAAGCCGTCTCATGAGAAAGAATTGGTGAAATCAGTTTTTTCGCACAAAAGAGATTTTTTTTGTGTGCTAGATCTCAAGCCTTATGCGACTACTCCAAGCGAGAAGCTTAAGAAGATAGTCTAGGTCATCCAAAACTCCCCCTGAGTTCATGCCTAGTGCAATGGCAAGCCGTCTCATGAGAAAGAATTGGTGAAATCAGTTTTTTCGCACAAAAGAGATCTTTTTTTTAAACATATTGTACTACCTCATGCTACATCAAGAGACTAAAATAGCTCAATCTAAGGCTCAATAAAAGATTCAACACTCAGCTAAGCCTAGTTGACATGGCATGAATCATAAAAAGATAGCTCCAGAAAGACTAAACTCAAATGCTAGCATGACAAGTTTTACTTCAAGTTGGGCAACTTTAATTAACTTATCATGGTAAAAGCTATTCTACACATATGAAGTCATGATCAATCTAGCATATAAAGCACAAATCATGGCAAGGTGTATAGCATTGAAAACGTGTCAAAATAGGATAATATTCAGGGCTCAAAGTAGTTATTTTACAATGCGAGATGCAAGAAAATCCAGCTCCCCCTCAACAAGAGATACAACTTTAAGTTCAAGTTAAGTTATGTCAAGTTTAAGCTCCAGAAGCTCCCTAATGAACTTCCCCTGAACCAAAGCAATACGAATCGAGAAGCTGGCAAAGAAAACAGCAAACGGGTAGTCCTTAAAGCATAGATAAGATATTGAGACAACTATGGCTCAGACTGACTCTCATCTACCCCATATGACTCCAGGACTATTAGCTGACCGTAAAACACACGCTAGAGAGCAAACACGTACCCTGTCTACCCGAGGGTGGCCCGACCCTCGCTAGAACCTACAAGAAGTGAGTGAGCTCAATTTAGTGAGATAAGAAACAGTTAATAAGAAGCAACCTGGAAGCACAAGATAAGAGCAGAAGTCTAAGCAACTAGACAAGAGAAGCACTCTAATCTATGCTAGGAGGACTAATCCCAATGCACCCAAAATGCAATGCAACAACAAGGAGTAAGAGCATAATTAATATAGTAAAGCAGTAAAGCCCAAAGCTCCCCCTCACTACAGTCCATAAGGACAACCCACCCCAAGCTCTCCCCGCAGAGCTGAAAACCTCGAACTATCCAATGGCTTGGTGAAGATGTCAGCCAACTGGTGGTCACTCTCCACAAACTGGAGCACTATATCGCCCTTCTCTACATGGTCTCTAAGGAAATGGAAGCGAATGTCAATGTGCTTGGTCCGGGAGTGCTGTACTGGGTTCCTAGCAATGTTAATCGCAGAAGTGTTATCACAAAAGAGTGGAACACTGTCGATAACTAACCCAAAGTCTCGCAGGGTCGAGACCATCCAAAGCACCTGGCTGCAGCAACTGGCGGCAGTTACGTACTCGGCCTCTGCGGTGGACTGTGCAACACCGGATTGCTTCCTTGAAGACCAGGAAACAAGAGAAGTGCCAATAAATTAGCAGGTGCCAGAAGTGCTCTTCCTATCTATCCTACAGCCAGCGAAGTCTGCATCCGAGAAAGCTCTCAAGGAAAGATAGGATGATGAAGAGTACCAGATACCATAGTCAATGGTAGCTCGCAGGTACCGAAAGATGCGCTTCACCGCCTGGCGGTGAGAAACGCGAGGAGAAGCCTGAAAACGAGCGCACAGACACACAGAAAAATGTATGTCAGGTCTCGAGGCAGTGAGGTACAAGAGGGAGCCAATCATGCTGCGATACTCCTTCTGATCAACTGGCTCGCCATCCTCATCTGGGTCAAGATAGGCTGTAGAAGCCATGGGAGTCGACACAGGCTTACCATCACTCATGTCGAAGCGTCTCAGGAGGTCACGAGTGTACTTGCCTTGATGCAAGAAAGTACCCTCCCGAGTCTGCTTGATTTGGAAGCCAAGAAAGAATGTCAACTCACCCATCATGCTCATCTCAAACTCGGTGCTCATGACATCCGAGAACTGTGAAACCAGAGCATGGGAAGAGCCGCCAAAGATGATGTCATCGACATAGATTTGGACGAGCAGAAGGTCATTGCCATGACGGCGAATGAACAAGGTCTTGTCTACTTTACCCATGTCAAACCCATGACTCAACAAGTAGGACTTAAGCCTCTCATACCAAGCTCTGGGGGCCTGCTTAAGTCCATACAACGCTTTGGAAAGCTTGAAGACATGGTGGGGGTATTTGGGGTTCTCGAAACCTGGAGGCTGTCTGACGTAAACTTCTTCCTCAATGACTCCATTAAGGAAGGCACTCTTGACATCCATCTGGTAGAGCTTGAAACCCTTAGAAGCTGCAAAGGCAAGCAGGATTCTAATGGCCTCAAGTCGAGCTACAGGGGCAAAGGTCTCCTCGAAGTCTAGGCCCTCAACCTGGGAAAACCCCTGAGCTACCAGTCTAGCCTTGTTTCGAATAACCACTCCATCCTCGCTCTGCTTGTTCTTGAACACCCACTTAGTCCCAATAATATTGTGACCTCGCGGGGGCTCGACAAGCGACCAGACCTTGTTCCTCTCGAAATTTTCTAACTCCTCATGCATGGCATTGACCCAAGACTCATCGGAAAGAGCATGAGAAATATCCTTGGGCTCAAAGGAGGCAATGAAAGCAGAGTGAAGACAGAATTGAGATAAGCCAGATTTTGAGCGAGTAACACGCTCGAACAGGTCTCCAATCATCTGCTCAGAAGGATGCCTTTTCTGGATATGTCGGGGAGGTCCAGGATGAGATGAAGAAGTGGCCTCTACCTCGTGAGCTGACGAGGTAGGAACAGAGCCACTAGCTCCAGAGGAAGCAGAAGGCATGGGCTGATCACCTGGAGGTGCGGTAGAAGACGGCACCTCAAGGGGTGGATAAGGGACTGGATCGGGTAGACAACCCTCATCTCCATTGTCCTCGTCATCCACGAAGATGGTCTCGGACTGCTCTAAAGAACCTGAGATATCAGGCCTAGTCCCCGGACTAGCCTCGTCAAAGGTCACCTCACAGGTCTCTACCATTTTGCTAGACTCACAGTTCCAGACCCTATAAGCCCGCGAAGAAGGCGAGTAACCTAGAAAGATCCCATCACAAGAACGTGACTCGAACTTATCTAGGTTCCCGGACTTCAGAATAAAGCACTTGCAACCAAACACACGAAAATGAGAGACGCTGGGCTTTCGCCCGTATCTCAACTCATAAGAAGTGCGGTGCAAGTGTGCCCGAAGAAAAACTCGATTCGAAACATGGCACGCGGTCGCAATAGCCTCAGCCCAAAACTTCCTAGGTGTAGAGTACTCATCGAGCATCGTCCTGGCCATCTCGACCAAGGTACGGTTCTTCCTCTCCACGACGCCATTCTGCTGTGGGACGTGCGGAGAAGAGAACTGGTGCTCTACACCTATCTCACCACAGAAACTCTCAAAGTAGGAATTCTTGAACTCCGTGCCATTGTCACTGCGGATCGCTCGTAAGGCACCTGGGAGCTCAACAGAAAGCCTACTAAAAAGACCTCGGAAATGCGAAAACGTCTCATCCTTCGAGGCTAAGAAAAACACCCAAGAATACCTCGAGAAGTCATCGACCACAACAAGAACATACCACTTCCCCCCTGCTGACTGCACTCGAGCTGGTCCAACTGTGTCCATGTGGAGCAGCTGTCCCGGTGCATCGGTCATAGTAACTGTGACCGGAGGGTGAGAAGCGGCAACCATCTTGCCGTGCCGGCATAGAGAGCAAATAAGATCTTTGACCATCTTGAGTTTAGGCAGACCACGAATGAGATCGTGGCCGCTAACTCGGGTCAAATGGTCAAATCCAATATGACCAAGTCTCCTATGCCAGAAAGAGAGGCCGCGGGACTCAGAGGCAACTAAACACCTGAGAGGATCACCAGAAGACTCAGAAAAATCAGCACGAAAGATCCTCCCATAACGAGAAATCCTGCAAACCAGACTACCCGAAGAATTTTACAAGCATTTTTCTTAAAGCTCACCTCGAAATCGTCATCGGTAAGTTGAGAAACTGAAAGCAAATTGTACTGCAGCTTACTAACCAAGGCTACATCTTTCAAAATGAAAGAATCATTAATGCGCACAGTACCTTTGGCGATGACGCGCCCAGATGAAGCATCTCCGAAAGTGATTGTCTCATCACCTGGAGCACGGGCAAGGGAAGAAAACCAACGGGAGTCTCCGGTCATATGACGAGAACAACCGGAGTCTACAAGCCAAACCTTTCCCTTCCCTGCCCGGCGAACCTGAGTCAAACAGAGAGTAAAGTCTCAGTACTGGGGTAAATCAAAAGAGATTTTGGCACCCAATACTGAACAACACGTCGAGCAGATGAAGTTGTCAAGCACGACTGACCTCTATCTACCTTACGCTCTCTGTGACTCAAAGAAGCAGAAGGTCTGTGAGCAGACCTGAAGCTGTTGCGGGGTCCGACTGCTACGGGGGAGCGAGTCGGAACACCGGCAACACGCTGATCACGCCGCGGGTAGCTATCTCGATGGGAAAAACGAGATCTACCCCCCAGGACAACGGAAGTCACGACCAGAGGCAGCATGAGGACGAAAAGCAGAAAACTCGGAAAAACCAAGTCCTCTATGCTGCCTAAACTCCGTAACAGGAGCAAACCTAGACCTCATGTTGGTCTTAGGTGCACTCAGGATCTGGGGCTGACCCTGAATACCCCTAAGAGACTCAACACGGTCTCTACGCGCGATCTTGGCGCGCCTGAAGCATCTCTCGATCGAGTGCCTATCCTTCTGACAGAAGGTGCAGTGGTACCTCACCTTCGAAGAGGTGGAAGTAGCACGCGAGGACTTCGGCTTCTGAGAGGCCGAAGTAGCAGGTGAACCTACCTTGCTGTCAGAGATCCCTTGGACAAAGCCCGCTGATTTGATTTTGACCTCATCAGATCTGGGCTCGACCTCGATCACACCTCCCACTATGGGTCTGAGAATAGCAGGAGGATGCTTCCTCATATCCTCATAGAAATCATATCCTAGACCTTGATTGAACTTACAAATCTTGGATTGGTCTAGAATAAGATTAAGCTTCTTCTTGCCTCCTACAAATCTCTCGAGAGTGTTCATAAGATACTGACACTCCCGAAAGAGAGAGGTGCAAGAAGAGCAGGGAGAAGAGGGAACAGCAGGAGGTAAGGGAGCAGAAGAAGAACCAACAGTAGAGGAAAGAATGGCTTGTGCACGCACAGCCGACTCTGAGGGGACAGTCCTACTACTAGCAGGTTGGTTCGCGTCTCTAAGCGTCTCATCCTTACCCTGGGGCTTCTCCCCCACACCATCAATCACATCACAACCAGATTGTGGCTTCTCTAGTAAGTCCTTAGTTAGCTTCACACATTTGTCATTCAAAGCAACGAGTTCAAGTTTTAGTTTATCACAACTAATGCATGGTGAGCTAACAGGATCCTTAGTCGCATACTGAGCTATTTTCTTGTTGTTGTCAATCATTTCTTGAAACTGTTTTGAGACAGATTCAAGTTCAGTAGTTAACTTTGGACAATTCAAACATGAATCAATAGGCTCAAGTAAAGAAGCACTCAACTCAGCAATCTTGTGATCTGCCCGTTTTAGGTTCATCTTCAAGTTATTGCAATTTTCACAAGACTCGGGCAGATCAAGGAGCATGGCATAAGGTCCTCTAGCAGCAATGTCTTTATCCTCACATGAGGTGGGAGAAGTAGTCTCATCAGTAGTAAGTAGGGTAACAGCCATCCTACTCAACTCTAACTCAGCAAGCAGACTAACATTCTCCACCTTAACAATATCAAGCTCGGAGGACACACTATCATGAGAGGTCCTTAATTTCTCCATGTCATCAAGCAAGGCACAGCATGTATCACAGTCGTCACGGGAGGGAGCAGATGTAAGTGAAGCAATCTCCCGTGACAGTCTATCTACTTCCTTCTCTAACTCGGTACACCTAGACCTAGCTCTAGCATGAAATCCACCTAGCTTAAGAAAAGCATCATTTAGCTGGTCATAAGAAGGGAGTACCTCATCCGAGTCGGAGTACAACTCGCTGTCGCTGAGTTCGCCCTCGAGGGCCATGAAGCACATGCCGGAGAAGTCGTTGCCGCCATCCTTGGGCTCTTGGTCACCCGTCCCGTCGTCGTCGCTCCATCCCTCCACCTCGCTGAGGTCGAGGTCGTCGAAGGCGGTGAGGACGCGGTGGAAGAGCTTCTTGGCCTTCCCGAAGTTGCGGAACTTCTTCTTTCCCGGCGTCGGAGCTGGAGGCTTCTTGTTGCGGTTCTTGTCGGTGTAGTCGATCTTGCTCGAACCGCCGTAGTCGTTCTTGCCCTTCTCCAGCTTGGGGCAGTTTGCCCGAATGTGGTTGGGGCCACCACACTCGAAGCAAATCACGGGTCCTCCTCTCTTTCTGTCTCTCCTACCCTTGTAGGCATGTGAAAACCTTCGGGCTAGGAGGGCCAGCTGATCATCCGCAAGCTGCTCTAACTGATCATCAGTTATGTCACAGAGAGCAGCGAGGGAAAAACCGCAAGAAGAATCAGAAGAGAGACCAGAAGCAGAACTGGGATCGGTGACCAAAGCCATCGACTGTGACTTCGACCGACGAGAGACAACGTCAATCTCGTGAGTCTTGAGGCGTGAGTACAGCGCGTCAAGAGTCAGGGTCGAGAGGTCTGTCGTGTCTTTGATGGTGGTCACTTTCATCTCCCACACGCGCAGATCGAGTGCCGCGAGCATCTGACGAGCGTTGTCCGAGTCGGGGTATGTGAGACCGACCGCTCGGAGGTTGCTCAAGATTTTGTGAAATCGCGAAAAGCACTCATCCAGGGACTCACCAGCAAGCATCTCGAATTTGTTGTATTCGCGCTTGAACTGGTCCTGTCGAACCGTCTTGATCTGGGTGGTGCCCTCATGGTATGCGTCGAGGGTCACCCAGATGTCGTAGGCGGACGACAGGTGAGATATACGGTCAAACTCGCTACGACTCAACCCCTGGATGATGATGTTCCTTGCCTTTGCATTCGCCTCAACATCAGCCATGTTCCCGGCATTGATGTTCTCATCGGCAGGAACAACGAATCGTACCTTGACCTTCCGCCAGATGGCATACCCCTGGGCCTGGATGTATGTCTCCATTCGGCTCTTCCAGAAGGGGTAATCGATGCCATCGAACACGGGCGGCTTGGTCGAGTACTTGTCCGTCGCCATGGCTCTTGAGACCGGTTAAGATCTATGAATTAGAGCTAACCGGCTCTGATACCAATTGTAGGACCGAAATGGCGACAGAGGGGGGGGGGGTGAATGTCGCTCGCTTAAAAACGCCCCCGAGAATTCGTACACAGATTTTGCAGAAAGACGCAAAACAACGCAACTCACAGAAAACTTAAAATTAATTCCTCTGAATTTTGGAACGCATGCGACACCAAAAAATTCAGCATAAATCAGAGAGTACTCAGCAAAAATTTCATCTAAAAATAAGTCCGTTTGGATCGCATGCAAAATGGTCAAAGTCAGCACTAAAATAAAAAGAAAACAACTAAAGCATGCTTCCAATGCTTGCCGAGAGAGAGAGAGAGAAAGGTGATTAAGAAAATAATCAAAGCTCTTGCTGCCAAAAGCTGGGAATAAAAAAAGGAAATGAGCACTGCTGTCCTAATGCACAGGAGAGGAAATTAGCAGTAGTGCTGGCCGAACCAATTCAGGACTGGGGTTGCCATCAGCACAAAATCCGTCCGCAAGTTCATGTATTGCTGCCGAACAGACAGGGATTAAGTGCCTGCTGCCAAATTCGGTACAAGGAACATCAAATAAAAGGACATAGCCGAGAGCACAAACAGTCGAACTAGAAGAAAGATCAGACTGCAGAATCCATTCCGATCAAATGCCAAGGAATCAAAAACAGTATACGCACTGAACTCTGAAGACTAAGAACTGAAGAAATCAGAGGAACAGTAACTACTGAAGATAAGGCTTAGAACAGAGAAATCATGAAATCTTTGCTACTCTTCTCAGGATCATTGGACATGACTCTAAACTAAACACAAATATTGATCTCTGGGAGGAGAAAACACAAAGGGAGAACCAAGGGAACAGAGAGTCAAGAAACTGACAAAAATAAAAAACTGAACATTATCAGAGAGCAGCACTAAACCTTAAATTCCCCTCGAATCCATGATCCTTTGGCTATGAAATTTTGAGGGTATGTTAGCAATAGCCCAAGGGATACTTAGACCAAAGATTAGACCCTCTCCTCAAAAGAATCAAGATCTGAATAAAACCCTAGAAATGGAGAAGCATGAACAGAGCAACCACAAATAACAAATCTGAGATTAAACCAAAGTTTGCTCTTGAGATTACATAGCCAAATGGCTTTTAGGCTTCTCCCATGTCATTGCAACCCATTTTGGCACTTCACAACAACAATCAACAAGAAACTCAAAATCTCAAGAAATCCACCAAAAGAGCATCGAAGGAAGAACAGAGAGCACGGGAATAAAAACTTCAGATTTTCATTTCTTGAATCATAGCGAATACAGGCGAGTCCCGATACCCCGTCTTGATACAAAGGAAGGATTACAATCTCTCAACTCATCCTCTCCCTCACCTCAACTCAAGAACACACACACATATCCATGGAGGGAGGAAGAACACAACACTCTCACCTAGAACACATCGTAGGGGACAGAGAGAGCACCAGACTCTGCCTCTCCAACCACTAAAGACTAAAGGAAAACCAACTCCTAAAGCCTCTTTTGACTAGAGCTAACCCTAATTCCCTCCAAAATGCTCAAGTGGGCATGCAGCCCCTCAATCCTATTTATAGCCTTGGCTAACGGGTCTCCGCCCCGTTACGCCTGCTAAATCCAACGGCGCCCGCTCCCGCTTGTGCAGCCTCGCGAATTTCCCGATTCGCCCCTCCTGCACCTTCCGGGAAGCTTCCGCGCTCCTTGCCTCGCACGCCTCGCAACCACCTCGAGTCTACGTCGTCTTCGACACATCCCGACCGTTCTGACCTCAGCGCCACCTGCGCCTAGTCCGGTCCACGTGTCTCGCCACGACTCCACCCGATGTCCTGCAGTCACACAGACAAGAAAACACGTCAAATAGCACCGCTCGATACATGAAAGCATAATCAACATCATACTTACCATGACGAAGTCCAAACCTGTCAAATCAAAGAATCAGCGTCCTAATCCCATATGACCAAGTTTGACCACAGTCCGACCGAGCCCGTTGCACCACGCAACGTCAGGGTCCGAACCACCCAAACCAAACTCGACTGACCTAAACAACTGTCAATTACTCATCACTCACATGTGGTCACCTCCACATGGTTCATCACTTTTCTTCCCCACGCCTGCATGGATCCTGTTAAGGGTGTTGGGAATTTTGGAATTTGAAACTCGTAAAAAATGTGGTATAGTCACATGTACTGGTATATGTCACTGGTAAAAAACTCGTAATTAAGTCTCACAAGAACTGGTATTTAATATTTGTCACATTACTTGATATAGAAATAATTTTCTATACGAAAAGAAGAGATAATAGCATTGTTTGAATTTAAATGAACTTTATAATATAACGCAGTAACATGCCGCGTATTTATCCATTACATGCATGACATACACCCCTCACTCCCCACCCTAAGGTGCTCCATCACCTGCTCCATCACCGCGCCCGCGTCCTGCCATACGGCCCCGCTTGGCCGTCCTCCGGTGCAACGGATTACCAGGCGGCGGGCGACGAGGGTCCGAAAAAGTAAAACGAGCAGGTGGGTTTCGCACCCGCGGCTGCGCCGGTGGAGTCACCTGCACCTCCGGCTGTGTGGCATCCGGTGCACCGGGGAGGCCGCTGCCGGAGAGAACGTCCGGTTCCGGTGCTGCGTCGGAGGACGGCCCAGGCCAGTCCGCAAAAAACTGGTCCACCTCGATGTGGCCCGGGGAGAAGCGTCCCTGCTGCTGGTAAGGACCTGCAATAGTAATATCGTTAGTTCGTTGCATGTCGTCTTAGGTTAAAAACAAGGTCGGACGATGCGTACCCGTACATGGCGCCATGAAATCATCCGTGTGGAAGCCGGGGATGTACGTAGGAGGCCGTGACCAAGGAGAACTCCCTGGCTGGTCCGGGGGAGGTGGACGTGTCCACGTAGAACTCCCTGACTGCTCCGGGGGAGGTGGACGTGTCCACGTAGAACTCCCTGGCTGCTCCGGGGGAGGTGGACGTGTCCACATACTACCTCCGGAGTAGTGCCACGCTGGTCGGGGTGGCACTGGTGGTCGGGGTGCACTGGGCGTAGGTGTGGAGACCGCCGGTAGCCTCGTGCAGGACAGCAGGCTGACGATACGTCTACACCCGGCCTCCATCCGTCGCGCAAAGCTGACGGCCTCCTCGCGGGTCAACTCCCCACCTGTGCCCCACCTCTGCACTAGTGCGGAGGACTCGGACCACATCGCGGCACCGACGTCAGCCTGGACAAAAAGACATAGAATGGTCCATCGTCGAAACGATATTGCCATTTGAGAATTTTTGAAATTACAAGTTACGTACCGCGATGTGAGCGTCGCGTGCGAAGTGCGCAGGGTACGCGTCTGTCGGTGCGGCGACGTGTGGGGCAGGTGGGTCAACGACATGTACCAGCCTGGTACGAGTCCGCGCCTGGTACCAGATGAGGTACTCCGCGTAGTCGGCTATGTCGTATGACCGGTCCTCCTCCACGCGGTCTTCCAGCGCACCCTCCCACTGCGCAATCCAGGGCTGCATCCTCCTGGACCAGTCTGTGCCTTTCTTGACGCCCTTCCACGCGGTAGGAAGGCAGCGTCTCCCGCGACCGGAAGGCCAAGGAGTACGGACACGTCCTGCAGGGTCGGCCCCATCTCCCCGACTGGTAGATGGAAAGTGTGCGTCTCGGGCCGCCAATGGTCCACCAAAGCCGTCAGCAGGGAACGGTCGAACGGGAAGCGTCATGATCGCTCCACGCCCGCCTCGTCCCCCTCCCCGGCCAAGGCACCTCCGTCCTCATCCGTGGCCTGCACCATCCGGGCAAGAGGGAGAAGTCCGGCATCCCGCAGCCTGCAAATAAAGTGAAGGTCAGCATTAAATATTTTTATGGGAATACTAAAACGTTGGCGTAGTGCAAACCTGGCAGTCCAACGGGGGTCGAGTCCCCAGGCCACACGAGGTGTGCGTGTCCGGACCACTCCCAGCTCAGTCGACTCGTCCGTGCTCCCCGGTGGCGGCGCACGACGGGAAGCGCGGTGCACGCGGTCCAAGTGCTCGTCCAACAGCGTGTACCGCCAGTCACCCGCCATAACTGTAAAATTATCTAAATGTAAATTTGTACACTACATTTTCTAGAATAATACATGAAAAATAGTATACAAAATTTTGACACAACAATTTTCTACATTTAAATTTTCTTCATTTCAATTTTGTAAACTGCATCTACATTTGTACATTGAATGATCTACAATAAATTTGTAAAGTAAATTTTCCACAATAATACATTACAAATATTATACAAAAAACTTTATTTTTCTACATTTAAATTTGTACATCTAAATTTGTAAACTGCATCTACATTTCTAAATTAAATGTTCTAAACTAGATTGTTCTAAACTAGATTTTCTAAACTAAATATCTAAGCTAATTTTCTAAACTAAATATCTCTACTAAATATCTAAGCTAAATTTGTAAACTAAATATCTACACTCTACACTACATTTTCTAAACTAAATTTATCTAAACAAATTTTCTAAAGTCAATTTTCCACAATAATGCATTACAAATATTATACAAAAAACTATATTTTTCTACATTTAAATTTATACATCTAAATTTGTAAACTGCATCTACATTTCTAAATTAAATGTTCTAAACTAGATTTTCTAAACTAAATATCTAAGCTAATTTTCTAAACTAAATATCTAAACTAAATTTGTAAACTAAATATCTACACTAGATTTTCTAAACTAAATTTATCTAAACTAATTTTCTAAAATAAATTTTCTAAAAGTAGAAAAATACCTGCAAATCCCGCGGCTTCTCCTCCTCTCCCTCTCCTCCCCCTCTCCTTCTCTTCTTCCCTCTCCTCCCCCTCTCCTTCTCTTCTTCCCTCTCCTCTCCCTCTCCTTCTCTTCTTCCCCTCTCCTCCTCCTCTTCCTTCCTCTCTTCTGCTCTGTCTTCTCGCGCGGTGGAGACTGTGAATGGCGAGCGAGCAGGCGTGGGAAGAAAAGGAACTCGGCCGTCGGGCTGTTTCACATGCAGTCGCCCCCCCGTTGGGCGACTCTTCTTTATGTCGCCGAACGGGGGGGGGATTCATTTGAATCGCTTAACGGGGAGGCGATTGCATTTAATCGCCCAACGGTTACCAGATTCTTTATAAGTCGCGTTTTGGTGGGGCGACAAGTGTAAATCGCCCAATGGTTTGGCGACTCGAGCCTATTTGTGTAAAAAATTTTGTCGCGGGTATATTTCTGTATTTTCGAATAAAAAATGGGTTATCCGTACAAAAATTTCCACGTACATCATCCTCCTGTGAGCCTTGTTGGACCGACGTGGGGTGAGCTGCCTAGCTGGTGCTAATGAACATAGATACGAAGCTAGGCGGTTGATCGTGAGATGGCTTAGGGATTGCCATCCCGAGTAGCAGTGACGAGAACACCTGAAGGTGGTGGGTGCCCATGGCCTAGTGCTCTGGTAGGAGGTGTCAATCTATTGCACTATGCGTCGCTTGTAAGTACTCGTTGGTCATAGAGAGCCAAACCTCTCGAGTGTGTTGTGCCTCCTTGTCAATTTGGTGGAGCCTTACTTCGAAGGGGTCAGCTAGCTCGTGGCAGAGAAGTGTCGCGTGGGTGGCAAAAAGTGCTTGCAAGGTGGAGTCGGTGTACACCTTGAGGTTGAGTTTTCCATCAATAGAGGGTCGACAGCCGGAGGGCGGGCTTGAAGTCATGCCGAAGATGATGGGACTAGCTGGCTCCAAGTGGTGTCATCAACGATTTCCCTCAGTTGAACACCAGAGCCAGAGGGAGAGATCCCTTGGTTGATCATGGGACTTCCCCCAATGAGCAGCCTCCTGTGTCAAGGATCTCCACCTACCGTGGTCGTCGTTCTTGCACTGCTGGAGGTGTTCATTGTTGTCATCATCGTACCTTTTTACACGGACCTACTTTCATCATAGCAAGCATCAGGAGTTGACCTCTCAGACCTGGTGCGGCGGGAGGTCCCTATGACACCCCTCTCCACTCGGTCGATGCCATCGCCATAGTGCTACCTGTGTTGGGTCTTCGCTGACTCCGGGGTCCCATCAATGACACCTAGATGCTAGGAGAGGCCATGCTTCATTGGGATAAAAGGCACGTAGTCGGTCTTACCAAGGTTGGCTTCAGGAGGAGCTGTGGAGTAGTCCTCGATGATGTCAAGGTGCAACAACACCCTAAAAGTTAGCCCCTTTTTGCATCGCGTAGGTTGTGTTGTAGTGATTAGACACCCTAAAGAAGTGGCCTCCATGTCCTAACATGAAACTCCAAGTTGTGAAAGTGGAACTTGTCAAGGTGGATTACTTCATCCCTGTTATGCCTGTGCTCGAAGTTGACCAAGAAATTTTCTAGGTAGTGATGGTGCGCTGTGAAGTCGGCTGACCTTAAGTTGACCAAGAAATTTTTTGGGTAGTGATGGGCACTGTCAAGTCGGTCTGTGCTCCGGTGCTGAGGGGATAGCTCCTGGGGTGGTCTGCCTAGCTACTGTGGTTGGACTGGTAGCCAACCATCAAGCAGCTACAGAGGAGGTGGGAGAGGGGTGGCCGAGCAGCTGAGTGGTAGTGGGAGGCTTTGTGGCCAAAAATCGGAAAGCGTATACACTTTGTTGGGTCCCTACAGAAGGAAGCATGGTGGTCGCGAGTGAGGCAATTGAAGCACCGACCTTTTGTGTGCTCAAGGAAGACGCGGTGGTTGGGATGCGAGGCTACTATGAAAGGGGTCAAGAGGGGAGTGTTGTAAAGGTCTTACGACCTCCCAGGATCTTTTACGACCGGTTAGAGTCGTTTACGACCGATTCCGACCACTTTCGATGTCGTACGACCACTCAAACTCTCTACCGATCGTTTTGAGTCGTGGTCGTAACTTTACTGTAGCAGTTTACGACCGCTCTGCTGCATCACTGCGCTGTCTTCCTCCAGCCGCTTGAAAATACCGTGATCGAAAAACTCTTTACGATCACGTAGTGATGCTGGCGATCACTGTTCACCGTGGTCGAAACACCTTTTCGACCACATTCACTTTTTTCAACGTGGTCGGAATCGCTTCTGACCACGTACTGGTCTTCTCGGTGTAGTCGCAATTCCTTACGATCACCTTCACCGTGGTCGCAGGCTTCTCTGCGTGGTTGAACGCCTTATGCTATAGTCGATAGCCCTTACGACCACGTTCAGCGCCCCTTCAATGTGGTCGATAGCCTCTTCGATCACTTCCGATTTTGCTTTGACGTGGTCGTAGGATCTCCCGACCACGTTTGCCGTGGTCGTGAGTCCTTATAACCACGTCTTGCGAGATCACACAACAAAAACAACTCACATTGATTGCTTTTCTCCTTTTTCCTTTTCACTACTCGCAATGGCTCGATACATCTTTGGTTACATGTCTACTCCTCCTTTTATACCCGGATCTACAACTTTAACACGGGTTCGACTACGATTACAATTCTGACTCCGACTCCGCTTCTGATACGACTACTAATTACGGCTGTAATTCGACTTCGATTACAGCCAAATTTTGTACATGACTTCTAAACAAGATTATTTACAACATTCTCTCCCTAATCTTGTTTTTCCACTTCGATCATGCCGATTCTTCTCCTCATCTCTGAAAACTTTATCCGCCCTAGTGGCTTCATCAGAATATCAGCCTTCTGTTCTTCTGTTCTTATGTAGTCAATTGCGATCTTCCCTTCTTCGACACAATCTCTGATATAGTGATATCTTGTGTCTATATGCTTGCTTCTATCATGTAGTACCGGATTTTTGCTCAGTGAAATAGCCGATTTGTTGTCTACCCTGAGTGTCACCTTCTGGACTGTCCCATCTGACAATTCACTTAACAGCCGAGCGAGCCAAACTCCCTAGCATGATGCTGCACTCGCTGCGATGTATTCAGCTTCACAGGAAGACAATGCGACCACCTTTTGCTTCTGTGATTGCCAGCTAACCGGACTCTCCCCAAGCACAAACATTATGCCTGTCGTGCTCTTTCGATCATCGACATCTCCTGCCATGTCGCTGTCACTATAGCCCATCAGTGATAAGCCGTTTGCTCCTCCTTTCTTGTATTGAATCCCGAAGTTCAAAGTACCTTTGATATATCTCAGAATATGCTTCACAGCATTCATATGCTCCTGGGTCGGCTTTTCCATGAAACGACTCACATATCCGACCGCGAACGTGATGTCAGGTCGGGTATGTGTTAAATAGCGCAAACTTCCGACAATACTCCTGTACTGGGTGGCATCGACCGGCGATCCTGGGCCTGTTTTGCTTAATTTCAGGTTATTCTCCATTGGAACTTGGCAGGGATTGCACTCTCCCATACCGCACCTCTCCAGGATTTTTCGGGCATACGCCGACTGACAAAGTGATATGCCGTTGTTGGTTTGTTTCACCTCGATGCCGAGATAATAACTCAGAAGTCCCAAATCGGTCATTTTGAACAGCTTCTTCATCTCTTCTTTAAACCTTATAATCTCCTTTGGATTCGATCCAGTGATGATCAAATCGTCCACGTAAACGCCTACAATCAACCTTGTCTTCTCATCCCCTCGGGTGTACACAGCGTGTTCAGAATTGCTTCTTCTAAACTCGAGAGCTGTCAAACTTCTGTCGAGCTTCAGATTCCATGCTCGTGGAGCTTGTTTGAGGCCGTAGAGAGCTTTGTTCAGCTTCAAGACTTTCTCGGCTTGCCTCTTGGACTGAAAACCTAGCGGTTGAGAAACATACACCTCCTCCTCGATGTCTCCATTCAAAAACGCCGTTTTCACGTCCATATGGTGAATCTCCCATCCACCATTTGCTGCTAAGGCCAGAAGTACTTGAATTGTCTCCATGCGAGCTACTGGTGCAAAGACTTCTTCATAGTCGATTCCTTGCTTCTGGACAAATCCTTTTGCCACAAGTCGAGCTTTGTGTTTTACAACTTCTCCTTGAGAGTTTTTCTTCACCTTGAACACCCACTTCAGACCGATTGCCCGATGACCCTTCGGCAGATCGGTGAGTTCCCACGTGTCATTGTCATCAATCGACTTTAGTTCTTCATGCATAGCCGCCCTCCAATGCTCATCTTCCTTTGCTTCTTCATAATTCTCAAGCTCTTCAGCCGTTGTGTAAAGCAGCATCTCATCCATCTGTACCGGCTCAGTTTGAGCATAGATCTCGCTAATGCTCCTCATCTTCGGTGTTCTACCACTCGAATCTTCTTCATCAGACTCTTCTACATCAGGTGAGGTTTCCTGATCATCAGCACCGATCGAATTTGAGCTTTGAGGTATGGTCGTAGCTCCTTCTTCTTCTGTATTGTTGGCATCGACTGCTTCGACATCGAAGGTTACCCACTTCGACATGTCTTTCTCAATGTCCTGGTGTTCTTCCCACTCCCAGTGTTTGTCTTCTTGAAAGACCACATCTCTGGTCACATGAATCTTCTTTTCAACCGGATCAAAACACCTGTACGCCTTGGTGCCCGGCTCAGAGCCGAGATAGATCATTCTTCTACTCCGGTCGTCCAACTTCTTCAGGTAAGTAGACGGCTTCACGTGAGCTAAATAGCCAAAAAATTTTAAATGCTTAACGTTTGGTTTTCTTCCCGACCATTGTTCGTATGGAGTGGTCCCATTGAGCGATCTTGTGGTCGTGCGGTTGAGAAGGTAGACCGCATGCCTTACTGCTTCTCCCCAGAACCTCCCGGGAAGAAATCGGCTTTTCAGGAGGCTTCGGGCTGTAGCCATCACAGTCCGATTTCTCCTTTCTACGACTCCGTTTTGTTGAGGCGAGTACGGAGCCGTGAAGAATCTTGCAATGCCCTTCTCTTCACAGATCGAGTCAAACTCTTTTGCAAAGAATTCTCCTCCTCGGTCTGACCTGACTGCTTTTACTTTGCAATCAGCTTCGTTTTCGGCAAGGGCAATGAATTTCTGAAAGTTGAACTTCGCCTCGTCTTTGCTCTTCTTCATGTACACCCACATGGCTCTCGAGTAGTCGTCCACGATCAGCATGAAATACTGATTTGCGGCATCAGTGCGAGGTGTGATCGGTTCGCACAAGTCGATGTGAACTAGCTCGAGTGGTCGAGAAGCTCTGAACTGTGCATGTGATGGGAAGCTGCTACGGGTTTGTTTTTCCATCAGACAGCCCTCACAGACTTGCTCTGGGTGGTCGATTTGTGGTAGTCCGATCACCATCTCTTTTTTCGCCATCGTGTTGAGACTTTGGAAGTTCAAATGTCCGAATCTTGCATGCCACAACCAGGCTGTATCATCGGTCATAATCTTCAAACACCTTGGTTTGCACGCTTCAATTTTAATCTTGTACAAACGGTTCACCGTCCTCTGTACTTTCATTAGCAGTCGTTCGGTGCGGTCGAACACCCCCAGGTAGTTGTTTCTGAGCTCGGTCCGACAACCTTCTTCAGTCAATTGTCCAAGACTTATGATGTTGCTTTGTAGACTCGGTATGTAATACACATCCGAGAGCTTTCTTCGACTTCCATCCTTACACTGCATCAGGACTGAGCCTCTCCCTTTTATCTGAACCGACGACCCATCTCCGAATTGGACTTTTCCGAGCACATTCTCATTCAACTCGTGGAACATCGAGTGTATGCCTGTCATATGGTTACTCGCTTGTTGTCGAGATACCATTCTGCTTGTGTCTGCTCTCCCGGCTCCAACAGGCTTGGAAAGACTTTCTCCTCGTTCAACAGAACCATTGTTGGTTCGTCTACAGTGCATAGTGACAATAGTAGTGTCGGCTCTTTGTACTCTGTTGTTTGAGCCATGTTGACTTCCTCTACCTTCTTCTTACTCCGGCAATTCGCGGCATAGTGACCATACTTCCTGCAGTTATGGCACTGGATATGGCTCCGACATTCAGCAGTGTAGTGTCCAAACTTCTCACACGTGTAACACTGAATTTCTGATTTGTCGGTCTGGTAGTTGCCGCCTCCACGACCTGTACGACCACCTCTGCCGCCTCGACCAAACTGAGACCCACGACCTCTTGGGGTATAGCCTCATCCTTGTCCTCGACCTTGGAATGTGCCGCGACCACGACCACGACCTCCTCTGGAAGAATATTCTCCGCCTCGGTTCGAGTCTTCTTTTACGAGTAGAGCATGCGCTCCGTTGTCAGTTTGATAACTCTTCAGGAGTTGCTCGTGGGCCTTAAGTGCTCCAGTCACCTCTTCAATCTTCATCTTCGAGAGGTCTTGCGAGTACGTGAGTGTGGTCACGACTGGGAGAAATCTTTCTGGCAGTACTCTCAAGTACTTCTTCACTGCCACCTCTTCCTTTAAATCGTCGCTGAGAGATTTGATCTCGTTCACGACTTCGTTGAATCGACCAGAGAACTCTTCTACTGTCTGATTATTCCCCGTCTTCATGGCTTCAAATTCACTCCTTAATGTTTGGAGTCGAACTTCCTTCACTCGGTCTACTCCTTGATGCATTGTTTGCAAAGTAGTCCAGACATCTCGAACGGTCTCCTTCCCAATCAATTGTCGCATCATTGAATCGGGAACAGCTTGATAGATCGCCGCCATAGCCATCTTGTCAAGTCGTTCATCAACGACCTTGTCTTTCTCCTTCGGTTCCATTGGGCCCCAGACACCCTGCGCGATCATGTTGACCTTCATCTTCATCGCCCAGATCGGGTAATTATCCGAACTGAGGATCGGATACTGCAGCGACACGCTTTCCTTTACCTTCTCAGCCATGGCTCTGATACCAACTGTTGTAAAGGTCTTACGACCTCCTAGGATCTTTTACGACCGATTCCGACCACTTTCGATGTCGTACGACCACTCAAACTCTCTACCGATCGTTTTGAGTCGTGGTCGTAACTTTACTATAGCAGTTTACGACCGCTCCGCTGTATCGCTGCGCTGTCTTCCTCCAGCCGCTTGAAAATACCGTGATCGAAAAACTCTTTACGATCACGCAGTGATGTTGGCGATCACTATTCACCGTGGTCGAAACACCTTTTCGACCACGTTCACTTTTTTCAACGTGGTCGGAATCGCTTCCGACCACGTACTGGTCTTCTCGGTGTAGTCGCAATTCCTTACGATCACCTTCACCGTGGTCGCAGGCTTCTCTGCGTGGTTGAACGCCTAATGCCGTAATCGATAGCTCTTACGACCACGTTCAGTGCCCCTTCAATGTGGTCGATAGCCTCTTCGATCACTTCCGATTTTGCTTTGCCGTGGTCGTAGGATCTCCCGACCACGTTTGCCGTGGTCGTGAGTCCTTATAACCACGTCTTGCGAGATCACACAACAAAAACAACTCACATGGATTGCTTTTCTCCTTTTTCCTTTTCACTACTCACAATGGCTCGGTACATCTTTGGTTACATGTCTACTCCTCCTTTTATACCCGGTTCTACGACTTTAATACGGGTTCGACTACGATTACAATTCTGACTCCGACTCCGCTTCTGATACGACTTCTAATTACGGCTGTAATTCGACTTCGATTACAGCCAAATTTTGTACATGACTTCTAAACAAGATTATTTACAACAGGGAGGTCGTTAGCTGCTGTGCTCCTTACACCACCAGTACTTGGGCCAGATGGGGTTCCACTACGGCTGAAGGATGCGGTAGTTGTGGGGTGTTGAAGGTATATAGCTGTCTGGAATCACAGCATCCCACTATGGCGAAGTCTTTTGACATCGATGGGGGTGGCAGAGCATGAATGTCCTCTGGCCATGCCCGAAGGAGGTACGGTGGGGCAACCACCACTGATTTAATGTGACGTGGTGCCTCAATGCCGAGTTGAAAGTCGTCTGCAAAGTAGACCCTGCGCGCGACTGAGTTCACCTGCAGGTGATCTTGTGGGATTCGAGGGCAGCCTTCAGATTCGCGCATTGAAGAAGTAGCTGCACCGGGAGCATGTAGTTTGCTTCTTTTAAGGCAGCTTTGGAGGTGGAGGTTTGGCCATTTTGCCTGGGGGTTGGCCTAGACCTGCGACATCAAGATGACAAAGAGGGCCAAAGAGAAGACCTGGCTACAGATCTGGTGGAGGGAAAGGTAGATCTGAGCTAAGGCTGCAAATTCGGCGGTCGAAGACCTCTACCAGGGTCATGGAGTAGGTGAGGGTTGGACAGAGCACCTGAGTTATCACGAGAGCACCCAACACAACAAATGCCCGCTGCCTTGTGCTCTTAAATTACAGACTTATGGTTTGTTTACACAAATAACTCTCATTAGATCTCATGCAACCACCAGTTTCATCAAGACTAGATGGAAAGGCGACTTCCATGTTATTCCTCACAATAATTCAACAAATTAAACTTAGGACTTCCATACAAAGCAAGCCTGTGTGAAGGGCGCAAGTTACTTAAGAAATTGACTGTATTTTTTCCTTGGCAATTCAAAGGACAACCAGTGTCACTAATATTTTTCTAACTAGTTTTTTTTACAAAAAATCCTCTAATTTATATTAATAACTCAATAAATAAGTACATAAGTACACAACTTTTACATTGTAGATTATAGATGAACAACATGTCACCATAAAATCATTGGGTGGATGAACATGATGGACTTCTTTATCTTCCTCTCCATTGACTCCGTATATTGCAAGGGTATCTTGATTGCTAATAAACACAGCTGTGGGAACTAGATTGTCAATAATCTCCATTGATGTGACATCTCAGTAGCGATGTTGTTCGTCAGAAGGAAATCAGAGGTCATTTATTTGCACCTATCTCAACTCGGTGTCGAATTCTGGTGTAGGCATCTCCATTGTCATCCAGGTGAGTAGGTTCAATAAAACCCATCATGTGTAAATTAAATTTGAGTAAGAACTCAAAGAAGAACAAAACTAGAAAAAATAATCTAGGAAGAAAAATAGAAGAAACTAAAAAAATCTAAAGTTTCTTCTGAAAAATCAATAGGTCCCGCACCCACTCAATGCCATCAAGAACGCTGGAGAAGAGGGCGAGAGGGACCGATAGAGGGCTAACAAAGTTTTGCACTGGCGGCTAGGGTTCCTAGTGATGGCCACAGATGTTAACCCTTTTCTTAGAAAAATCCTCTCTCTCCTTTAGTATCAAGCAATTTTTTCTAGCTAGTCATAGCATAACAGCTGGTAGGCAATGTGTTGGGTTTTGTAGCTTAGATCAAGGTCTCACAACTCTCTCATTGGCATGATTATTTGACCAAGGATTTTCGGTGTGTTTAACATCTTGTTGTGGTTGCTCTAGCCAACGCCTTTTTACCTTTCTGAAGAATCTATTTGTAACTGTCAAAAAATATATACTATGTTCTTCAGGAAAGATGAGAATTCATTATCTACATGTCTTTCTACCTATGTTGTTGACAACATGTATGGGTGGCAAGTAGCACAAGTTGACATTGCACTTAATAGTTCTTTTTCCACTTAGTGATCGCTTTTTCAATACTAGAAATAGATCTTTCTATCCATGGATTTCTTAGATGAATAATAAGTTCTCTTTAGCACTTAATAGTTTTATCTGGTAGCTACTTGTTAAGTTTTATTTAATTGCATTTATTATTGATTTATATTATTGCTAGTTGGTTCATCTTAATGTCATTCAATGATTTTTCTATAGCTGAAATTTCTATGTTCATGGTTTGCTAAGAAGTTATTTAAGCCTATCTATTGTTAATATGGAATTAATGGTTTAAATTTGTAGCTGTTGCAGGTTTGGGTGACATTCTTGGTTTTTATTAAGCTAGGGTCACTACTACTGAAAAGGTCATCACGGATAGTTCAAAAACGTCATCACAGACAGTTTCATGAGCCATCTGAATTTATAGGTTAGTAATGACATGAGTTCATCACCAACGGTTTTTTGAACCATCTGTGATACGTAATATCATAAACAGTTATTAACTCATAACTATCTATGATAGTTGACTATTACAGATAGCTTGTAGTTGAAACCATCTACATTGTGGAACTCCCCATCTTTGTTTATGACCTGAGATATCAAGAAGTATGCACACTGTTCTCAAATTTTTTGGAGGTTGGTCTGTTCCAAAACAGTTGTAGCGATAGTCGCAACCTGTTGGTGGGAAGATCAAGGTCATGCATACGTATAAATTGATAAGTATGAAATAATTATTGCAAGATTGACAAACTTGAGTATGGTTGATTTTTGTGGAACCGAGGAGTAATTCCATATTGTGGCAAACATAGTATCCACATGTGCTGCCCAGCGGCTGCTGATGGCACTGTAAAAATAGAATTTGTGAGTTCAAGAGTCATTACTATGAAGTGTTATATAGGATTAATGTGTACTAGCAAATATCGAAAATTCTAGATTGTGTCGCTGGGCATTGATCCCTCCATTGGATTTTTGTACAGTAGCAACGTACTTGGCGAATGACCTACGTGATTCCAAAAAGTTAGCCTCAGTAATTACAAAGGAAGAATAGACTACAATAGAGTTATATATGGAGGAAATATGTTTACCTATCGATTAATTATTGAACAACTGTAAAGTCAGTTTTAGCCCTCTTTAGGGAATCAAGGTATATTACCTTATTTTATTTTGGTATAATTAAAATTAAAAATCAAGGTATGTTGTTATGGTCATTAAACCTAAGTTCATGTTGCTTTTAAAGTACAAATCAACAAATATAGGCACTAGTGCAGCAATTACCCCTGGTTGTAGGGCATTAGTATGAATTCCTTGTTGTGGTGAGGCACCAATACCATTGTCATGTAATTCTCGATGAAGAATGCATTCTCCTTGATGATATGCATGGAGACCAAGTGTGGGTTGAGGAAACCTACCGATGATTTCATTAATTTGGCTTTTATCACCATGTATCTATATATACAAAAGCATGGAGTTATATATGATATTTATCGGTATTACATGATTGTAGACCATGATTGTACACACTTACAATGTCCAACATCAAATGAGTGAGGCGTTGAGAGCATTGAGATTGAAGAGAAAGAACAAGTCCTCGAAGGTCACTGTGAAGACAAAGTTAGGAACCTCGTGATAAAGATGATGTGGCTTAAACATGACGTTGACACCTAAGCATCGTTGTTCATCCAGCTTATTGGCCTGTTCCATGTACTATGAATAAAATCTTTGGCAAGCAAAACCTAAGGTTAGGAGGTGCTCTTCTAGGATGACCAATAGGTTGCCTAGCTTGAATTTCTAGGCCAACGACAAGTAGGAGATATCATCATTCTTCGGTTTGCCCTTGCTACCTCGTTGTTTAGAGGTCAACTTCATGGTAATCGACTGGGCACAAGATGTAGATGCATGTGATTCATCGTGTCCTTGCCACGTTGGTGCAGGTAACTTTAGTGCATGTAACTCTGGTGCAAGTAGCTCTGCTGTAAATAGCTCCCGTGGACTTGGCACTGGTGCAGGACTTTCCCATGAAGTTTACACAAGTGCAAGAGCCTTCAGGAAAATGTCTCTCTTGGGCCATTAGATGAATATTCCAATGGTTTGTCCTAGAGTCACGACCTCATCATTTGGAGGGGCATCCGCAGCGGGACAACCTCAAAATTAGCATGAACAATGTCCACATTCTCTTTAGCGAAACTTGGCGCTAGAGTTACACCGTGCACCAAGGCCCCGGCATCGGATGGATACGCCTAGCTCCATGCAGCGTACAGGGCAACAGAAGCATATCTCACTTGAAACTTGAACTTCGCAGCCACCTACATAACGATACAAAATTAGCGATTCCAACAGGCCTATCAATGGATTGAGCATTCCAGAGATAATAATTATTACCAGGATGTCAACGATAGGAAATCTGTGGTCGCTTTCTGAGGTAGGGTTGGACGTGTAGCTACTCCAATGGTTGGGGGCGGCTAGCACAGGAGCAGCAGAGGCTTCCAACTGATTTTCCTTAAACCTTTCCTACCTACTCTCCATCTGCTGTTGCATCTTATCTCTGACGGTATTAGTGATCTCCTCTCTAAGGGATGCCTTAATCACCTCTCTTAGCCATGCCTCGCGCTTGGCTTTGGCTCTCTTCCTACTTTGTATACTTCAAATTTCTCTAAAAAAACCATGTTTCCATGGAATATAAAGACAAATGCCTCTCGTACAACTCGGGTGCTCCTTATTTCCCAGGACCACAGAGAATATATCTCTCTTCTTGACTGCTTGGAATGAGCCTTAGTAAGATTCTACACCCAGCGCTTCCTACAAGAGTCCGACATGTTATTTCACTTCCTGTGAAGTTTTGGAGCTATTACAAACTAGGTATTTCGATATCTTACTAGGCGGTGAAACACTTCCTCATCTGTGAGGTTTTGAAAGGAGATGGCCCCTGATGACACAGTAGATGACCTCACTCTTATCTAGTTTCGAGCGCGCTCATCAGGGATCTTGACAAATGGCAGGGAGGTGCGTGTTTTTGTTTGGAGGGCCCTGTGCACCTCACTTTCTCTCCCAAAATTATCTGTAGTCTTCTTTGCCACAAACTCTTGCCAACCAAGTTCCATGAACGGATACTTCTGAAAGGGCATCAGATCCTTCTACATGTATTGCTTAATAAGCATACTCTTGAAGTTCTTCTATGCTTTGCACACCACTAAAAATGCATGTTATCGTATGGAGGCCTGATTGTTTGTAACATCCTAATTTTCAGAGCCTTTTTGGAGATTTTAAAATAAAATTCACCATTTGGATTTTTTGTAATTAATTAAAGCTTAAAATAAATTTTTATTAATTAAAAGGATTTAATATGACTAAATTAAACATTAACATTTGCTAGAAGTATTTTATGTAGGTTCCTTGTGTCTCATGGATTTTTTGGAATTTTCTTGGATTTTTCTAGGTTTATTTCTTATTTTCTAGAGCTCAAATAAATTTAGAGGAATTTCTAAAATTAAGAAAATCCCAAAATCCTTAAAGGCCTTTGGGCCAAAGCCTGGCCCAGCCCACCTTCTATCTCTGGCCCACTACTCCCGTCAGCCCGACCTGCCCCACCTTGCCACACGTTGCCCATCCGTGCCTTGCCCGCGCTTATCCTGGCCACTCAGCGCTTCCGTGTCCCTGACAGTGGGGCCTACCTGTCAGTTGTCTCCCTCACCGTCTCTCCGCCGCCATGTCCTTCGCGAACTCTCA
Organism: Dendrocalamus latiflorus; assembly: GCA_017311315.1. Taxonomy (NCBI): domain Eukaryota; kingdom Viridiplantae; phylum Streptophyta; class Magnoliopsida; order Poales; family Poaceae; genus Dendrocalamus; species Dendrocalamus latiflorus. The sequence continues at coordinate 4,287,718 of CM029624.1, forward strand.
CCACCACCATCTCCGATCGGAACTCGACTGCCGCTATCTCTACTTCGAACTCTACACTCGTGTCCGTCTTGACCTCGACGTCTGCGCCATTAAATAGCCACGCCGCCCGCCTCTTGTTCCTGTCCTAAGTCGCGGCTCTCATCAAGTCATCGTGCACTGCTGTCTTCATCTTTGCCGACCGCCATCACCATCTTCTTCTTCTCCACCGGTCTACCGCCTGTCGTTCCACTGCCAGTAAGTCGTCGCTGGCCAGTGTCGCTAGCCGCTGTCTAGCTCTGCCACTGCCATTGCCGATCAACCGCTGCGCGGCTCGTCAGTGCATGTGCCAAACCCCTCACACGCTAAAGTGACGCCTCATGCTGCACTCACGCCAATCGCGCCTCCTCGGATCTCCATGCACTTGGTCCACTATGGACCGAGTCTCTGACAGCTGGGTCCCGCACGTCATATCTATTGTGCCATAGACCCGTAGACTGAGCTAAGTCAGCCACCACCTCAGCTGCCATGCAAGCACGCCACATCAGCCCAAGGCCCACGTGTCGAACACATACATCCACGTGTCAGACACATCAGCACAAGAAGCCATCCCAATTGCCACATCATTATGCCACGTCAACGCCACGTGTCATGCCACATCATCTGCCATGTTAGCCCTACACTGCCATCTGTCCACCACGTGTCAGACACGTCACTACCACATTAGCCAAGCCACCACGTCAGCACGCCCAGTCACACGCACACTGTTTCATGAGCCAAGTTCACCGTAGACCAGCCAATCCATGAACCCGGTCCATGCATAGTAGCCGTTTCTAATTTTCAGCCTTTTTCTTTAGATTAGATTTTTCAAGAGCCCGTTCTCCTCCGTCCTAACTCCGATTAACCCGATTGTTTTTTCTAAATTCATCTAAATTTGAGCTCTATCTTTTGATTCTAGTTTTAAAGTTTTTAATAAAATTTATTTTGTGTTTCATTTCATTTTCTCTCTTGTTAGATCACGTCTTCGAAGGAGCGGGAGTGTTGGATCGAAATCGGCAACAGAGGGGGGGGGTGAATGTTGCTTTTTTGAAAAAGAGCCCCCACAAGTATCCACTAGAAGATACGCTTCTCCGATAGCTATAGATCTATGAAGAAGAGATCAAGAACTCACTGGAACCTTAAGTAAGTAAAACAGAAAGTGAGATGAAAAACGACCAAATGGGATGACGCAAGCAGCAAGGGGTCGGTCAGACCACAGTTATTGGGCCAGTCTGACCGCTCCCAAGCCGCCGGTCAGACCGCCCATATATCACCTGTATATCCGGTCTGACCGCCCATCTATCACCGGTCTAACCGGTTGCCTGAAAACAGAGCGCCCGACTGAAATTGAAATTTGCTGATTTTACTGAAAAACTACGATTTCATGCAGATGGATGAATTTCTATTGTTGCCCTCTTGCCAGAAGGTAAATAACCTATTCCAAACAACAAGGAAACCTCAGACAATAGGAGAATTCATTTGGAAACCAAGAATCTGATATTTGAGCCAAGAACTGAAAAGTTACAGAGAGTAACTCTAATTCTCAAATTCCCATCTAATCTTTGAATCTTAGACCATGAAACTAAGAGATTAGATAAGGAATAGCCTTAGGACTTAGAAGCTCAAACCAGGGCACAACCTTTTAAAGGAAAATTAAAAAACATCACAAACCCTAGAACAAAAAACCTGAGAAAGAAATGGGCGTAGGAGGAATAAAAAGAGAATCTTTGATTCTTCTGATGAGCTCTTGGGATTTTAACTGATCAAATGATCTTGAGACCTATTCCCATCACAGAGCAATCCATTTTGCATCTTCTTAGCAAGAATCAACTTCAAAACACAAAAACAGAGAAATCAATCAGAGCAACAGTACAAAGAAGGAAATTGGAGACAAGAGCAAACCAAATCAATTGATTCATCCCCATGAATGATTGAGTACAGAGGAATGATTACATGGAGTATCAACTCATTCCATCTCTACAGCCCCATACATGATTAGAGAAATCAAGAAACCATACACCTCACACAGGGAAGAACATGAGCAAAAAGCAAAGACTCCTTTCCTGCTCTCACCCACTCCTCACCAACTAAAAAGAAAAGCAAAACAAACCCACAAAGCCATCAACTTCTCTCACAAGCCTTGGTCCATGCAGGAGACAAACATCTATTTATACCCTTTGCATAATGGGTTCACATTAGCTTTGCCCATTAAGCTTTTGCGCTTTACCCACTAACTCTAACCAAATCCACTTCCTTTAGTGCAGCTTTGCGTATTCACCAAAACGCCCCTCCTGCACCTTCTGGGAAGCTTCCTCATTCCTTGCCTTCCAAGCCTCGCAACCACCTCGAGTCCTCGCCATCTTCGGCACACCTCGACCGCTCTGACCTCGGCACCGCCTGCGCCTAGTCCGGTCATTCCGTGCCTCGCCACGACTCCGCCTCGACGTCCTGCAGCCATCACAGACAAGAAACACATCACATAGCACCGCTCGACATAATGTGATCAACAATAATATAACAAGAAATCTTAAGCATGAAAAAGTTAAAACCTGTCGAATCAAGAGAATAGACATCCTAAGCACTTTGACCAAATTTGACCAAGTCCGACCGAAACCAATTGCACCGTGCAACGATATGGTCCAAACCATACAAACCAAACTCGACTTTCCTAAAACAGATGTCAATTACTCATCACACACACGGGGTCACCTCCACACGGTCTATCAGGGAGTATCACTAGAAGATCAAGAATTCATAACTGAGCAAGGCCAAAGCTAGTTGTGTCCTTTGATCATGTTGAACCTAGTTCTAAAATCTATTATGTATTATTTTGTTTTAAATTATCACGCATTGCTATTTCATTACAAACCATTGTATTGGTAGTTAATAACCTATTTGATTAATTTCTCCTTGATAATTTGAATTCCATGATTCCATTGTCACTATAGGATGGGTCGCTATCTAGTGATACAATACTAATTGTCACATGGGTTGTACGATTATAGTGCTTAGCCATGCTTACTGTAGTATGTTGGCTTTATCATCACATATGGTTAATTAATTAATTTTGACTTAATGAGTATTGAATCATGGTGGTCAGCAATAGTTATAAAATTTGTATACCTTGGCATGGATAGTGTCATTGGTGTTGGTTATACAAAATAGTTTTCACTTAGGCGAATGATCATACAGTAACGGGGGAAGTGTGGTTAACACTTCCGGGATGTAGAAGTTTTGCCTGGGTAATGTATAAGGACTTAACTTTGTGTGTCATTGATCTGAGTCTTACCATGCAACCACATGTCTAGTATATGATAGACCTGGCTAATTAATTTGTGGTGTTTCAATCTTGGTTCCATCATTGAGATGAATGTGGTTTAGCCTTAGTCATGGACCCACATTAGCACAAGAGGGGGCAATTATCGACTAGTGGTTACCTACTCGACAGTGAAACCTTAGCGAGGTGAAACCAGGTTGAGATTGAGTATTCTAAAGGCCTTGTCATGATTTCTCCACCACACACCAAATGAAGTATGTTAATTGCGTGGCAATATGAGATTATCATGTCTTGTGGGTAAAGTTGTACAATCTCTACAGAGCGTAAAACTATTCGAATATGTATCCCCGGTTATGGAGAATGCTCGGTGATTTCACACAAGGGGTAGAGCTTTAAAAAAAACTTGGTTGGGTTAAGTTGAGAAGTGAATGGTTAGTTGACGGGTGGTTCATTGGAGTGAATGATTAGTTCACTTATGGTTCATGCAATCCTTTGATTCATTAATTATTTACATACGTCCTTTCCAAAATTGCACTTTCAATCTATTTGTTGTATTTACTCTAAAATTGTTGCTTTCTGCAAATAACCTTTTAGCCATTTTCTGGAATGTGGATACTGCTCATCGAGGATTGAGAGGGGTCCCAGACACATCAACATCCGTGATGGTAAATCAGCTCTTGGGCATTTTTGACACTCCTCTTCCATGTTGTTTGGATTTTCCAGAGGACAATGCATCACACACATGAGGCCACGATGACAAAGAATGAGTAGACAACATCTTCACAAGATAATTCCAAGTCCAAGTATGAACAGTAAAACATATATCCGCAACATGTAAATGACATGAAGACAAACCTATTATTTCTCAAAATAGATAAAACATTAGATCATTAACACAAGAAAATATGATGAACTATACAGGAAAGTGGGCATTTATGAACTGCAAATTGCGCAAATTAAAGTTGTGAATTTGCTCTCAGTTGAGGAGTTCCACAAGATTAAATCTTGGCCTTCTTCCACTCTTGTCAATATATCAATAATCAAAGTGACTATCTCTTTACTGGTCTGCTAGTCTGACAATGTATAAATTACCTCAGATAAGAGACAAAATCAATTGTATGCTATAAGCACCAATAGAAATAGAGAACTGCTACAGCAATGCTAATAGAGTTTTGGTAATAACCAGAAGTACATAACAAATATATGCAACTGCAGTATCAATTGAATTCAGCAATAATTAGGATAGTAGTAAACTATACCGAAATAGAAGTATCTACCTTAGCAATTGACAAAATCAAAAACTTGCAAAATACTTCAATTGATAGTCCCAATGATCTCTAATATGACAAGTTTCCTCATCGAGCAATCTCAAAAATCCCACAATCTATTATGCAAAAGTCCTCCCAGTACTATTACTATTCACAGATTTTCAAAGATAATGAACTGAACTACTAGCATGACAAACTTTATGCAGGATATAAATTTTAGAAAGTAAAAGCTTACTGGGCAGTGGCAATCCAAGCCACCGAGAAGGCAGTAGGGACAAAACTCATCACAAGAACGATGTACCCCATGAGGCCATAAGCCATGAGAACAGAGCAAAGCACTGAGGTCAAGACCAAGTAACTACCTTGCTCAGGGAGGAGGTGAGCCGGAGAGGAGGATGGCATGCTTGGGGAGGTGGCGACACGCTCAGGGGAGGTGGCAGCGTACATGCTCAGGGAGGAGGCATGGTTAGGGGGGGAGGCGTGTCGTGGAGGAGGCAGCTAGCTTGAGGGAGAAGCTGGTGGCTCGTGCTTGGGGGAGGAGGCAGCATACGTGCTCACAAAGGAGGCATGCTCGGGAAGGAAGCACAACGAAGAGGAGGCGGCAGGCTTAGGGGAGAAGCCGGTAGCTCATGCTTGGTGGAGGAGGTGACGCCTCGTGCTTGGGGAGGAGGCAGCAGGCTCAAGGGAGGAGGTGACGTGCTTGCGGTGGAGGTGTGCTCAGGAAGGAGGTGGCAGCTCGGGGGAGGAGTCTGAGTGCATAGGAGCGCGAGCAAACCCTATAGCCCAAATATAAATAGGTTGCACATCACAAATGGTTCTAAAGTAGAACCATCTATCATAATAAACATCATAGACGATTCTAATTTATAACCATCTGTGATAAATTCACATCACAGATGGTTCTACTTTAGAACTATCTGTCCACTAACCTCCTAGACGTCTACTACTCAGACTCAACTGCTACTCAGACACTCTGACTGCTACAGTACCCTTATGAGTACAACTTACAACCATGAATGCTACAGACTACTACTGCTACTCAGACGCTTCGACTGGTACAATACTCTTACAAGTACGACTTACGACCATGAATGTTATAGTACTCTTACGAGTATCACAGACAGTTCTAATTTAGAACCGTTTGTGGATCATATACATAAATGCAAATTCACACACACACACACACACACACACACACACACACACACACACACACATATATATATATATATATATATATATATATATATATATATATATATATATATATATATATATATATATATATATATATATATATATATATATATATATGACTCATTCTCATATACATAAATGTAAATTCACATATTCTCACATACATAAATACAAATTCACATATATATCACACATTTTCATATACATAAATGCAAATTCCACCATGCATACTCCTTTTTGAAACCCCTTCGATTCAAATTTGTTTTGATCTACGCTCGGTTCTTCAACATCTTCATATTCTTATAGTCAATGCATGGACAATACATATATTCCAACCCCTTATTTAACATATTCTCCTTGGCAATTCTTGTAAAAGCAAACTGTTGTAGGGGTGGCCCCCACCTAAACCCAGCAGGCCTGTTAGAAGGTTATAGGGCCCAAAATGGGACATATGTAATGACTTAAATACCCCTGACAGGGAGGTACCGATGTAAGGGCACAATTGTAAAAGCACAACCCATATGAATATATATACCAAGGGAAGGCTAGGAGGGAGACCAGAGGTCATCACTTTCTCCCAACTCTCCACTACCACATCTCTCTCTGTTTGGTCTGTAACCACAACAGTTGGCGCCGTCCGTGGGGAGGACTGGAGAAGCCTGAAATCCGAAGAAGGATGGCACCGAAAAAAGCTTCATCGACAGCGGCGAAGGGAAAGAAGGCGGCTGGGTCGGAGCGTCGTGTGGGTACCAGGGCTTCGGCATCGGCTGTCGCGGGCGCGGGTGACGGTGCGGGCGTGATGGTCGCGGACGTCGACGCTCGCACTGCGACGACCGACCCCGCCACTGGCATTGAGACGACCGACCCCGCCACTGGCGCTGCGACGACCGACCCCGCCACTGGCGCTGCGATGACCGACCCCGCCACTAGCGCTGCGACGACCGACCCCGCCACTGGTGCTGCGACGACCGACCCCGCCACTGGCCCTGCGAAGACTGACCCCACCACTGGCGCTGCGACGACCGACCCCGCCACTGGCGCTGCGACGACCGACCCCGCCACTAGCGCTGCGACGACCAACCCCGCCACCGCCGCGACAGCGACCAACCCCGCCACCCTCGCCGCAACGCTCGCCGGTAGCGCGGACCGGGCGGTTGGAGATAGCCACAACGGAGCGACCGACAGCTCGGGAGCTCGCGAGGCGATCGTACCTGTGCCGACCCGTCCGCTGGGCGCGCCGGCGGCTCCGCCCGCAGCAGCGGTGGAAAGCGCCCTGCTGGCGGCCCTCAGCGCGTTCCAGCAGGAGCTAGGGAATCTTCGCGGGGCTGTCCGAGACATGCAAGAGGCTCGGAGCCAGCATGCCGCGCCAGTGGTCGCGCCAGAGCCCGCGCCGGAAAGGGCAGATAGCCGCGACGCCCCCACATCCAGCCGCGTGCCGCTGTGATGCGTCGATCCAGAGTCCCCGCTCTCGGCAGGACTACAACAGGCGGCGTGGCCCGAAGACTTCAAATTCCCTAGTGTCATCGAGCCATACAAAGGCGGTACGGACCCCCGCGAGTTCGTGCGCTTGTACAAAACCACAATCGAGGCCGCGGGTAGAGACGACACCACAAAGGCAAAGGGACTCCCCCTCGCGTTGCAAGGAGTGGCGCTTTCCTGGTTTTTTACCATAAAGCCAAACTCCATCTACGCGTGGGAGCAGATCCGCGACCTCCTTTACAATAACTTCCAAGGGAACTATGTCGAGCGGGTCGACGCAGACCAGTTCTTTGCAGTGAAGCAGAAACCTTCGGAGAAGCTCCGGGACTACTACAAGCGCTTCGCGAAGGTGCGATGCCAAGTCAAGGACATTAATGAGACAACCGTCATCAACGCGGCCATACAGGGCCTTCGTCCAGGCCCCATGGCCAAATACAACGCACGGAAGCCTATCAAGACAGTCGCCAAGCTCTTTGACAAAATGGAGGAGTATGCGAGGGCAGAGGAAGAGGCGCGGAGACGCAGCGCCGCCGCCCCCAACCTCGCCCAAGCGAAGCGCTTGCCACACGAGGGGGGGGGGGGCGGGTGATGATTCCCCGAAGCAGGGCCGCAGACGAGAACCCCAGGGAGACACTCCCGGCGGTAGCGATACCGGGGAGCAGGAAGGCTCTTCAAGGGGCAGGCCCAAGCCCCGACGTCGCCAGCGCAGGCCACAAAAGGTCCGCCATGTCCTCGGCGTCGAGAACACTCCTCGAGGACCTGCCCCCACCTCGCGGGGAGGGGGCCGGGGATGGGAAGGCGGACCAGATCGCGACGGGCGACCCTGCGCAGAAGAAGAAATTCTAGATTACGGCAAGTGGTGTGAGGTGCACGGTTACGGCGATCACCACACGAAGACGTGCATCGAGGTCATGGAGTTGCGACGAATGACGGCCAGAGCTTGGGCCTCATCCGGGGAAGGCACGTGGTGCCGCTCCATCAGCGTCATCACCGGAGGGTCCCTATCGGGGGCCCCCTTGGAGCAGCCGCAACCGTGGGTGCCGCCCCGCGACATCATCTTCACCCTAAATGACGACAGGGGTGTGGAGTTCCCTCACCAAGACCCTTTGGTTATTCAGGCTCACATCGCAGGCCATGACGTCAGGCGCATCCTCATCGATGGGGGGAGCTCTGCGAACATTCTGTTCGCGGGGGCCCTCGATCGTATGGGAATCCCCCGAAGCCGCTTAGAGCAGCCATGAGCTCCACTTCAAGGCTTCGGAGGCCAACCCCTGGAGGCCATAGGACACGTGTCCCTTCCAGTTACATTCCGCCAGGAGGGTAACACCCGAAGCGCGCACGTCATCTTCGATGTCGTAGACATCCCGCACCCCTACAACGTCATATTGGGACGGCCCGCCATCAACTCCCTCGAGGCGATCCCGCACCACGCCTTCTTATGTATGAAGCTCCCAGGCCCGGAGGGCGTGATCACTGTCTTCGGCGACCAGGACCTCGCCAGGCGCGTCGAAGTCAGCAGCTGGGACTCGCACCGCCCGGTGCACGCCCTCTCAAGCATGCTCGGCGATACGGCCTCCGCTCCGGGATGGACACCTAAGCCTCGGCCCGAAGGTGGAGTCAAAAAGGTGCCGCTCCAGGCGAAGGGGCAGTTTGTGTCCATTGGCGAGGGGCTCCCTACGGAGGTCAAGCGAGACCTACTTCAAGTAATTCAGAACAACGCCGACATTTTTGCATGGTCACCAGAGGACATTAAGGGCGTAGACCGCGCAGTAATCGAGCATCGCTTGGCGGTCCGCCCTGACGCCAAGCCGATCAAGCAAAAGCTTCGTCGCATGTCCATGGATCGGCAGCAGGCGGCCAAGGTGGAGGTGGCGAAGCTTCTCCAGGCCGGGGTCATTCGTGAGGTCCACCACCCAGAGTGGTTCGCCAACCCTGTATTGGTCAAAAAGGCCAGCGGGGCCTGGCGTATGTGCATTGATTTCACGGCACTCAACAAGGTGTGCCCAAAAGACAATTACCCCTTGCCACGCATCGATCAACTGGTCGACGCTACCGCCGGGTGCGAGCTAATGAGTTTCCTGGATGCCTACTCTGGCTACCACCAGGTATACATGGCCGAAGACGACGAGGACAAGACCAGTTTCATCACACCGATTGGGACTTTCTACTTCGTCAGGATGCCCTTCGGCTTGAAGAACGCAGGCGCTACCTTTACCCACCTCGTCGCACTTGCCCTCGCCGCCCAGCTCAGGAGGAATGTGGAAGCCTACGTCGACGACGTGGTAGTCAAAACCCGGCGGCTCGCTTCGCACGGCCGGGACCTCCAGGAGACCTTCGACAACCTCAGGAAGGCCGGCATCAATCTCAACCCCGACAAATACGTCTTCGGCGTGCAGGCGGGCAAACTACTGGGCTTCCTCGTATCCGGACGGGGCATCCAGGCGAATCCCGACAAGGTTGAGGCCATCCTGGGTATGGAGCCGCCTAAGACGACGCAGGAGGTCCAGAGGCTGGCGGGCCGCATGGCAGCCCTAAGCCGCTTCCTATCTAGGGCGGCGGAGCGGGGTCTGCCATTCTTTAAGACACTCCGCGGGTGTGACGGATTTTGTTGGGATAGCGACTGTGCGGAGGCCTTCAACGAGCTCAAGAAACACCTGGCGAGCCTCCCCACTCTGGTTGCCCCGACACCAGAGGCTCCCCTCTTCCTCTATCTGGCCGCGTCGGTTACAGCGGTCAGTGTCGTCCTCGTCCTAAAGGAAGGCGCCGTACAGCGGCCCGTATACTTCGTCTCCGAAGCCCTCCAAGGCGCCAAGACGAGATATACGGAGCTTGAAAAGCTTGCTTACGCGTTGGTCATGGCCTCCAGAAAGCTTCGGCATTATTTTTTGGCCCACCCAATCACAGTCCCTTCCTCGTTCCCCCTGGCGGAGATGTTACACAATAAGGAATCCACGGGGTGCATCGGCAAGTGGGCTGCCGAGCTCGCCCCGTTCTCCCTGACATACGCCTCGCGGACGGCAATCAAATCTCAAGTTCTCGCCGACTTCCTCACAGAATGGACTGCGCCGGCTCAGCCCGCCCAGAAGCACGACGACCCGGTATGGACGCTCACCATCGACGGAGCCTACGGCGTCGCGGGTGCGGGCGTAGGCGCAGTGATTGTTACGCCTGAGGGGCAGCGCCTGCTATACTCGGCACGCCTCGTGTTTCCGGCCACCAATAACACAGCTGAGTATGAAGCGCTGCTCTTCGGCCTGGCAAAGCTCAAGGCAATCAGTGCGAAGCGAGTGCGCGTCTGCACGGACTCGCGTTTGGTGGCAGGCCACGTAGACAAGTCATATCAAGCCAAGGACCCCGAGCTGGCCAAATACCTCGCAGCCGTAAGAGCGAGGGAAAGGCATTTTTTGGGCGTCACGGTCAAGGCCATCCCTTGCGCGGAAAATGAGCAGGCCGACGCCATCGCAAAGGCGGCCAGCCAACAACTGCCACCCCCTGACGGGGCATTTTACGAAGTGTTACCACAGGCGGCCATCGCGTAGGACAACCGGGACGCGGCCCTCGTTCACCACATCATCCAGCAGGGCGACTGGCGAGAGCCTATCTTCAATTTCCTGTAGGGCATTGCCGAGCCGGAGGACCCCGTCGAGCTCCGGCGTCTACAACACCGGGCCAGATCCTTCTAGGTGTTTGAAGGGACACTCTACAAAAAGGGAGTCTGCGCACCGCTCCTGCGCTACCTCTCGCGCGAAGAGGGGAAAAAGCTCCTTGCGGAGATTCACGCGGGGCTGTGTCGGTCTCACCTCGCGCCAAGGTCGTTGGTCGGCAAGGCATTCAGGCAAGGCTTTTACTGGCCAACTGCCATCACTGATGCCCAGGACCTCGTGCGTCGGTGTCAGGGGTGCCAGTGGATGGGACGTATCATCCGCAGGCCCCCGACGAACCTCAACCCTATTCCCCCGGTGTGGCCACTGGCACGCTGGGGCGTCGACATAGTGGGACCACTTCCTCGAGCCCCAGGGGACCTGCGGTTTGTGGTAGTTGCGCTGAAATATTTTTCCAGGTGGCCGGAGGCGGTAGCCCTGGCCAAAATAACCTCGGCGGCCATGCAGCGCTTCCTCTGGCAGAACATTATATGTCGCTTCGGCGTGCCCAGGGAGCTCACCGTTGACAACGACCTGCAATTCGACGCCACCCTATTCAAAGAGTTCTGCGACGGCATGGGCATCACGCTTCGGTTCGCCTCAGTCGGGCACCCCCAGTCCAACGGAGCAGTCGAGAGGGCGAACGACGCCATCTCTATCGCCGTCAAAAAGCGCCTGGTTGGGTTGCCGAAGGGCAAGTGGCCGAGCGAGCTTCACAGCGTCCTCTGGTCCCTTCACACAACGGTAACACGCCCGACGGGGTTCACGCCTTTCAAGCTCCTTTTTGGCGATGAGGCAGTGACGCCTGAGGAAATCAAGGCTGGCTCGCGGAGGGTCCTCGTCCAAGCGCCCGACGAGGAGCGTCGCGTGTCCTTGGACCTCCTCGACGGGGCGCGGGTGAGCGCAGCTCAACATGTCGAAAAGTACGCGCGGCAGACAGTGCGTACTCGAGACCGGTCCGTATATCCACGAGGGTTCAAGCCTGGGGATCTCGTCCTCAGAACGGCGCTCCATGCGGAGACCGTTGGCAAGCTGGAGTCCAAGTGGGAAGGTCCATACATCGTGGCGGAAGCATTACAGAAGGGAGCATACCGCCTTGCCACACTCGACGGACAAACTTTCCGCCACACATGGAACGCGGATAAGTTGCGGCGATACTACGCCTAGAAGCAGGACGAAAATTATAATGGCATCAGCCCCTCGCTGTACGATGCTCGCCTGCGCAAACGGGAGTTCAATAAAACTAGTTGTTCGCAGAAAGCACCATGTTGTCTGGCCACAATGTGCAGAAAATCACCCCCGCATTCAGGTCCGCCTCCGCACACGCCAGTCTACGGACTCTAAATGAAGTGTAGCGTCGAGGTCCGCCTCCGCACGCGCCAGTCTACGAACTCTAAATGAAGTCGTAGCGTCGAGGTCCGCCTCCGCACGCGCCAGTCTACGGACTCTAAATAAGACACAGCGGGGGGACGCCCTTGCGCGCACTCTCCGGAGTATAAACAACACACAAATCCCGCGTACGCACAGGCGTTGCTCCTGTGCGTACTCCTCGGAGTATAAAAGCAGCATACAACATTAAGAACGGGTGCTACTTCGGTTCACTGCAAAAAATGTCGGGGTTACATGACCACAAGCAGGAGCGCACGGTACACCACTCCCCTAACCAACCGCTCATCACTCGTGCGGTGCCGATGGGCCCGCGCCGCCCGTGTGGCGCCAGGGAACTCCTTCGAGCCAGCGGAGGAGGTCCCCACCCCCATGCAGCGTTTGCTGCACTGCAACCCTGGCCGCGTCCTCCCCGACATAGCCCCAGATCCGTCGGTGGAAGTTTCGGAGGCCAGGCTCGATGAATCGAATAGCGTCCGACATTGCCTCCGGTTGGGCAGGGAGATCCAGGTGAGGGTTCGCCAGCTCACGGACATGAAGGTTGTAGCGCTGCGGAGAGCAACGCCGGCCCCCACCTCGACCAGCCTGAGCGTCTCCACCAAGTCCTCCGGCCCGTGAATAGCGTCCGGCACGTCGACACACAGATCCCGGAGGGCCTGGTTCAGAGACTCCATTGCCCTCCACGCTGACATGGATGCATTGCCCAAGGCGCGGTCCTTCTCCGCAAGAGACTCCACCAGTTGGGCCTTCTTCTCCTCTAGAGCGGCGATCTGCTGCAAAAAGGAGGTACGTTCCTCCGCCGCGGTGCGCTGGACTTCCTCAGTCTCGTGTCGCGCGGCCGCCAGGACGCCCTCCAGCGCATGAAGCTGTTCGTCCTTCGTGGCATGGGCGTCATCTGCAGCACGAAGACCGACCTCCAGGGCTCTCCGCTCCCGGATACGGGCCTTATCTAGCACTTGGCTGATGACAAGCGTCTGGGAGTAGCAATAAGAGTCAGCAGGTGCCCGGTAGTACTCTAGCAACCGCGATCGCACATACTTACCCTTATCTCCGAGGCCTGCAGCGCGAGCGTCAGGAGGTCTCCCTCGCACGACGACAACATCTGTCGATCCAAGCCGCCGCGAGCGCACTCCGCGGCTTCATTAAAAACGCGAAGTGTCTCCAGGCGCGGGAGGAAGTCAGAGAGGACAAGCTCCGCCCTCGCCGCGTCAGGGGCCGCGGAGGCTTCGGCCACTTCAACGGCGGCAGACGGCTGCAGGGCACCCTGCACAGGGTCCGGGACGTCGCGCACACCCCCGTTGCTCGATCCTTCACCACGTCCAGGAGACTTCGTCTCGCCTGATGTCGACGGAATGAGCGAGCAAATCGGAGAGAGTTTCGCGAAGTCGTGCGAGGAAAGGGAACTGCGCCTACCTCCTGCACCCTCCGCCGCGACGGAAGGGGGTGCCCGTTCAACCGCCGGTCGGGGCACGAGTACCTCGGGGGGCGGACGAGAAGACCCTTCGGCCGCGTCGGGCACCACAACTCCAAGCACAGGGCCGGCGACGCTGTACCGACCCCTCGGAGGCGAGGGAGACTGGACTCGAGGACGTTTCGCCTGTGGCACCGCAAGCGATTCTTCCACGGCGCTAGCAGCCGCAGCTCCTGTCGCGCCTTCAGTCCCTACCGCCCCGGGCGCGTCCTTGGCAACCACCGTGGGTGGCAAAGCACTGCCGGCCGCAGCACTCTCGCCAGGAGCGATGTCCCCCCGGGTTGGTAGGTTCCAGCCCAACGACGGTCGTACGCATGGGCTCGACAGCGCCGGCGGATGGTGCCACCAATGGGCTCAAGACGACGCGCCCACCCGAACTGGTCCGGCCGGACTCATCGCCAGTCGCACGTCCTGTCCCAGCGGTGCCAGCCGCCGAGGTGGCTGGCGGGCTGGGTACGGCAACCTCGGAGCAGGCCCGGCGCCGCGAAGGCAGTACCCCCACTTGGCTACCACCGCCATGATGGCCCGGAGTCCCTGCGGGAGCCTCCGCCGGCACCGCGCGCTTGGGCACAGCAATGCCCAGAACCTCGCACATGTAGTTTATCCGCCCCTGCTTCGCCGTTTTGATCGTGGCCTCACGCAGCTTGTACTCCTTGAGCGTGTACGGACCCAGGAACGCTACAACCGCGCGCTCCGCATCTTCTAGCCGGGCCACTGCACAAAAGACAACAAGTCTTATCAAGCGGGGACTACGCAGACACAAAGGGATGCGTACAAACGCACTGCACGACTTACAAGGAGCGGAGGGCGGAAGCAGGCAAGACAATGGCGGGCGAACCCCGTCCTCTCGGTCGTCACCCCGTCGCGCGTACTTCCACTGGGCGGAGAGTGGCGCCACCCCGTACATCGTAAACTCTTCGGCCAAGTCGCGCATACTTAGCCGGCGCGCAACGCCAGCAAGCCTCCATAGCCTCTGTGCGTCATCAGCCTCCGGCTTCACACTTGGCGAGCTATTGAACGAGATTGGCCCACCTCGGCATAGCAGGCCACTCGTGCTGGTCACGATATAATAAAACCACCGCCGTGTCCAGCCGGACTCCCACCTCCCCAGGGTGGCCGACGCAGGGAATAGCGTCGTGCAGGACGCTCGTAGCACGAAATCCACACCGCCAAAGTTGGATACAGCCCCCTCCCCGACTTTCTTGGGTCGGCAGCATGCGTCGTGCTGGGTGACGAACAGGCTCGCGCTGGGACGCCGGCCTTCTGTCCGTGCCGCCCACGAAAAGACAGCTAGGCGGACTATGGCGTTTGGCGTCAGCTGTGCTAACTCCAACTCGTAGGCCCGCAAGACTTCGCCCACAAACATCGTTGAGGGCATTTGAAGGCCAGCGTCGAAGAACGCGACAAAAACGATCGCCTCCATTTCCCGGGGCCTTGGCTCTGTCTCGTCGCGATGGGGTAGGTGAGCCCCATCACGCTCCTCGACCTTCCCTTCCCGTACAAGCCGCTGCAGCGTCTCTTCGGTTACACGACTCCTCCCCAGCACACGGGAGCAGCGGCCCCCCGAGTATTCCATGGCGTCCCACCGCCTGTCGGCACGTGAACGTCCCCGCAGCACCAGCTCGTACTCCCCAGAAGGGACAGCCAACTCGTCCCGGCTAGACAAGGAGCCGCCGCTGGGATGGTGGGAGGCATCGGCAGGGTCGGCCATTGTTCTCTGCGGTCAGGGCAAAAGGAACCAAGGCGGGAGTAAGTTGCGCTACTGTCAGAACAAGCAGAGCTAAAAGACAGGCGAGACAGAACGTCCCCACTACAACGGTGGCACCTTATAAGGCCCGCTCGCCTTCGCCGCGGCTACAAGCGCAGCCAGATTAACCTCCAGCGGTTCGGCTACCCACGGCTTGGAAAGAAGAACCACCAGCACTTCGGGGAGCGTGCCTGGTAGGTGGCCAGACAGCGTGCAACGCCAACGGGCGCCCGCCACGCGTCCCGCTTCCCTGGGGAAGAGGCGAACTACCGCGGTCATGCAACCGCTCACATCCCACGACGCACCAATCACAGGCCGCCGCGTGCCCCACCCACGGGAAGGTGGACTGCACGACGGGACAGCCTGCGCCCTGACAGGCCAGGCGTCGGCACGATTCCAGGCACCATTAAAAGCGCACTACCAGACCGCGGGGTCATAACAGCTTCGAAGCACAACGATGTCGGCGCGAGGCCCGCCTCCACCACCGCGCCTTCGACCAGGCGCCAGCTCCGCTGCCACCCGTTCGAAGGGTAGGGGACGGAGCGCGCGCCTACTTCGACCAGGCGCCATCTCCGCTGCCACCCGTTCGAGGGGTAAGGGACGGAGCGCGCGCGCGCCTACTTCGACCAGGCGCCAGCTCCGCTGCCACCCGTTCGAGGGGTAGGAGACGGAGCGCGCGCGCCTACTTCGACCAGGCGCCAGCTCCGCTGCCACCCGTTCGAGGGGTAGGGGACGGAGCGCGCGTGCGTCTACTTCGCCTAGGTGCCAGCGCGAGACGGAGCGCTCGCGCGCCTACCTCAGCTGCCAATCCAGGCATCGGCTTCGGCTACAGCCTCAGACCCCGGGACCCGCTGCACACCAAGGCTCCGCAAGTTCGGAGAAGTTCACAGGCCGCAGGGACGGAGGGGGCCAAAGGACTTGGCAACATGGCTTCGGCCCTGTGAAGCCCTTCACCATGAGAGGCTCCTGTTGTAGGGGTGGCCCCACCTAAACCCAGCAGGCCTGTTAGAAGGTTATAGGGCCCAAAATGGGACATATGTAATGACTTAAATACCCCTGACAGGGAGGTACCAATGTAAGGGCACAATTGTAAAAGCACAGCCCATATGAATATATATACCAAGGGAAGGCTAGGAGGGAGACCAGAGGTCATCACTTTCTCCCAACTCTCCACTACCATATCTCGCTCTGTTTGGTTTGTAACCACAACACAAACACACCATTAATATACTCTTCACTCACATGGTTCTTAGCGTACATCCAACTTCGGTCCTACGTTACGCATATAACAATTTTAGTATTAAATATTGAATTAATTAGTTAGTATACTAGCTATATATGATCTAAAGGAGCTATATGTAGCAACAATAATTAATTAAATTGAATTAAGTAGTAATAGACTATGAATTGGCTAAACCCTAAATCATGATAGATGTAAATAATCTTCTCTCTGTATTAAGTTAGATCTAAACCATCTTCAATTCTGTTTTTACCAAAAGCTAGCTAGATCTAAAATATAATACAGTTAGGAATAAATTACTAACCATAGATAGTCAAGAACAAATGGATCTACAATCATTCTTGTTAAATCCGCGGTCTCCTTTCACCAAATGGCCTCAAAACCCCACCTTCTTAAAGCAACAGCCTATAGTGAGAACAGATCTGCAATTTAAGACAAATCCGTGAGAGGGTCAATGGGTCTGCAATTAATAAGTGAAATTACACAGGTGGTTTTTAATACAAACTATATGTGATAACTTAATTATCAAAGACAGTTTTTAATATAAACTGTCTGTGAAGTATCATAGACAGTTTAAATAAAAAAATCGTCTGTGATATTACAACAGTTCTTGTTAAGAATCATCTGTGATACTTCACATATGGTGTTCACCATAAACTGTCTGTGATTTACCTCTTCATAGACAGTTTTTAGTGCTAGCAGCAACACCGACAGTCTCTAAACCTAAACCATCTGTGGTTGTATTTAATACTGACGGTTTTGGTAAACCGTCTGTGATAAGGCGTCTAGTAATTAGCATTTTGTATTAATGGGTGTTACAGGCTTATCACTTCCTGCTATAGTAGCTTATCACTTCCTGCTATAGTAAATAGATTTTAAATAGTGCATCTTTTCAAAGCAGGTCTACAGGTAGATTATAGTAAACACTATATCGAGTTTAGCTATATCAGTCAAAATCACATACGAATGTTTTCCTCTATGTATATCTCTCATGAATAGCCATTATTTAAAAATCATAAGCCAAAAGTTAAAACCACAGCCCAAAAAATCTTAAGGATCAATGCTTATGCATGTTCTAAATACATCTTAATGGTTAGTCAAAGAAAGGTTAAAGACGTGGAAAGTTTCTTATTAGCGCCATGGCCGGAAGCCCGGAACACAGGAATTAATATAACACAATAATAGAAAAATATAGAAATAGGATGTCATGCCTTGTCAAATCTCTTTGGAATGTAGAAAATAAAAACACAGGAATAAGGAAAATACATGAGCTCAATATCATGCCTCTTTGGAACGCAGGAATGAGCATGAATTTGATAGAAATACAAGTGCAAAACAGAGAACTGAAAAACACATGACTACACTTTGGATAGGGCATAGGAAAAACATTGGAAAACTGCCTCGATCCAATGCGATTGAGTAAAAAGAGGTTGGAGTGGATTTTTTTGTATGGAATTGAAGGAAATCTACAATAATCCTATGAAATTTTATAGACTCATTTCGATGTTGTAAATGGTAGGATCGGATGGAATTCCATAGAAATTGGATTCCTTAAAAAATCCTATGAATTTCCTTCTATCCAAAGAGGCCATATACTAGAATTCTACTAGTAAAGTGCCCGTGCGTTGCAACGGAGTACCAAATAAAGGTGATACATATTATCAAATATGATCTCAAACTGAACATTGGACATCAATTTTATCTTATGTAACATGAAAAGTCAAAAACATAAAAGGACGAACATGTAAAAGCACCTGCAGATAAGATGACAAAATAATATACTGGATTATATAAATGTCATCACTCCTGTAAAGTCTACAACTGATATATTTTATCATTTCTTATTGTATACATATTTTTTCCCTTTGCAAAGCTACAACTAAAATCTCTCGACAAGCATTAAAAAGTGGGGATTTATCATTGAAAAAATATCAAAAATTGTGACTACATTGTGGTTTACCAATAGTACTTATAGCTCGCTTGCAAATCAATTCAAGTATCTCGTGCCTGCAAAGATTAATGAACAAAAGATGAATCATGACCTGTGACCTTAGCAAGAGGTTTTGATTGATCAAGATATTATAAAGCTATTTTCTCTTAACATCTAGATGAGTGTTCTGAAAAAAACCTAGAGTGACTCAAAGCACCAAATTGGTCTTAAAAGCAAAATATCATAAATTCTGCACGAGCTGTCTCATGCCGATGAAAACAAAGCAGAATACAGCCATAAATCTCTCTCTCAACATCATGCAAATCTACGTGGCAAAATAATGAAAACTTGATAGAATCTTGGTCTCCACAATTCTACAATGGTATAGATTTTTTGTATACCTAGCTTTGCAGAATGCATTAATTCAAAAATGCAATTTGAATCTCTTACAAAACTAATAACTTGTAATAAAATCCACCATATCAGGAACTACACACAATCCTGCATATATTGGACAAGTAAATTTGATAGCACCAGTAACGACTATTTTGTAGGATATGTGATTCTATTTGCAAAGTTATACTTTAACAAAAAAATGTTAAAAATAAGGTAGCTAATTCTGGTGGCTATTCTTATCAGCAACTGATCTTAGGAAAAACCTGAGATATTAGGACAAGTTTTAAAGTGCCTGTGCGTTGCAACAAAATACCAAATGAGAGTGGTACATATAAGCAAATATAATCCAAAACCGTGCCATGAACATTTGGTTTATCTTACGTACAGGCATATCTACATTTAGTAGCATATATCAGTTGGATGACATGGTGCAACAGTTATTCTCCTTTTGCACTTTGTTTTAAAGAAGAGATAAGTCAATGCACACCTCAGATTGTGATGGCAAAGAATCAGGAACTATGTCCTCAGCCAATTTAGTGCACTGAAGTTCAACATCTTTGCTAATAGCTTTTTTGCTCAGCTATATACCATCTTTCAGACTTCCTTTGCACTTGTGAGACAATATCTTGTTCTTCTTTGTTAACATAGAATTCCACGTCCATCAGAAAGAACCAACCCAGCATATTAACACAAATATGTTGTAAGTATACAATATACAAAAAAATATGCAGAGTAGTATCTAAATATATAATAATACTAAAACACTATTCAATCTCACACACCTTTTTTTTAAAAGGAACATCAGATAATAAAGAAATAGCTTTGGCAAAACCCGTATAGATAAAAAATCAACAGGTCAAATTAACTATTTAAGTAACAGGTCGTTGATCTAAAAAAAATAATCAAGTAAATGGTACATTGCTGCTGATTCTTTGATGTGATGTAGCTTGGACACATATATCACCCACTGTCCAAGTTGCATCATACCAAGTCATCAACTCTGATATCATCCTCAACAACCCCATTTTTACCTCTGCCAACCAGAATAATCAAACACTGGAACTATATTCTTATCTGTTGCTACAACATAATCAAAATTCCCATGGTCTTTGCCATCCAAGCTAGCTAGTGACCATGAACTCCTATCTTGAAGCCAATTCATCTTCCCAATAGTGAAACCAAATTTGGCCATCACACCCAGCACAAGAGACGGCACGTATATGCATCAAAAAATTGCATGCTTTCTCTGAGTACCAAAGAATCATAATACTCTGTAGTAAGCCTAACCATACTCTAGATAGAGTGATTTGCATATTGAGTTCATGCCCGGTACTCCCACATATTTCCTAGTAGGTTCCTCCTGTCAGAATATATCCCAAGGGAGGTAATATTAGTAAATAGAAAGTGCCATTTCAAGCGTGCAGCGATATCAGCATATAACATGTTAAGCTACTCCATCTCCATCATTTGATAAGGATCAAGAAAACCATCAGAAACATCCTGGATCGACAATTCTAGATATACAAGTATCGAAAGTTTGGTAGAGATCTACTCTACTAAATTTCTAAATTGCAGTGATCACATCTAAATTAAAATTTTCGAAAAGTTACATGAGCATTGACGCTTATATGTATCTGTACATGTGATCTTGCTTATCTAAATTAAAACTATATCCGCAGTGTGGTAACAGCTACCTAAAATCCAGGCTATTTCCATACGTCATATATTTCCATATGTCATCTAAACAATGCCATACCAGCTGGTGTACGTGGATTGATGAAGATTTTGCCCTATTTAAGCAAGACCTTTTGACCTCAATTTGAGATTTTTCGATCGGCCCACTGGATCCTTAGAATGAAAAAATGGCCAATTCAATGGGCCCAACCAAGCATACTTATTCCCAATGCGTCAACATGTTTTAGATTTTTCACCAGATGACATAACTTTGCATTATAAGCATCTCGTACAAGACCAATTGCTAGGTACCAGGGGGTGCACAATGAGATTACTATTCTACTTCTAGCAAACAGTTATCGATTAATCGTTACAAGACCAAAAGCTAGAGGCCATGTTATTTTTGGCTTCTGGTTGCGGGCTTTTTCGTAAGTCAAAAGACCAACCATAGAAATGAGGCGGTCTCTTAAAACGAATTCTTCAAACGGTTTTTAAATCCCAAAACCGTATACGTTGTCTATGTTGATGTCTCCACCGTCTATTATCGTGTTAAAAAACGCAACAAAAAATCATCAGACACAGTTAAAAAGGTCTAGAAAGTACAAACCTACTACTAAAGAACTTCCCAACTGACAGTCTGACATAACAAAGCATGCCCTCACTTCTCAGTTCTCACTGCCACCTTCACAACACAAAGAAGATACCTGAAAATCGATAGCAGAATTCAAATGGATTAATCCCTTGCAGTTTATCTAAGGAGCAATGCAAAAGCAGTTAGCAGAACATCCTCGCAAAAAAAAGAAGAAGAAGAAGTAAGCAGAACATGATATTCAAGCCAAACAGGTAACAAAACACACTACCTTCTCCAACCTGCAAAAGTATGCATATGCACATAATAGGTCATGCCACTGCAACTGTTTCAGCAAAAGCAATAACAAAGCCAAGAGTCCAGTTGCATCTCGCCCGTGCTTTGGTATCATTAAGTAATGACTAATGAGGAGGCACTCTACATAGCTAATTCCGAACATGTCATCCTCTTAACAAAATGTGAACCATAAGAAATAGTACTACAGTGTAACTACTACAACGAAACAATTTGGGGTAGCAAATTAACACCCGGAACAAGACAATAAACCCAATTCTTTATCCGGCCAGGAAGCTACATACAGGAAAATAGATCTAAATCAATTCATCAAAGAGAATTAGATCTGAAAAGAGACGAGCATTAGCCATACCCAGGCCTTGATAACTCTGACGCCGAGGCCTTGAGCTGCGGGCGGAAGCGAATCAGGAAGATGGCATCTCTAGTAAGTTAGAGACTTAGAGGGTGGGCAGGAAGGAAGCAGACAGCGAGCGG
Source organism: Dendrocalamus latiflorus (assembly GCA_017311315.1). NCBI lineage: Eukaryota > Viridiplantae > Streptophyta > Magnoliopsida > Poales > Poaceae > Dendrocalamus > Dendrocalamus latiflorus. The sequence continues at coordinate 4,309,796 of CM029624.1, forward strand.
AAGGAATGATCGGGCCAGGGGATGGGAGAGGAGACCTGCGGGCCGTAGACGGGGTCGGAGGCGATGAACTCGTCGACGTCGGCGTCGTACCACCTGGGGAGGGGCTGGTGGCGGCCGTAGACCTTCTTGAAGTAGTCGAGGAAGGCGAAATTGCGCGCCCAGTGCTGCTTCACGGCGTCGAGATGCTCGCCGATCCCCATTGCCGCCGCCTCGCTCGGTTCGGTCGGTCGCTGGGGAGGAGGCGGCGGCGGAGCGGAGGAGCGGGGGAGGCGGCGGCAGTGCGAAGTGGGGCGGAGGCGAGGCGGAGTGGAGATGGCGGTTCGGGATGGTGGAGCAGCGGCGCCGATCGGATTGGAACAATATGAGGGAGTGGAGAACGGGGTGGGGGGAGGAGGAGGCGGCGGTGGAGCGGAGGGGTGGGGTGGGGAGGAGGCGGTGGCGGCGGCGCGGGGTGGGGGGAGGAGGCGGCGGCGGCGGAGCGGAGGGGTGGGGGGGAGGAGGAGGCGGCGGTGACGGAGCGGAGGAGCGGGGGAGGAGGAGGAGGCGGCGACGGCGGAGGAGCGGGGGAGGAGACGGCGGAGAAATCAGAGGGGAGGAGGCGCGCGGGTTCGGTGGGGGAGGCCGGCGGCGGCGGCGGAGGAGGGAGGGGAGAAGGCGGAGGAGGGGTGGGGGAGGAGGAGGGGTGGGGGGGAGGAGGCGACGGGGGAGGATGCGGCGGTGGGGGGAGGCAGGCGGCGGCGAAATTCAAGGGGAGGAGCGCACGGGTTCGGGAGAGGTGGGGGGGGGGGGGGTGGGGGCGGTTCGGGAGGAGTGGGGAGGGCCAGAGGGGGACGCGAATGCGTGATAGGGTGGGCCTACACGTCAGTCAACATACATTGTTTTTCATCAGAAAAGATGGGAGGGGTGGGAGAGGCCGCACCAACCACCAACTCCTTTTATATAGTAAAGATATGAAACGAAAACACGTGGTGTCTCGGTGCTTCATAGGAGAAATACAGGAGTTATATATTTGTTAGTACGAGAGACAAATGAGAGAGAAACTGAGAAACATATTGAAACTTTCTAAGGAATTTGTTTGTGTAGAAAAATTAATTTCCTATCCTATAAAATTCCTTTGAAGAGATCAAATAATCCAAACACCCATTATATGATTTTTTTTTCTTTGGATTGAATTCATCCAAAATTCCTTTGTTACAAAGAGGCCAATACATGAATTAGAAAAACATGAATATGTAACAAGAGGTTGTTTGGTCTTAGACAAACGATTGTTTGGTTGGACCATGGGAGAAACGCAAGAAATGTTGGTGGCTGATATGGATGTCATTAGACCTGTTGATGGGCGGCCCAGTCAGGTGGCCCAACCGAGCCCGGCCTGATTTTCTGAGCTCGGGCCTACATTTTTTGCTAGTACGCCCGGCCCAGGAAAGCCCGATGACATTGATAAATACTGACATTTTGTTCGGGAATATGGATAAATAATAATGCCTTATTCTAAAAAGAACTAAAATAACAATATTTTAATCCGAAAATGGAATGTTTGGGCTTTTCCTGTGAGAGGCTAGGCTTTTTCCGGCCCAGCCTGGCCCGAGAGTTGAACATGTCTAGTTGTCATAGGCTTAAAAGGAAAATTGTCCTTGTTTTCTTCCAAAATTCTCTTGAGAGTGCATCTTTCCGTAGGAATTTCAAGGAATTCTCTTGGCATGTCGTTTGAGCCAAACACCCGGCGTAGGAATTTCTCCGAAAAAAGGGATTCCACCAAACATTCCTTTGTTTTGCTCGCTAAATCGTGTCCGGATCCCAGCTGTCGGCAAGATCCAAGCCGCATGTACGCCTCAATCGGACGATCCGTCGAATGGGTGCGCATCCATGCATGCATTTCTTGAACTTCTGCACGTAAAAACAATGAAAAAAATGATGATCGATGCATGCATGCTTCATTTGCGGACTCCTACCTTCAACGATCCTGGTGTAACAGAGAACTGGCAATTCGACGCATTCACGTATAGGCTTGTCCTTTTTCAGATTTTAGCTTCTACTTTTGATTTTTTATAGTAACTAGTTTTTAAAAGGAATATCTTTTCAATATGAGGTCTACTCAGGGCCGACCCTGAGGGGGGCGAGCGGGGCGGCCGCCCCGGGCCCCCAAAATCCAGGGCCCCCCATAGTGAGTATATACATGCTTCTCGATTTCCATCACGTTGCAAGCACGAGTAGTAAATTTACAATTTTTTCAGTGGTGTTGATTTCTTACAATGCTAATGCCATGGTTCTGCGCTTTGAACAGGAAAACAAGCAGGGTGGAGATGATGACATCCCATGGGAGCACAAGCTGAAATCCAGAAAAGCTTTGACCATCTCATGCTCTGCATACACAGACAGTAAGATGAATATATACTACTACAGGAGTTCAAATCAACAATTGCAAAAAGGAAAGATATGTCATTTTACATTTTGAAATGAACTTTTCTCTGACACTGCTACCTTTTATAGTTTCAGAATAACCAACGCTACAACAGGCAGCTATTTCACTTATTCATTGAGCTAACACAGTTTATATATTGAGAAGAAATTATTGGATAAGATTGATATCAATACCATCATCAATGACTTCGCATCTAGAAATGTCAGAAGAAAATTTTAAGGTAATATCTATAAACTCTTTGATATGAATTTTTCTTTAATACATAACGCATTTTAAGTGTTTGTTGGTAAAATTAGATATATATATATATCTGTGTGTGTGTGTGTGTATAGATTTATATTTCGATATTTATACTAGGGCCACTATTTCTAGTTTTGCCCCGGGCCTCTAAAATCCCAGGACTGGCCCTGGGTCTACTAGTTAATTATAGTATATATTATACCGACTACATTTATAAAGTTTTTGTTACTTTATAATCCCTCACATCAACAGTCTAAAAACCACAAGCCACAGTCAAAAACTATAAGCCTTAGCCAAAAAGAACAGGCCATACTTTGGCATGCAATGTGAGAATTAATCTTCTTCGGAGTATGTATGTTCCCTGTAGGCCTGCCTTTCAGTAAGTGCCAAAAAATAACTTGTACCTAATTAATCCGACAAACATACTTCCAGAGCCAAAAAAAGGTAATTAAGGTGAAAACCCACTCTCAACCAGAAAAACTATTAAGCCTGCCATCAGCACACTGTGTAATAGGAAGTTAGGCAAGGTGAAAAGTGAAAACCCACTCTCAACAGGTAAATAGAGCAAGGTGAAAAAGTAACCCACTTTCTGCCGGAGCAACCCTTTCTCACATGCTGGTGTAAGAGACTGCGGGCCTGTTTGACTACGGCCAGTGGCGGATCCAGGAAAAATTTTAGGAGGGGCTGAACAAAAGCGCTACAACGACATAACTCCACTATTACCCCCCACGAAAGACAAATATAATAGTTTGAAGTAGTCTTATATCAAAACATCGATGAACGATGACAATCACAAAATACATCATGAAAAATAAAGGATGCAGTTTATCCATACCGAAAGGCCAAATTACGAAACTAATAGACGACGCGTGACGATGACACCCATTATTCATCCGGAGAAGCAATCTACACAAATAGACATATATCCTTAGCTTTCTTCCAATCCACATAACCTTGATGTGCAAAGACAGAACTCCCAAAATTTTCAGGCTTTGCCGAATTAAAGAAGAGATAGCAATATAAGCAATAAGCTGCATCCTTGGACTCACTATACTCTAACCAATCAAATTCATCAAACCAAGTCTTTTGAAATGATCTCCATTCACCACTCGTCCATTTACGAGGAAATAGAAAATCACGAGGTTGGGTTGGACCACTCAAAGCATATGCTCTCTTTACTTGGTCTCTAATTTCAGGTTGATAATCATCAATTTTTTGGCGGTTTCCAGGGTCCCCAATTATGTCCGATTGACTAAACTCTGCTCTAGGTTTCTTTAGTTGACTTGTGCTCTCATTAGTATGTGGAGTTGAACCACTAGAACTTGAAAAGTAATTGTGCAAACTCCTTTTCGACATTTTGAAATCTGACATGCCAATCACATATTCAATTCAATCATTCAATCACAGACAAATAAGGATTAAAGTTCCAAAGTTCAGTGTATCACCTAACCACAGACAAATAACTGAATAAGGCCGGAGAGGCCGCACGAGAGAGGCTGCGGCCGGTCGCTGCTTATTCCCCCGCCGCCCGCTGCTTCTTCCCCCGCCGCTGCTTATTCCCCCGCCGCCCGCTGGGGTCGGAGAGGCCGCACGAGAGGGCGAGAGGCTGCGGCCGGTCGCCAGCCGCCCGGCGCCCGCCGGCGCCCGCCCCCGCCCGCTGCTTCTTCCCCCACCGCCCGCTGGGGTCGGAGAGGCCGCACGAGAGGCTGCGGCCGGTCGCCAGCCGCTCGGCGCCCGCCCCCGCCCCGGCGTCCGTCCGCTGCTTCTTCCCCCGCCGCCCCGCCGCATGCTCGCGACTTCTTCCCCCGCCGGCCGCCGCCGCTTGCGAGTTGCGCCCGCCGCCCGCGCCCGATGACCGATGGGAATTGGGGATTTTCGGATTTGGGGTGATACCGTGATACTGTGATAGGGTTTCTGTTTGTGACTTTGTTCTTTGTTGGGCCTTGGGCTTTGGCTTGGCTGGAAGCTCCTTGGGCTTTGTTTGTTAATGTGGTTATTTTGTGGGCCGGCCAGATGAATTGTTGGCCCAATTCGCGAGGGAGGTCATCTTCTACCTTACCTCAGCCCCTCCTACACCATATATCTATAGCTAAAAATTTATGGAGGGGCTTCAGGGGGGCTCCAAGGGTTCGGTAGCGGTAGGGGGGGCTCGAGCCCCCCCCCCCCCCCCGCCCCACCGCTGCATCCGCCCCTGACTACGGCTATGGCTTATATCTTTTGGCTAAAATTTTTAAATTTTGGCTGTTTACGGTACATATTACGGAGAGAGATACTCACTTACGATTTTGGCTGGTACAGATATTGGACTTTTAACGTATACATCGTTTAACTTGTAGACCCCGTCTTGAGAAAATACTCCGTTTGAAAGTTAGTTACGGTAGCAAAAGCCAAAAGCCGCCAATTTCGGAGGAAAATAACAGGCCCTGTATCAGCCGTAGCAACTCCCTTGTGACGTCCCCATCCCCGCATCCCTGATGGGAACGTTTAACCCGGTTCCTATATGTGGCCCCGCTTGTTTGGGCTTCGGCTTCTGACTTTCGACTTATTTTTCATTATTCCTAAATTTCATTTTTTTCTAACTTTTTGAATTTTTTTAGCTTTTTTGCCTGTTCTTTTTTCCCGTATTCATTTGTATTACACGTGATAGGCTAACATGTTTTTTCTATTTTTAATTTTTTTTAAATTTAATTATGCCAAATAAGCTACTATCAGGTACAGTGAAAATAAGCCAGTTACAGTAAAAAAACCATAAGCCATAGCTAAACTGAGCATCCCCATATCCTCATGGGAAATAACTTCCTCCATTCCCGTGCCTAACATAGGAATTCTTCGCCGGAGAATGGAAATGGGTGTATTGCCATCCCTAATTAGGCTTAGGCGTCCGACTATATATCAAGTGTCAAAATTCATAACCGTAAGTTGTAGGCTCATCATATCATTCACAGTTTACTTAACTTTGATAAATATAATATTTATCACTATTATATCTAAATAAATTAGTATTTATCGATATCAAACTATATTTAGAAGCCTCAGTTACCGAATAAATTAGTATTTACCAATATCAAATTGTATTTAGAAACACCAGTTACCGAACTAAGTGTACCAAAAATACCGAACGAACAACCCAGCCTTGCAGGGCAGTGGGCGGCCTAGTCCGTTCGACAGAGAAACTACTAGCCAAGGGAGACCAAAGAAAGTACCTACGGCCCTGATCGGTTCGGCTTGAGCTTCTGGTTTATTTTTTACTATTTATAAATTTCGTCTTTTTCTGAACTTTTGGCTTTTTGTTGAGCTTTTTTGCCGGTTCTTTTTTTCTCGTATTCGTTTGTATTATACATATTGGGCTAATATATTTTTTATATTTTTAAATTTTTTTTAAATTTAATTATGCTAAATAAGCCTCTGTCAGCTATAGTGTTTTTTCAGCCAGCTACAGTGTTTTCAGCCATAAGCCATGAGCTTTTAAGCCCAACTGATCACCACCTTAATCTCGCTTCATCCAGAACGTAGCCTCGCTCTGCTGCAGTGCTGCCCAACGTGATCGACGGGACGCCTCACCTGCTCCCTGTATTTTCTTCCGAGCTGCCTGTCCTTCCGATGTGACTCCTCGTTAGGGCTGGATATCGAGCTGGCTCGGCTCGGCTCGGTCTGGCTCGGTAGGATAACGAGCTGGCTCGTTATAACTAACGAGCTAAAAAGCTGGCTCGGCTCGGCTCGACCAAAAGCTCGAGTTGGCTCGTTTGGCTCGTGAGCCAGGACCAAAAAATGTAAAATGAAGACTACCTTACATTCCAGTGAGTCATACAGCACATATTCATCCATCATACATGCTAGCAGCGAGCAGCATATGCATACACATGCAATAGAGTATAAATTAGGTCCATATCTCCATCATATATTCATCCATCAACTATCATCCATGCAATAGAGTACAACTTAGGTCCATGACCACAAGCTCGAGCTAGCTCGTTTGGCTCGTGAGCGGCTCGCGAGCTGGCTCGAGTTGGCTCGTTATAGCTAACGAGCTAAAATCTTGGCTCGGCTCGGCTCGTTATCCTAACGAGCCGAGCCGAGCCAGCCACGAGCCGAGCGAGCTAACGATTTTCGAGTTTTTCGTCCAGGCCTACTTCTCGTGTAGGACCTACCTTCTGTTGAGGGTGCGGCTCTGGTGCTGTGCCCCCTGCACTTAGCGCGTGCAGGGGTGCGCCCAGGAGCCGCCAAGTGTCCCTTAAAATTCAAAAAACTTCCGAAAAATTCAAAAAAAATACTTAAAAAATCAGAAGAATTGTAAAAAGTTTTTTTAAGTATAAAAAGTGTTTTTTTGTAAGTACTTAATTTTTTTTATTTATACTTTTTATTAAAAAGTATTTTTTAAAAGTATTTTTACAAAAAATACTTTTTACAATTTTTCTGATTTTTTAAGTATTTTTTTGAATTTTTCGGAAGTTTTTTGAATTTTGAGGGACACTTGGCGGCTCCTGGGTGCACCCCTGCATGCGCTAAGGGCCTGTTTAGTTGGAGGCTGGAGAAAACTGCTTGGGCCAGGCATGCATCCCAGGCGTTCGATTTTGGATGCCTGGGGCCAGGATGTGTTGCCTGGCAGGCATTTACCTGCGAGGCCTCCAACCAAACAGACCTTAAGTGCAAGGGGGCACAGCACCAGAGCCGCACCCTTCTGTTGATGGGGTGCCTCACCTGCTCCCTGTATTTTATTCCTAACTGCCTGTCCTTCCGATGTGACTCCTCGTGTGGGACCTGCCTTCTGTTGATGGGGTGCCTCACCAGCACCTACACAAGCAGGAGCATGATCCAGCCATCTACCCTCGACGTGACCCACCAACGTGACGTTTCGTGCAACCTGCGTGCAAAAGACCAAGGCGACCTGCCCTTCTGGCTGGAACCGGAAAAACAGTGGACGAACAAAAAACGTCGTTGAGAGAACGCGATATACTTTCGGTTATTTTTCTTATTTCTTCTCTCTCTCATTCTTTGCATTACATGGCTGAATATCTATTTAAAGGCTACTTTTATAACTAGCAAACGGACATAATAATCTAACTTGAAAACAAACTTAACAACACGTACACATATATGAATTTTAACTTAGACTCATGCGAACTAAATAAAATTACTAACTTTAACAGGGACCCATTTCTTCACCATGTTTCATAGGCGAGCCATTACGTCGAGCACCTGGTGCATGTTCTCCTCGTACTCTCGTGCACATGGTATATGCACCTGTCGCTTGTGGAGGTCCTCCTCGTACTCTGTCGTAAGAAACTACCGAGGAACACCCGTTCTGGTGCATGTACTCCTCGTACTCTCTCGTGCACGTGATACATGCACTGGAACTAATCTTGTTTGGTCAGATTACAGTGCTCATTTTGGCTTTTTTTTTGAGTGGCTTATGGCTGAAAAGCACTGTAGCTGGCTGAAAAAATACTGTAGCTGACGACAGCCCAACTGCCCTCCGGTTGAGCACCGCTTTCCCATGGCTATAAAGCCTCACCTGGGCTTCCGATCGCACCACCCCACTCCACTGAGTCTCCCACTTCAAAGAATTAGTCTCCTGAGCACCGCAGCCCGTCGGCGGTCTCTTCTTCTTCAAGTCCGACCAAGGAGCCGATCGTCGATTGCCGCCGCCATAGTCTAATTCCTGTCCACCGAGGCACCCCCGGAGCATCACGACATCATCCCCATCCTCGCCCATACTTCCCACCGCCTAAACTGCGCCCGCACCACGCATCCACTTTGATTGCCGCCGTCGCACGCCGCCAGCTCCCCACCGCCACTCCCAAGCCGTACCGACCGCCAAGGTACACTCCCCAGCCCACCTTGATGCTCCCCTCTTGTTTAATTGAACGCTGGTGCCGTAAATCGCCGTAGCCGTAGTCCTCTGTTCCGCCGCTTGTCCACCTCGCTGCCGACCACACGTAGTCGAGGTCACAGCGGCTGTGGTCGAAATATCGACCATGTTAGGGGTCGTGAGGCCTAAGTAGTGGTCGAAGAACTACTGTAGTAGCCATGGTCATAAAAGAGACCTAGGCGTGAGATAGTCATTTACGACCAGGTGGTCGAAACTACGACTACGCGGTCGAACTTACGACCACATGGACGTTCCCGAACCAGTGATCGACCTCACGACCGTGTCATCATTTACGACCATGCGGCCACACAGGAAGTCTACCAACCACGATCACCCTTCACAACGTGGTCGAAACCTCTTTTTGACCACATTCACGCTCTCACAACGTGGTCGTAACCCTTTATGACCACTCACGCCGTGGTCGAAACGCCCTCCGACCACTTATATCGTGGTCGAAGCACCCTCCGACCACTTATACCGTGGTCGAAGCCACCTCCGACCACTGACAATGTGGTCGAAGCGCCTTCCGACCACTCCACAATCATTTACGACCACCCTGTGTCGTTACAACTGCTCAGTGTTGTTTACGACCACTCCAACTCATTTACGACCGCTCAAAACTGCTCACGGCCACTCCCAGTCGAACTCCTGAACACGCGGTCGAAATCGACCATGCGGTCATTACCGACCACGCTGTCGTTACCGACCATGCGGTCGAAACCAACAATGCGGTCGATACCGACCGCGCGGTCGAAATTGATTACGCTGTCGTTACCGACCACGCCGTCGAAATCGACCACGCTGTCATCCCGACAATTGGCTATGGGTCCCGCCTGTTAGACTTTCAGCTATTTCTCGAATTTATTCAAACATATAACTTCAAATAATCATAACTAATTCGTTTTAACTTCGAATTGAGTGAAACAAATTTCTAAATTCATCTAAAATTAAAATCTAACCAGTGAAACCGAGATCATGAATTTTGGAGTTCATTTGAATTTTTCCTTTGAGGATTTATTTGCTTTGCTAATTTTTATCCGAATGTTCGCACACGTTAAAATAGCATACGAGGCTCAAGAAGAAGAAGCCAAAGCTAAAGCAGCTGCACTTGACGACCAAGACCCAGATTACTGTGACCAAGGTGAGTCAATACTTTGATCATGTTGGGCCTACATTTTCTGCAAATTACTTTGGTTTAAATTATCAAATTGCATGTTGTTATTTTATATACAAATATACGTTTAATTTAAAATTCTAGTTATATGCCCATTGTTTAGCTTGAGTAATATTACACCTCCTTTGAAATATTTGAATATGTGAACCTTGTCACCCTAGTAAAATTATAATGGCAACTTTTCAAAAATAAGTCCGTAATTATACGCCATGCTTAGTACTGCTTAGATACTCGGGGGCACTGAAATGCCCCAAGCATCATTTTTAATCATGAGAAACTGGTTTGGGAAGTCATGGTGGTAATGACTGGTATATTTTGATATGATTATTTTATGCTCCCAAAAACCTTAAATTGCTTATCTATCTGGGCAGATAGTTCAGGGGTATGGTGCAACAGTGCACGAGAGTGTGGTTTGTGGTAGAACCATCCAAATAACCCTAATGACTGAATCTTGTCATGACCTCCTGTGTAAAACAAGTACAACCACAAGTCTGTAAAGTACAACTTGGCTTAGTAGATTTACCGGACCCTGAAAGTCATCATCATAGGTGGAGGAGGTGAGGTATTGCAAGTGGCTAGTCTGCGGACGGCTTGAACGGGACACTCGTAGAGGGTGAAGTTTTCTGTGGCGTGCTAGTAGTGTGGGTAGCCAGCTGCTAGACGTTCAGAAGGAAAACATCCCGCACAACCTATGAGACCTACCGCAAGCGGGCTAAGCTCATAGGGGTGAGATGATGGAAGGGGCGAGATATTTTGAACGGTTACTGTGATGGTTTACTCAACCGCACAACTAAGGAATCGTGTGGGCGAACTGCCTCTTGTGGGTAAAGTGTGTAAACTCTGCAGAGTCAAAACTATTTGAATAGTCGTGTCCACGGTCAAGGGCGGACATGGGAACTTAACCAAATATAGTTCTATTTCAAAAACTTTGTGGGAGGAATTGGAAAAGTGGAGGGCAGTGGAAAGCCCTGTTTTGTGTTGCACTAGGTTTCATCCCAGTGATAATGTAAGTGGCTATAACGCTGAAGGTCTAGCATATGGTGCAGAAACTATGTAACGGTGGATGGAATCTGGATCGCAATATTATTGCATTCTTTTACGCATTGTGTTTCAGTTCAAACTGCTAGGTCTCAGGAAATTTTTATGTAGCATATTTCAAATAATAACACTTTTATTCTTACAAAATAAAATATAGGGAAGAATAAATAGAGTCGTGAGTAAAGAAGATGGATGTTTGTGGTAAACACATAAATATGTTGATGGATTTCGTGTTGATCATCAAAAGGAAACAATAGTGTGAATTCTGGAAAAATATATTGGTGGAGCCTAAATGAATAGATTGGTTAAATGGATGAATTTGAAAGTAATTGATAGATTACGACACTGATAAATTCTTGGGAGGTGTTGGCAATAATGGAATTAATAGAATTTGATCGATTACTAGATAGGTCAATTGAATTTTTAGGAATTTGGAAATATGATAACAACTATTGGAGTATAAACTTCATCAATAATATTTCTGGTGGATGTATACTAGTGAATTAGTTAGAGATAGATAATGGAAAATAAGGTTGATTACTGGAAGAGCAAATTATGGTTTTGGATCAATAACAGAAAGGATTGAATTGTTAGAAAGTCCTGATACAAATGATACCGGTGGATTTAAAAGTAATTATGTTGGATGATCATTAGAATTTAGAAGGGAAGAATTGATTAATAGCAACTACAAGATTGGATTGTTAGGAATTTAGAACACAAAAGATATTGGTGGATCTAAAATAAAGAATACTAAATTTTCATTAAACTGAGGAACTGATCAAATTGGTAAATAATGAACCTGAGATTGGATCTATAAATTTGTGGCGAGAATTTAGATTCTCATGAGAGTTGGTAACCCCAATTCGATTAATAGAATTTTTAGTCAATGCAATGGGAATTGTTTGATTGGTGGATCCAAAGTAAAGGTATTGGATTATCATTAGATTGTAGAGTTAACATATTGGCATATAGTGGATCTGAGATTGGGAGCATACAACCATCTGAGATTGATTTACAAATTTATGGTGAAAGTTAGGATTTATGTGAGCATCAGACACCCATGGCTGGATTAAGAAATGGTGGGTGACAAAATAGAAAGTGTATGATCGGTGGTTTAAATGAATGATGATACTCACTGTTTGAGGTTTTTGGTAGCAACAATAATACCGTGAATAAATAATAATACTAAAAGCAATTTATGGCAAATAAAATAATCATAGCCTCTCCTTCGATAAGCCGTGCATATTATTTATTTGCATCCTGTGTATTGGCTCGCGGAGCATGGTGGTTTGTGCTCACCCTCGCTCTCACAACAATTCCAAAATCAGGAGACAGATCGCTACGCTTCAGTAATAGTCTTGGTCATGATGGCAAAGAAGATGAAGATGTTAAGGGCTAGGTCGCGAACCCCCAGTTGGCTACCTGTGGGCACGTCCTGAGGGTCCCACCTGTGTGCTTTGTTTCTGTTGCTGCATTTTTTATTCATTTCGGCTTGATCGACCCATGAGTAAGTCTACTATTATATTTATATTTCTGCATGATATGTATTTTGATGTCTAGTACTGTATCTGTGAGCACTATCTACTGATCCAGGGAATAGTGCGGTGGAATAACAGAGGATTCCGTATTGTAAAATCTGGGTCCGACAATGGGCCCGTTCTCTCTCCTCTCTTCTCAGCCATTCGATCAAAGATTAGCCGTCCAGATCCGTACGTAGATAGTTCTTTTGCTCCCCATAGAAAAGGTTGGGCCGACAAGTGGGCCACGCTCCTCCTCTTCTCTTCCCCGCATCCTCCGTCTCCCGCAACCACTCCACCTCCTGCAACCGCCGCCTCCTTCTCTCCCCCGAACCCTCGTGCCATGCCTCCTCCTCAGCGTCGCCACCAATTCCTTCCCCGCGCAGCAGCGTCTGGTCGCAGTCTCCTAACTTCCCCCAACAGAGCCTCATCCACTCGTCGCCGCCTCTCCGACGCATTCGCCCGCCGCCTCCTCTCCACATCTACCCATTGCCGCCTCCCCACCTCCACCTCCCGCAACCGCCGCCTCCTCTCCCCCGAACCCTCATGCCGCGCCTCCTCCTCCTCCTCGGCGCCACCACCAATTCCTTCTCCACACGGCAGCGTCTGGTCGCAGTCCCCAACGCATTCGCCCACCGCCTCCTCTCCCCATCTGCCTACCGCCGCCTCCCCACCTCCACCTCCTGTAACCGGTGCAGCCTCCCCACGTCTACTGCCCGCAACTGCCGCCTCCTTCTCTTCCCCAAACCCTCATGTCGCGCCTCCTCCTCCTCGGCGCTGCCACCAATTCCATCTCCCATTGCCCCTCCATCCAGCATCACGACGCTCGACGATAGCGGCTGGTGGATCAGAGAGAAGGGCGCTAAACGATGGCGATGGCGGCTTCCTCTTCCTACACCCGCCCACGTGGCTCTTCCCCCACTGCCACCGCCCAGCGATCGCTCACCTAGTGAGCCTCTATACCTCCTCCTGCTCTTTTGCTAGGAGCCCGTCACGTTGTCTCGCAATTCTGGTCTCCCAAGTTGGTCGTCGAAGTCGGTGCCGTGGTCAAAGGGGCTATGGTCGAGGGACCGTGGCCGAAGTCGAGGGGCCGTGGTCAAGGTCGAAGCCATGGTTGAATGGGGCCATGGCTGAAGTCGAATATCAGTGGTTGAAGTCGAAGGGTCGTGGTCAAAGTCAGGCCGTAGTCGAAGTCGAAGGGTCGTGGTCGAAATCTAAGCCATGGTCGAAGGGGACAGTGGTCGAAGGGGGCAGTGGTCGAAGTCGAAGGGTCGTGGATGAAGTCAGTCAGCGGTCGAAGTCAAAGGGTCATGGTCGAAGTCAAGCCATGGTTGAAGTCGAAGGGTCGTGGTCGAAGTCCAAACCGTGGTCATAGGGGACAGTGGTCGAAGTTGAAGGGTCATGGTCGAAGTCCAAGCCATGGTCGAAGGGGGACAGTGGTCAAAGGGGGCAGTGGTCGAAGTCGAAGGGCCGTGGATGAAGTCGATCCGCAGTCGAAGTCGAAGGGCCGTGGTCGACGTGAGGGCTGTGGTCGAAGGGGGCCGTGGTTGAGAGGCTTTGGCCGAAGTCGAAGATCCGTGGTCGAAGTCAAAGCCGTGGTCGAAGGGGGAAGTGGTCGACGTCAAAAGGCCGTGGTAGAAGGGGATAGTGGTCGAAGGGGGTGGTGGTCGATGGGGGAAGTGGTCGACGCCGAAGGGCCATGGTCGTCAAAGGGTCATGGTCGAAGGGGATAGTGGTTGAAGGGGGCAGTGGTCGAAGTCAAAGGGGGCAGTGGTCGAAGTCGGAGGCTGTGGTTGAAGTCGACGCCGTGGTTGAAGTCGGGGCTGTGGTCGAAGGGGGCCATAGTCGAAGGGGGCCGTGGTCGACGTCGAAAGGCCATGGTCGAAGTCGGGACCGAGCAGGCTGGCACCGGTAGTCGGGCAGCAGGGAACAAGCGCACCGGATGCCTGCCAACGTACGACCAACAGCGACGGTCGACCGCTCCCAACCTATGATCATGCGCAATGGTCGACGGCTTCTAACTTACGACCACAAGGTGTGATCGGCGGCTTCGATTTACGACCACGAGCACTGGTCGATGTGTTCCATCTTATGACCACAAGGTGTGGTCGATGTCTTTCGACTTACGACCACGAACGCTGGTTGATGTGTTCCGACTTATGACCACGAGGTGTCCTCGATGGCTTCCAACTTACGACCACGAACGATGGTCGTCTATTTCCAACGTACGACCACAAGCCATTGTCGAAGGCTCCCAATTTAGGACCCCGATCAATCGTCAACTGTTGCCAACTTACGACCACCAGCGATGGTCGACCGCTCTCGACCTACGATCACGCGCGATGATCGATGTCTTCCGATTTACGACGACGAGGTGTGCTTGAAGGCTCCCGACCTACGGCCACGAGGTGTGGTCGATGTCTTCCGACTTATGACCACGAGGTATGATCGACAGCTTCTGACTTACTTGACGAATTTTAAAACTTTTAGAACATGTTTGTATGCATATTCTAAAAATTTTACCATCCGTGAGTTTTAAAACATGTAGTATGATAAATTTTAAAAATCCGTAACAACGCACAAACATTCAACTAGTGTATAATAAGTTTTAAGTGAAGAAGAAATTAAAGGAACAAAAGGAAGAAAGAAACCAGTGTCGCTTGCGGTTAGCGTTCTGTTGTTTCGTTGTTTCGCATCATGGGCATCACGTCCAGCAACAGAATGCGTCTAGGAACCAGGGGTGTTCACGTCGACTAGGACTCTAGGAGGGCGCACTCGGCGGCAACTACTACCAGGCACGTCACGCAATGGGCTGGGCGCATCACGTGATACAGGAGGCACGTCTCGTCCAATAGGAGACCAGTAGAGACGCTCGCTCCTGTGCGTGGGTTCAAGCGCTGGCAAGGCAGGCCACCAGGCGGGGAAATTACATATATGGTACTGTGCATCGCAAGGATTCCAAATATATAGGGGTGGAAACGGATCGGATACGGTCGAATAGTCTCAAATACGAATATGGATTCATGTTTTCTAAAACGGATACGGATACGAATTCGAACATTCTCGAATACGAATCGAATGTCGTAACAAATACGAATTCGAATCGGATATATGCTTAATTCGGTCGAATACGAATATCCTCCTACAAATGTCGTAATCGACCGGTTTTTCCGATTAGCGGTTTTAAATTCAAATTTTGATATTTGAAATTTTCTCAAAATATGATTAGCCTTTTCCATTTTTATCTATAGTGGGATCATCTAAGAGCACCAAAGTGAAACCAGGTGGTTCTTGAGTACTTTTGTGGAATGTGGTATGCAACCACTGTATAGTATCCTCTGCCACTTGATATGTAAATATGTAATGAACACAAAGAATGGGAAGTTGGTAAGTGGAGAGAGAGCTTACATTCAGTCTGCCCTTCTCCATTTCAGACACGACGAAGTTTGCAATGTCAGAAGAAACAATGTAGCCAGGACCATTGGCGTAGGGTGGGTACGCTTCTCTGGGCCACTCCTGGAATTTGAATGGAGAATATTACAAAAGAGTTCAACAGGCACAGGGGAAACTCAATCATGGTGCACCAAACGATTGCACTAACGACATGCAATTAGCAAACATGATTACATGCGACAACAACATATTCATGTGGACAACAGATATTGCTCTTGTGGTGCTCATGAAGTGACAGCCAGTTCCCTGTTGAAATGATGTGTTCCCCACATTAAGAACAAGAACAGAGTATTTTTGTTAAATTCAGGAACCATAGTACTTAAGAATGATAACACATCAATAGACAATAAGCTGTTCAAGAAAATGGCAAACCTTTGCAATTGACTTAGTCAACAAAAGTTAGTACTGATAGCTTAATTTCTTCTTTCTAATGAAATTGAATGCAGCTATCCTGTGCTCTCTTGACAAACAAGTAAATTGATTTATCTTTCTAACAGATTCTTTGTCATTATAAATGTCACGGCAGCATTTCACTACATTTGATCAATAGACATAAAAGTGGAGTGAAGTCTGTGTATATTGAAGATAACCTTTGTTGATGACATTTTCAAAAACAGGAAAAAAATTGTGGTGGTTCACTACTTCACCTCATATGAGACAGCCCATTTTCCTTTCCGAAGTGGTATGTGGTAGTAGTTCATGTTCCCCAAATAAAAGCTCTTACCATCTGGGATTCTCTTGACTTCAGCCATCACCGAATCAAATCTAACAAAGGTATCATCAAGAAAAGCAATGATTATTACACATCACGTATTGCTAACACTAACAGATGAATATTGTTGATTGTTTTCACTTTTCAAAAAGTACCTGTATGGGTCTTGGATGGTCTATATTATGCTTCAATGTTTTTCAGTAAACATGACATCAAACTAGTTCTAACAACCTGCAAGATCACAAGCAAAACAATGATTATTACACATCACATATTGGAACAAGCTCAAGGAAATTATGCCTTTAAATCTCATCTTGGCAAACATAGTATACATAAGAAACAAGTGATATCGCAGTGTTGATTTCTTTTGCAATAGACAAGCAAGGACAGCTCATTGTTTAGAAAGCTTCCTTCCAAAATAATTTTTTATTAGACGATATCAATAACTTAGCTTGAGAGTGGGGTATGATATGGGCAAGCCTGAATGCCTGATTAACAAGTTTGGTTATCTGAAACATAGTTTAACTATTCACATGCGTATACAGTATCAAATAATGCATAAAGAATGGAATGCGGTAAAACAAATTATGAAGAAAAATTCAGGGATCAATAATGACAAATGGCAGATTTGGACATCGCAACAGAAAAATTCACATCAAGAAAAAGAACAAGTAGACTAGTCAGCAGAAAATTAAACCTTGAAGGGACGCTGGACTTAGCGCTCAGGGAACGACGCCGGCGACGGATCCGGAGTGGGGGTGCATGATCGAAGCGACGACGATGTAGGGCCGAGATCTAGGCGGTGGAGAGACAGATCTGGGCGGCGGCCAGAAGAGGCGGAGCGGGGGTGTTAGATCCAGCCGAGCGAGGGCTACGTGATGGCGGCGACGCGGCGCCGAGAGCAGGCGGACACTGCACTGAGAGTATCGTGAGCTAGGGCTACAGTACGGAGGTGGCGCGAGGATCCAAATGGGGGGCCGAGAGGAGGGCGGCGGCGAGAGCGCGTGCACGAGAGGAGCGCCGGGTCGACTATGCGCGAGAGACGACGCATCCGAGCGATAGTCGTGAGTCGTGACTCCCGCGCGTGAACTCCCGCCTTGGCGCCTTTAGTTCCCATGTGCCCGCCAATGCAGGCATGCGGCTGTGCCATTCGCGCCATGGTGAATTGGCAAGCCGGCGCCCGGCAGCAGTACGAATACGAATACAAATGTTCTCGAATACGAATACGAATGTTCTCGAATACGAATGCGAATACGAATATTCTTGAATACGAATACAAATACGAATATTCTCAAATACGGATACGAATATTGTCGAATACGAATACGAATATTTTCGAATACGGATTTTTGCTTACCACATTCACGTTTTCTCGGATACGAATATCGGATAAAACGAATTATCCGTTACCGTTTTCCACCCCTACAAATATAGCCCTCGGATGACAGGAATTCCATATTTAGCCTCCTCCCGACCGCACGACTTTTGCGGAGGCGACACCTGGCAATCGTGCGGTCGGGGACCACACCACATCGGAGTCGTGTGGTTGGCGACCGCACGACTTGCACTATTCACCGGGTGGTGCGGT
The DNA here is from genome assembly GCA_017311315.1 of Dendrocalamus latiflorus. NCBI lineage: Eukaryota > Viridiplantae > Streptophyta > Magnoliopsida > Poales > Poaceae > Dendrocalamus > Dendrocalamus latiflorus. The sequence goes on from CM029624.1 coordinate 4,327,809, forward strand.
GCCCGACCGCACCACCTGCATTGCTTTATGTCTCGTCCACGTTCTGTCTTGTCCGTGCGCCGAAAGCCATCTCCCGCTCGCTGCGTGCTGTTGCTTTCGTCTGTAGCACATGTATACGCGGCAGCATATTACAACCGCCCCCTACTCCATTGTCTGCACTTGGATGGTCAGGACGCGTGATAAAACGAAGAGAATGGCCTGCATTTGCACGCCTTCAGTGAGTTTGCAAGCATAGACAGAGAAGCAAGTTCTAGAGGAAGAGCGCGAGCGTAGTGAAGAAAGGAAGAACGGCAAACACAGGATTTGGAGTAATTTTCACTGGTGATTTGAAGTTTTCGCAATTGTGAAAGTTGTAGATCGCCTCGTGAGCTTCAAGAATAGGTAAACATCGTCCCCGTGCGACTATATTGTTATTGTTAGTGATTACCACGTCATTAACGTAAAAGTTTTGTATACTGTTGTAGTGAGTGCAGATGGCTGTAGTTGTTATTGTTAGTGATTAGCACGTTATTAACGTACGCGTTAAAACAAGTAGATGTAGCGTACTATATTTTTATATGATGTGAACAATTTGTTATACTGTTGTAGTGAGAGCAGATGGCGTAATCGTTAAAACAAAGGTTGGGTGCTAGAAATAAAGAGCTGCATGTGAATCTTTGAAAAAAAACTATGTTGAAGTGTAACCCTGCATATATGAAGCATGACACATTGTTGGGTACTAGTAATGTAGAGGAACTAATACTAGAAATGTAGAGGAACTAACAGATTGGCAAAAAATGTAGTTATTTGATTTATATAAGAATTCATAAGTAAAAAATGATGAAAAATGAGTTGCTGGATTAGTGATTTAATTAGGAGAATAATAATACAAAATAGGACTGAAATTACAAAAAATGTAATTTAATTTTCACTAAAATTTGATTTATGTAGGAATTTGTTAGTGCGCTCTGCAAATAAATTAAAAAAATACAATGACAAGTAAAAAAATTTACAATTCGAATTTGTAGGTGATAGGCAGAACAAGGAAATTAAGTGGAAATCTTACACTTTGGTAGATGCTGTATGCTGGTATGCTAGTTGAAAAAATTGTAATTTATTTTTCACAGAAGTAAGATTTGTAGATTAGAGAATTGGAAAAAAGTACATTACATTACTAATTTGATTTATATAGAAATTTGTTAGCGCACTCCATAAATGAATTAAAAAATGGATTTACAAATTAAGATCGAAATATTACACTTGTTTGTGGTAGGTAGTAGCTACTGTATGATGGTACACTTGTTGCATGTTATATATACTAAGAGGGCTCAGTATGGACTTATGTTAGGTACGCCATGGGTGACATCCAAGACTTGTTCGTGTTCTACGGAAGTGGTCTCGTACGTGACGGGCCATACGGGGCAGACCTGCCTAATTGTGACCGGACTGTGATCCGGGCACCCAATCTGAACACCATGAGCCTGTGTGAGCTACGGAGATGTGTGCGTTCCGCATTTGATCGGGACACCGCAAGGAACAAATTACGGATCGAGGCAGTGTATGCTGCAGTGGTAGGTGTTGCAGGGGAGATAGTGTGGCAACTTATAAAGGTGACGAGTGACGCTTCATGGGCCAACTACATGGAGGTCGTGTGCAACCCTGACGCAGCGATTTATGCCAGGCCAATGGTGTATGTTCAGTTCGTGGAGAGGGAAGAATCATTCGCCATGGGTGGCTCTGGTGGTGCTGGCGGAGATGTACAGCCTGCATTACTCTCCGGCGGTCATGAAGATGGTGGTGAAGGAGGAGTCAATGAGTCAATGGGAGATGGAGACCTGTGGAGGCGCATGGAGAATTTTCAGCCCAATGAAGGTGCGGATAGGTGGTGGGCCGCCCCTGTTGACTGTCACGAATACCTTGCGAACCAGGTGGAGGAAGTGGAAAGCGAGGAGGTGGAGGATGTGGAAACAGGCAGTTCAGGAGAGGAGGAAGAAGGGGAAGCTACAGCGGGAGGTGTGTTAGGTGGTGTTGTAACCACGTACGGTGCGTACGTGCCATCCAGATTGGATGACATCGCAGCGGAATCCCCAGTTCTGCCACGGGCGGAGGAGGCAGGGTGGGGATTCATTGAGGGCACACTCCTTTTAGGGCAGTACTTCCGTAACAAGAGTGCTGCACAACAAGCTATTGTCATATATGCCGTCAACATCAGCTGGACATATCGGGTGCACAGGTCCAACCCTAACACCTACATTGTGAAGTGTGTCGATGGCTCCTGCCCTGGGAAGGTCCGTGCGCAGTGGTTCAGGGGCGCTGCCACGGACTTCCGGATAACGGTGCTGAAGGATCACACTTGTGAGCTTGCAGCGCCACTACATAGGCACTGCAACATGACGTCGTCATATGTTGCGGAGCTGATAAGCCATCTTGTGGTGGCAAATGTATCCATTTCTCCAAAAATTCTCATGGCGGAGGTAGCGAACACGGTGGGATTTGATGTCAGCTACAAGAAGGTGTGGCGGGCGAAATAGAAGGTCCTGTAGCATATGTTCGGGACGTATAAGGAGGCATATGATCTGGTCCCAAGAATACTGCATCAAATTGCAGAAGCAAACCCAAGCACGTACATTAACAAGTACGAGTGGGCTCATGAGATGCAAGGGCCGAATTGTTTTGTGCTTGACAGAGCGTTCTGGGCCTTCCATCAGGCAATAGAAGGCTTCAAGTGGTGCCGTCCAGTGCTAACGATGGACGGCACATTCCTATCTGGCAAGTACAAAGGTACTATCCTGACCGCGGTTGCAGCAGACACAAATGACCAGTTACTCCCAGTGGCATTTGCAATTGTAGAGAATGAGAATACGGATAGCTGGCTGTGGTTCCTTGCCAATGTGAAGCAAGCCGTAGTACAAGATCGGCCCGATGTGTGTGTCATCTCGGACCGCAATGCAGGCTTACTGTCTGCAATGCGAATGATGCAGAACGGGACACAACCCCCCTTCCAGTGGAATGACATGAAGAACCTGTGGTGCATGAGGCATATTGTGGCGAACTTCCACAGAAGGTTCCATAGCAAGGAACTAATGAAGATGTTCAAAAAGTTTTGTATGCAGAACCAAAAGAGGAAGTTCGAGGCCTTGTGGAGGCACCTTGATTAGGTGACCAGCAAGCATGTAAGGCATCGCGAGTAGGCTGAAGCTGGGGCCGTGGAGGGAGGCTCCACGACAGTTGAGGAGTTCACACAATGGGTTCAGTCCAATGCACTTGACTTGGAGATGTGGTCTCTACTGCATGACACCGGCGGAGCAAGGTATGGAATCATGACGACAAACATGTCCGAGGTGTACAATGGTGTTCTAAAGGGCGTGAGATCCCTACCTATCACTGCAATCGTGGAAGAGACTTGGAACCGTTCAGTTGGATACTTTGTCAATAGAGCTATGATGCACAAGAAGCATCTGGACGAAGGAAAAGATTTCTCCGAGGTAGCGCAGGCCTACATGGACAAGAAGATGGAGAAGACTCGCTCGCATATTGCTCAGACCATGGATGGCTTACGGAGGAAGTTCGAGGTCCGCCTCAGACAGAAGTACATGATGGGCCAGACTAGAGGGGATCGTAAGCAGGTGTGCACGATTGATGACAGAGCATCTTGCACCTGCAACAAGCCACAACTTCTACACAAGCCATGCTCCCACGTGTACGCGGCATGCGCGGTATGGCACCAGGCGCCCACGCAGCACATCTCAAAGTACTACGACATAAAGCACCTGTTTGAAACCTGGAGTACGGAGTTCCATTCCTACGGGGTGGACATGCATTACAGGGACCTCTGGCCAGGGCAGATGAAGTGGGTGCCGAACGATGCACTGAAGCACGTCGGCCGTGGGCAACGACATAGCCGTCGCATTCGTAATGATATGGATGATAGCCAGCGTGGGGATCGGGTTCGGCACCCGAAGTGAAAACTATGCAAGACGGTTGGCCATTCCTTTAGGCAGTGCCCAAACAGGCCGACATCAAGTAACGCTCTATAGTATGAAGCATATAGTTCTTCATTGTTCACTGTTGGTTCCGTGTTTTTTTAACTATTGAGGGCCTTTGTTGTGCTCATCTTGTGTGTGCGAGCACATGATCTTGCAACCTTTAACCTATGCTGAATGTATGTTACGGAAATATTTGCGTGTACAATTTGTTTTAGTCATTTCTTTGAAATTATGTTGTGACTTATTAGATATGTCGTTGTCATTTGTTGTCGTTCGCTACAAATTACGTTTGTTGCATATTATGTTGTCATTTATTTCACACTTTATTGTCATTAGCTGCAAATTACGTATGTTGCATATTCTCATGTCACTGCGTACTGATTTGTTTTCATCGGCAGGAGATGGCGTACAAGTTGCTTGAGCCCCTTTGGGATGACCAGCACCGATGCACAGCGTGGTCATCTAGTGACGGTCCTTCGAGTTTGATCCTTAGGAGCCCCCGAGAGCACTGGCCTTTAGACGATCGATACATTCCACTGCTACGAGACACCGGTCTTTTGCCCATTGCTCGCATGCTGGATGTGCCGTATGCGTTGCAGTTCAATGCGGCGTTGCTGTCCGCACTCGTGGATCGTTGGAGACCGGAGACTCACACGTTTCACTTCTGGTGGGGCGAGATGACTGTGACATTTCAAGACGTGTCCATGCTGACAGGTCTACCCCTCCGTGGTGCAGCAGTAGTGCCACCCCCAGGGCGGCAAACTGGAAGGTCGCCCTAGGTGTCCAGTTCGGTCACCCGATCCCAGATAACGTGTCTGGTGTGCCACACTCCTGGCTATGACAGTTCATGACCTGCCCTGTGCACGCTCCTGAGGACGTCGTGCGGACGCACCTCATGGCATACCTCCTTTTTTTGTTCGGGTGGGTCTTGTTTCCTACGACCACTGCAGTCTCCATGCATCCTACCTACATACACCTTGCGGAGTCCTTGGCGGATGCCTTGCCCAGCCAGGTGCCGTAGTACAGCTGGGGATCGGCAGTCCTTAGCCGTACGTACCGAGGCTTGTGTGATGCATCGTAGCGTACTGCGGCCAGTGAGCCGATCTTGGCAGTGTGCTACGTGCTCCTACAGTACTGGTCTTGGGAGCACTTCCCGGTTGGGAGGCCTTACTTCGGGAGTGGCATGCACCCTTATGAGCTCAGCCCGGAGTTCTACGATTAGCCTGATGGCGATAACCCCATTAATGGGCGACTATGGGGACGCGTTCGACACATGGTCAGCTGCGGTGGGCCACACACCTGCAGCAGCCTTACTGGGCCTGCCCCCACACCGTCCTGTAGAGATCGCGCACGAGGCTACCATACGAGCAGGGCCGGACCGTCATCGAGCAGCACGGCACGACGAGGCGGTACGAGACTAGTCTCATTCTTTGTTTACCTGCAGTACATTTTAACTCGTTGTTTGTTTACCTGCAGTAGGAGTGCATGCATCGTATCCAGGACGAGGCTGTTCAGATTCTCTACCGTGGGAGGGGCGGCTCCATGGATTGGCTGCTAGCTTCGGCGCGTACCATCCTCGGTGACGCAAGGTCTGCGATCAGGACCATGAGTTGTAGTCGGCACAGGGATGAAGTACATGCACGATGCCTCCACAGAGGACAGCGGGCAGCACCACTCCCATCAGCACCGCCATCAGCACCGCCGTCAGCACCGCCATCAGCACCACCGTCAGCACCACCGTCAGCACGTCCGTCGCAGTCCGGCGGTCGTCCCAGCTGCGCTCGCTCGTCCTCCCAGCGCTTCAGACCTGCGGTACGACATTTGCCAACAATTTGTTTGTCCACTCGATTGCCAGTTATGTATAACCACAGTTTTTTCGTGCAGCACTTGCGACAGGATAGCACGTTGCTACAGCCATCGTCATCACGGAGGGCAGCGGTCGAACATTCTCAACAGGGCGACAGGAGATCTCTGCAGATAGCGACCCTGACTCGCAGCAGCAACCGCCGGTGACGTTTCCCACATTCGCGCATGGCGGTCAGTCCACCCTGCAGGGGCGGGATGAGTGGTTTGGGCAAACCTACCAAGGTTGCACTGCCCAGGAGTACATGTGTGATTTCCCAACGTCATCGTCATTTGGACCGCCGCATGCACTAGTATGTACTAACGTAGTAAACATGACATGTGTATTTCAATGCCATCTAATCGCATCGCAAAAAAATTGCAGACATTCACGGAGCAACAGGGCCACGAAGTTCACGGTGGCCCATTTGCGTTTCAGACTTCCCAGGTAAATGGCTTATGATATTCCTACTCATTATAAACATTTTATATTTCCCATGGCCTAATGCAGCTGTACCATCTGAGCAGGATGTAGACCCCTCCTCCGAATGGCTCAGCTCTATTTTCGGCCATCCGTCGCAACCCTCCACGGAGTTGTACCCACCACCGCCTCGGATGCAGCCCTTGCAGTACGACTTTCGAGATGCACCGCACTTCCCTAGCAGGTTCACATTCTCAGAGGATCACATACGCCGTCCGAGGAGGCGACGACGAGATGCACAATGAATTTTTGTAATTGAGCTATTGTAACGTCGCATGGTTTCCTGCAATCATTTACGAACATTCTTGTGTTCGTACTGCAATGTGCTTACGAAATTATTTTAACTACAATTCAGGCATCACTCTAATATGACAAGTATGCATGCATGTGCGCACTGTAGCTCACAGCATGCATTACACATACATAGGTTAACAACAAATGTAAGATACAACATAGCATAAAACATTACCAATGTAGACGAGAACCATCTGTGATAAGCCTTTGCCCCCGGCAGTAGTTATTAATACAAACACCAACCAGCATTCATGCATATACAAACACATTTTCTCATTCTCAGAATTCACTACATTCACCTACCTCACACAGTGTATTTCTTAACACATTTTCATATATACATAAATGCAAATTCACAAATACATCACATACATGCATTGTTGTATACATAAATGCCAATTCACATATACATCACATACATGCATTGTTATATACATAAATGCAAATGCCCACATATATGTCGCACATTCTCATTCCACTTATTTATTTCCTTTAAAAATTTGCCTTTTATGATGATCAATGCGTACATAACTAGTTTCGTCATGTTGTTTGTCGTCTACCCTTATGCCATTTCCAAAAGGAGGTAACTCGTCAAATTGATTGTATTCTTCCTCGTCCACTACATTCTCTACTCCGACAATTCTTCTTTTTCCATGAAAAACTACATGGCGTTTCTTATTTGCCGGGTCAGTTACATAGAAAACTTGAATAGCTTGGTTGGCGAGTACGAATGGTTCGTCTTTGTACCCGACACGTTGGAGGTCCACGGTAGTGACACCATACTCGTCAATCGAGTCCTCCATCAAGCCCCAGAATTTAACATACTCTCTCTCATCATAGTTCTCTTCTACATCACGAAGCATCTGATCCAGATTGTCATCGTGCAACCTATCTGAATCTGAACCACAATCGACATCATCCGGCGGCATGTCATTCACTTCACCGACGATGTCATCCGGCGGCATATCATTCACTTCACCGACGATGTCATCCGGCGGCATATGATCATTCACTTCGCCATGACTGGTCCAACACGTATAACCTTTTTGAAACCCCTCCGAATCAAGTACACTTCAATTTGCCCTCGGTTCTTAAACATCTTTAAATTCTCGCAGTCAGTGCATGGACAGTACATATATTCCACCCCCTTATTCAGCATATCCTCCTCAGCAGCTCTTGTAAAAGCAGACACGCCATTAATCTACTCTTCACTCACACGGCTCGCGGCATACATCCAGCTTCAGTCCTACGTTATGTATACATATAACAACTTAGTATTAAAAATTAAATTAATTAATTATTACTACATATATACCACATGCATTCAGGCTTTGCTAGCTTAATTCATATTATAAACCCAACAGCTATTATATAACCAACAATTTTGCAAATCATCTTCAATAACACTCACCAATTACTTAGATCTAAATTGTAATGCAAAGAAAAATAAATTTCGTTACTAACCATATCTAGAGCAACCAGGAAAGTATGAATTTTCAAAACTCAATCTCTGCCTCCTCCCACCAAATTAATTGGCCTGAAATCGCCTAGCTTGCCTCCTGAGCGAAAGAGTGCAGCACCGGCTAGATCTGGATCGAAATGAAGACAGATGCAGTTCTGAGCAGCGCAATTAATGCCTAGCGCCATTATCACAGACGGTTTTTTATTAAAAACCGTTTGTGATACTAAAGTATGACAGACGGTTCATCAGTACGAACCGTCTGTGATACTCATTTTTTTCGACGCCACCAACACAGACGGTGTCCAAATTAAAACCGTCTGTGTTAGTGTCGGTCACAGACGGTTTCACAAAACCGTATGTGATTATCCATCTAGTATTAGGCTTTCTGTAGTAGTATACATAACAGAGGAAAATTCATGCCAATCAGAATATTACTGTATATTCTGCTCACAAGGCAAACGTTGGAAACCATTCATATCACTAAAGACATTCTGCCTAACATTTTGCACGTTGCCACTGCTCTCTGTAGCTCAGAACCAGCTACGTGATGTGCTCTCCTTAGCTCTTTCTCTTCTTTTTTTTCCGTGCACTATGTCGGCATGTCTAGACAGCTCGCAACGCATGCTTATCCTTCCGAGGATCAGAACATCCAGGGCTCCTTGAGTTCTCTCTAGGGGTGAAAACGGGCCGGGTATTTCCCGCCCACCCGCCCGTATTAAAGCGGGTCAAATTCGGGTCGTAAATTCGGGTACCCGGAAACTTATACGGATATTGGATCCGAATACGGGTATTTTTTTGCGGATACGGTATCGGGTTTGGGAAGTCGGTATCCGATGGATACGGATTATCCGGTATAAAATTTGGATATTACCCGCTTAACTATTCGGGTATTACCCGGATTACTTTGCCATTCCAACTTCCGAATCATGGGAATCCCCCGAATCACCCGAACGGAGGCGAAGAACAGGAGCCGAGGGCGAGGGTAGGATGGCCGGGCGGCGCGGTGCGGCGTCGCTAGGACCGAAGCCGGTGGTAGGGGCGTTGAGGCCGGAGGTCGGAGAAGTCGACGACGGTGCGGCGCCGCTAGGGCCGGCGACGCGAGGGGAGGGCGCGACGGCAGGGCGGCGCAAGGGAGAAGGCGCGTGAGGGGGAGCCGAACCAGGCGGCGCGGCGCGTCGCCACTGGAATCGGCGGCGCTCAAGGACGGGCGTCGGGGAGGCGTGAGACCCGGGGGCAGAGGAGTGGAGGCGTGGCATCGCTAGGACCGAAGCCGGTGGTAGGGGCGTTGAGGCCGGAGGTCGGAGAAGTCGACGACGGTGCGGCGCCGCTAGGGCCGGTGACGCGAGGGGAGGGCGGCGCAAGGGAGAAGGCGCGTGAGGGGGAGCCGAACCAGGCGGCGCGGCGCGTCGCCACAGGAATCGGCGGCGCTCGAGGACGGGCGTCGGGGAGGCGTGAGACCCGGGGGCGGAGGCGCCGAGACGCGGGGGCGGAGGAGCGGAGGTGTGGCGTCGGTGTGGAGGGAGACCGGGGGAGAGAGGAAATGGGGGAGGGGAGGAGATGAAGTAGACGTCGGCAATGGTGAGGGGAAAGAACTGAGCAGGCGTCGGCGGTAGGAGCAGAAAAGGAGGAGGTGAGTCGGCTTCGGCCGAAGGCAGCAAGAAAAAAAGGGGGCTGGGTAGAAGAAAGAAAATAAAAAGGGGAGTGGGAAAATTTAGAAATGTAAAGAGTTAGAGTTGCTAAATTTAAGGATACTTTTAAACATGCATTGTAACCATTTTGCCGTAGCAGATTGTATAAGTAAGTAATGAACTACAGATATTAGAAACCTTGTAAAGGAATTCCAATCGCATCAACATAATAGATATCAGTAAAATTGAACTAAGAATTAATGTGAACTTTGGTGTAGTATAATACCGTAGATCGTAGACATTTAGGTCTCATTGAGCGGAGTATAAGCGGATTGAGAAATTAGAAATACCTACAGGCACATTTAGTAGGATTCGTCTAATTACATAAACCATAGCATCTCTTCGACGCCATAGATTAAGCCAGAAGTCCAGAATATTTCTTAAGTTTTTATAATACATGTGATACTTGGATTAAAACTAATACACAAGTGTATGAAAGTTTGGGTATTGTCGTTTAAACCATTCATGGTATATTTAACTATTCAAACAATTTGGTTAGTAGCATTTTTTGCGAGGACTAATATGGTGACATATCATCAATAGTCATATAAATGTATCTTTTGCCTTGACTGTACCTCTGATCTGAATGTGAGGTTATGACTCATGAGGCTGATATTCTTAGTGTTAAAACTACTAATGAGTAATGATGTATGTCCAGTGATGCTACGACTTTAGTATCGATGTATTGTTGCATTATGGATGTATGGAATGGTTGCATTGCTATTATCTATGTGGTATAAAATGGTTGTTGCATCGAATTGATATCCGAATAAATATTCGTGACCGATAGTGTCCGTATCCGTCTTGGTACGTATTTGTTCCATATTTGTGCCCGACATTATTCATATTTGTATTCGTATTCGATACTATCCGTATTCGACCCGAATCCGATTAGAAAATGTGGGTTAGGATATGGGAAAGGTGAGATCCGACCGTATCCGACCCGATTTCACCCCTAGTTCTCTCCCAACGCCGAGCTGGACGCTGCCATCACCTATCGTTCTCTCTGCATGACTTTTTTTCTTTTTTTTTTGAGAAAGCTCCAAGGCATGGATAGGAACTCGGAAGTAAGCACCAGCCTCATTTTTTTTCACTGCTCTCCATGCGACGACAGGATAGAGCCCTTGTACCTGAAGCTGAATGAACCAGAGGACAAGGTGGTGGGCCGCGACACAAACACAGCGTCGTTCTTTCGTAGGACCGCTCCAAAACGGAGGCATAGGATGTTGGTGTGCATCTCTTTCACTAGGCTGTGGATCCACCTGAATACCAGCTTGTCTGAAACTGAAAGCATCTGGTGCATGCATGTTGCCGAATAAAATACAAACATATGCAAGAATGAGTTTAGCAACGGGGAAATGGAAATATGAAAAGTAAGTAGGCCAGCAAAATGGACAAAATATGAAATGTATATGCCTACACACAAGATTATATATAAATGAATGTGTAAAGAAAATAAAATAAATAAAAAGGGGAGCTGTTGGCTGGCCAAAGCGGCCCGGCCCATTTTCCTCCTCCTTCCTTCTGCTTCAGCAGAGCCAAAGCTCTGCTCACCACGCCTCTGCCGGCTCTTCCGGTCACCGCCGTCGCCAGCGGTCTTCGTAGCTCGCCTAGCTCCTCCGTGCCATCCCATCATCTCGATCAGCTCACCCACAGAAACCGCCACCACCCGCGGTACGGCGCCACCGGTTTCTCCTCCATCCCGTTGCTTCACTCGGCTACGCGGCGCCAAAGGTCTGTCGCCAGTGCGTGCAGTGTGAAGTCATGCGCAAGGATTGCACAAGATCTTACCGCAGCGCTGCCCGGTCACCACCGCCTGTCACCGCCGCCTGCCCCCGAAGTGACCGCACGGCAGCTGCCCGTTACCAGCCCGCGCCGACGGCTATAAAGTCTCGCTTGAGCCCTTGGCAGCACCGCACAACTCCCCTCTTCCTCCTAACCAGAGCTATTGGCCCGTCGTCCTCCACAAGCCCGTCGGCGACTTTGTCTTCCCCAAGACCGGCCGACGAGCGCACCATCAATTGAAGCAATGCCAGTTCAATTCTTTCTCTCCAAACCTTTATCAAAGCTAGGCGAAGTCGTCCCCACTCTCAACCGAGCTCCTCCTTGCCCGTACACCGTCGGCACCGAGCTCCTTCCCAGGCCACCGCCGCTGCACGTCGCTGGCCCGCCTCGGAGTCCCTCGGTCCCTGCCAGCGCTACCCTCAGCTTCCACTCAATGCCGGCATTCCATTTTGGCAACTGCCAACGCCTCTCCGGCCACCCCTCGCCGGCAACACAGCTGTGTGTACGCCACCCCCGAGTTCCTCTATTCCAGGCGCCTGAACCTCGGCTCTTCTGTTTTTTCTCCCCCGGTAAGTCAGTGAAGTATGCACGCTCGGCTGGTTAACTGAGCGAGCGCTCAGCGTGCTGACCCGATTTTGAGCCCCCTCCCGCAGCATTTAGAACCTGTAGTTTTAATTTTTGTCAGCTGATTTCAATTAAGAAAAATCAAGGAAAAATTGGAAATTAATTCATAAAAGATACTAAAATTTATTTAGGGTATAAATGAGTTCATTAAACATTTAATCTTGGATTAATCATCATATATTAGTAGCTAATGTGCCTTGAATATTTATTCTAAAAGTTTAATTATTAGTTGAAGGCATATTGAGTAAATGAGTAAACATCTTGTTTGGGGATATGCTCTCATGAAATGATGATTTAGTAAATGAAGATTTCCTAAACAATAAATCATAAATCCATGAATATTAGTAAAGGTTATAGAACTAAACTCCACATGATTTAAGCCATAAACATTAACTCTATGCCCTAGCAATTATGAGAATCCTTTTAGACTATTAATTGACTTGAATATTAAACAACTAACATCTAGACTATAATACTCAAATTAAATTAGAAGCTATATTGCATATAATTGCCTTGTGTTTAAACTTCCAATAATTATAACTAATTCATTCTAACTCCAAATTGAGTGAAACACATTTCTAAATTCATCCAAAAAATTAAAATCTAACCAATGGAACTGAAATAATAAATTTTGGAGTTATTTGAATTTTCTTGTTAGTGTTCATTTGGTTTGCTGATTTTTATCTAAATTTTCGTGCACGTAAAAATAGCATACGAGGCTTAAGAGGAGGAAGCCGAAGCAGAAGCAAACTTCGACGGGCAACACCAAGACACCAGTAATCAAGGTGAGTCAACACTTTGATCATATCTGAACCCATGTTTATGCAATTTATTTCCATTTAAACTATCAACATGCATGTTGCTATTTCATGTGTTATAGCTTTCGAAATTAAGTCTACAGTTATTTGCTTGCTTAGTATTGCTTAGATATTCGGGGGCACCAAAAATACCCCAAAACATCACTGTCAATTATGGGAAAACTGTGCTGGGAAGTCAGAGTGGTAATGACTGGTAAATGTTGGTATGGTTATTTCATGCTTCTAAAAACCCTCAAACATTGCTTAGCTATCTGGGCGGATGGATTGGGGGTATGGTGCAGCGGTGCACGAGAGTGTGGTTAGTGGTAGAACAGCCCAGATAACCCTAAGGACTGAATCTTGTCATGACCTCCTGTGCAAAACAAGTACAACTACAAGTCTGTAAAATACAACTTGGTTTAGTAGATTTACCGGACCCTGAAAATTATCATCATAGGTGGAGGAGGCGAGGTAGTGCAAGTGGCTGGTCTGCAGATGGCTTGAATGGGACACTCGTAGAGGGTGAAGTTTTCTGTGGTGTGCTAGTAGTGTGGGTAGCCAGCTGCTAGCCATTCAAAAGAAGAACATCCCACACAACCTATGGGACTTGCCGCAAGCGGGCCAAGCCCATAGGGGTGAGATGATGGAAGGGGCGAGGTATTTTGAATATTTACTGTGACGGTTTACCCAACCGCATGTCTAAGGAATCGTGTGGGGCAACGGGCAGACTGTGTCTTGTGGGTAAAGTGTGCAAACTCTGCAGAGTAGAAACTATTTTCAAATAGCTGTGCCCACGGTCAAGGGTAGACATGGGAACTTTACTAGATATAGCTCTATTTCAAAATGCTTTGAGGGTGGGATTGGAAAAGTGGAGGGCAGTGGAAATCCATAGTTTGAATTGCCCCGGGTGTCGTCCCAGTGATAAGGTAAGCGGCTATAACGTTGGAAGCCAGTATATGGTTCGGATGCCATGTAATGGTGGATGGTATCCGTATCGCTAGTATGATGGTCTTATCTCACAAAAATTTAAGTTATGCTTTCAATCTGCTAGGTCTTAGGAATCTTTCAAGTAATTATTTGTTGTGGCTACAGACCAAACAGAGAGATGGTAGTATGGTAATGGAGATGTTAGGTGAGCAATGCTTGGGGGCTTCCCCATGGCCTGGATGGCTTTATATATTCATATAGGGAGTATTTTACAGTTATGTCCTTACACCCAAGTATCTCCTTCAAGGGCATTTATGTCATTTCACATGTCCCATTTTGGGATTTACAACTTGCCAACAGGTCGGCTAGGCTTAGGTGGGGGCCACCCCTACAACAGGAGCCTCTCATGGTGAAGGGCTTCACAGGCTGAAGCCATGTTGCCGAGTCATTTATCCCCATCTGTCCCTGCGGCCTGTAACCTTCTATGATGTTAGACAAAATTGGATCTTGCTGGCGCGGCGCGGCCTTGTGGCATGGAGACAGGGTCGAAGCTACCGCCGGAGGCGTCTCCTAGTCACGAGGTGTGCGCTTCCAGCGGAACCGGCCCATGAAGGCGAAGTCGAATCTACTTCCGACTTCGCTCCGCGGACACATGGGCGAAGTGGGATGCGGAATCATCCCTCGTACACGAGGCCGGACCAGAGGGACAACTGAACCTGCGGACACGGAGTCGAAGTGCGCTCTGGGGTCGTCATGCGGGCTTGAAGTCGAGGTGGACCCCAGATTCGCCGTACAGAGTCGAAGTTGAGGTGGCTCGTGGTTCAGCGACAGTGCTTTAATGACGCCTAGTGTGCGACATGATCTGCACGATAGGACAGTACATGACCGGCGCGTCTTGCGGTGTCAGTAGCTGCACGCTTTTTCCCGGTATGGCAGGACGCGTGGCTGCGCGTGATTGGCGCGTCTGCGCCGTAAACGGCTGCCTGACTATGGTGGAACGTCCCTTCCTGAGAAGGTGGGATGCGTGGAGATGCGTGATTGGCGCGTCGTGCGTTGTCAGGTGGCCAAACAACTGCACGTCTTCAGTCTCCCCCGGTCGCGCTTCCCGATCGTGGGGAGGCAAGCGGTTGGGCTCCCGCCGGTTGCCCTTCCCGATCGTAGGGGGAGCCGGGAAGGCTTTATATACCCCCTTGCCGGCACGCGAGCAGTCTTCTCACTCGCCCATTTGCTCCTTTGCTGCCCTTTCGCTCTTTTCGTCTCGCTTGCTAGCATGATCTCCCACTGCCCCCCGTACATTTGACCGTGCGCCCTCAAGGGGAGAATGGTTTGCCACGAAGAACATGCTCACCGGCCCAGCGGTGACACCTCGTCCAGCCGGCGTGGCTCGTCGTCGACCTCGGTGGAGTACACCCTGGTGGAGCGCGACCCATCGCAGGCCGACAAGCGATGGAAGGTTGGGGAGAGGGTGGGAGGCCGCTGCTCCCGCATGCTGGGGCCGAGTCTCGTGACGGAGGAGACGATCAAGTCTCTCATTCAGGAGAAGAGGCTGACGAGCCATGAACCGGTTCGCCTGCCTGCTAGTGACGAGACGGAGCCGCACCCGGAGGCAGAGGAGGCGATCGTGTTGGACCGAAATGGCGATAGAGGGGGGGGTGAATGCCGATTCTTGAAATTACGCCCCGAAAGGAATCCACTAAAACTTCCTCTTCAGTAGCTATGAGAAGCTATGAAGTGGATAAAAGGGTTCTCTGGAAGACCAAGAAAATAAGCATGCAAAAGGATCTCACCAAGAAAAAAAGCAAGCAGGTACTCCTAAAAACAACACCCAAAACTGACTGGGCGATCAGACCGGTGTTGATGGACCGGTCAGACCGCTCCAGCGCTGCCGGTCAGACCGGTCATGCAAGGCCGGTCAGACCGCCTTGTCTTGGCCGGTCAGACCGCCTTGTCTTGGCCAGTCGGACCGCCTGCCACTTGCCGGTCAGACCACCCGACGGGATTTCAGATAGATAGCAGAGGCCAGTTTTTTAGACTTACTGTGATCTTCACTCAGCAGGGAAAATTGATGTTTCCTTCTAAGTTTCTCAGTCCAGAACAGTGAGGAAATGCATAAAATAGCCTGAGGGACTTGGGGAAACACAAACATCCATCTCTGAAACAAGAATTTGGGAAATCACTCAAAAACTGAAAATATTCAGAGACTCCACCAAAAACTACAATACTCCTCCATCATTGATCCTTTGGACATGAAACTTTGAGGATAGCTAATTGATAGCCACAGAGCTCTAGAAATCAAGTTTCAAGCCATCACACAACAGGAATCAAGAAATACTCCAAAACCCTAGAAATTGCAAAAGAAGAACAGAGAAGCCTAAAGTGCCAAATCTGAAATCAAACACTTGTCTCTGTGATTTTTGCTAACCAAATGGTCTAGAATCATAACCCCCATCACAGAACAACCCATTTTGGCACTTCTCAGCAAGAAACAACAAGAAACTCAAAAGTCAAGAAATCAAGCACAGAGGCATCGAAGGGAAACAGGAGCACGGGAGAGAAATTTCAGATTTCCATTCCAAATCAAATGAATACAGACGAGTCCCCATACGCATGGACATTAGAACAAGAGGAATGATTACAAGGCTCTCAATCCATCCTCTCCCTCTCCATCTCAAGAACTCACACATGCCTACATGAATCTTGGAGAGGAGACAACAAACAGCACTCACATAGACAACATCGAAGGAGACACAGAACCTCTGCCCTCTCCAACTACTCTCCACTACCAAAGCCTCACCAACTAAAGCCTAAAGCCAAAACAAACTTCTAAAGCTCATTTTGACTAAAGCAAACCCTAGAAACCCTTGGAGTGCATGAGTGGGCATGTAGCCACTCCCTCATATTTATAGCCCTTGGCTAACGGGTTTCCAACCCGTTACGCCCGCTAAACCCGAACGGAGCCCGCTCCCGCTTTTGCAGCCTCGCGAAATTACCCTTTTGCCCCTCCTGCACCTTCCGGGAAGCTTCCGCGCTCCTTGTCGTCCAAGCCTCGCAACCACCTCGAGTCTCCGCCGTCTTTGACACATCTCGACCATTCTGACCTCGACACCGCCCGTGTCTAGTCCGGTCACCTCGTGTCTCGCCACGACTCCGCCTCGACTTCCTGCAGCCAACACAGACAAGAAACACATCAAATAGCACCGCTCGATATATGTAAGCATAAATGTGTTAATGAAATAGCCCAAACCTGACAAGTCAACATAATATGCATCCTAATCATTTTGACCAGGTTTGACCAAGTCCGACCGAGCCCGATTGCACCACGCAACGTCAAGGTCCGAACCAACCAAATCAAACTCGACTTCCCTAAACCGATGTTAATTACTCATCATACACATGGGATGACCTCCACATGGTCTCTCAGATCGTCTTCATCGCGTACTTCGAGGCCGGGCTTCGAATACCAATGGCGATGTTCATCGGCGACATTCTGCGGACTTATGGGATGGAGTTGGCGCAGCTGACCCCAAATGCGATAGCTCGCTTGGCTGTTTATAGCTGGGCGATGCGGATGGATGGTACTCGACCCAGCGCGACCCTGCTTTCCTCTCTCCATGACGCACGCTGCTAGCCAAAGAGGCTGGAAGGGGGGCGGTCTCAAACTTCGGCAGCGTCAACTTTGTGCTGAGGCCGCAATGCACGAAGATCTTTCCCGCCAACTCGACGTGAGGGAAGTGGAAGTCAAACTGGATGCGGTGGTGGTTATACCACCGCGTGACGAGCAGCAGCGATCTTTGATGTAGGGGACGACCGATATCCTTCAATAGTTCGCCGAATGTGAAGCCCAAATTCGACGACGAGCAG
Organism: Dendrocalamus latiflorus; assembly: GCA_017311315.1. Taxonomy (NCBI): domain Eukaryota; kingdom Viridiplantae; phylum Streptophyta; class Magnoliopsida; order Poales; family Poaceae; genus Dendrocalamus; species Dendrocalamus latiflorus. The sequence continues at coordinate 4,345,535 of CM029624.1, forward strand.
CAGCCGTGGAGGATTGCGGGCATTACCCTCTGGTTCAACATGCGCGACCTCGCTGAGGAGTTCGTTATGTATGGAGTGGTGCCACTTGCCTGCCAGTGGAAGTATTAGCCAGGTCCTATCCAGCAGGATGATGTTCGGCCGACAGTGTCCTCGCTTCCGAAGCCCTCTGATCCCCGTGAGCTCTTTCTCCATAGTCTATGTATTTATAGGTGTATATAATGATTTTTATGAACATTGCGTCGGTCGGCCTGTAGGGCTCCTACTGGAGGACGTGGAACGCGCGGTAGTTTTGTTCCTTGGGCCTTACACGGCCAAGGAGCACGACCTGTGCGAATCTGCAATTACCCCGTGCGAAGCTGAGATGGATAAATCGAGTATGCGAAGCTCTTGGAATCCCCGTGCCGGAGCACGCAGTGCCGACGTTGGGCCGGGCCCGCTGCCGCAACGGTAACGGTAAGGTGGTGGCATCTCCCCCTCGGCGCAGGGCTCGATCTCCTGGCACTGTATCTAGCCCGCCGGCTGCATCTCCAATGATTGCTGCCGAAGCCGAGGGCACAACCGTCACTGGGTCCAACATGGCGGAGTACACCAACTCGAACTTGGAGGCGGAGGCTGAGCACGCTGGCCCCGACGAGGGGGCCCTGGGCGGCGCCGAGGTAATAGGCTGTGGCACCGACACCCAGGAGGGCGAGGCCTCATCACCCGCACCGGCCGCCGAGGCCTTTTTGCCTACGTCGGGCGCCGAGGCTGAGGAAGCATTGCCAACGTCCCCGAGGGCGAAGCACCCCAGGTACGATCGCTCTCCCGACCGAAGGAGGGGTTCGCCGTGGCGGTCAGGGTCGCAGAGGATTCAGGATCCGATGGGGAGGCCATCTCATTCGTGGTCTGCCGAAACTCAAGATGGTCAAAGATCTTGTTTGCGCTCCATGCCGGCACGGCAAGACGGTTACCGCTTCCCATCCTCCGATCACAGTTACTATGACCGATGCACCAGGACAGCTGCTCCATATGGACACCGTTGGACCAGCTCGAGTGCAGTCAGCAGGAGGGAAGTGGTATGTTCTTGTCGTGGTCGATGACTTCTCGAGGTATTCTTGGGTGTTTTTCTTAGCCTCGAAGGATGAGACGTTTTCACATATCTGAGGTCTTTTTAGTAGGCTTTCTGTTGAGCTTCTAGGTGCCTTATGAGCGATCTGCAGTGATAATGGCACGGAGTTCAAGAATTGCTACTTTGAGAGGTTCTGCGTTGAGACAGGTGTAGAGCATCAGTTCTCCTCTCCGCACGTCCCACAGCAAAATGGCGTCGTGGAGAGAAAGAACCGTACCTTGGTCGAGACGGCCAGGACGATGCTCGATGAGTACTCTACACCGTGGAAGTTTTGGGCTGAGGCTATAGGCACCGCGTGCCATGTCTCAAATCGAGTTTTTCTGAGGGCACACTTGCACCACACTTCTTGTGAGTTGAGATATGGGCAAAAGCCTAGTGTATCTCAGTTTCGTGTGTTTGGTTGCAAGTGCTTTATTTTGAAGTCCAGGAACCTAGATAAGTTCGAGTCACGTTCTTGTGATGGGATCTTTCTAGGCTACTCGACTTCTTCACGGGCTTATAGGGTCGGGAACTGTGAGTCTAGTAAAATGGTAGAGACCTGTGAGGTGACCTTCGACGAGGCCAGTCTGGGGACTAGGCCAGATATCTCAGGTTCTTTAGAGCAGTCCGAGACCATCTTTGTGGATGATGAGGACGATGGAGATGAGGGTTGTCTATCCAATCCAATCTCTCATCCACCCCTCGAGGTGCCTTCCTCCACAGCACCTCCGGGTGATCAGCCCATGCCTTCGGCTTCCTCTGGAGCTAGTGGCTCTGTTCCTACCTCGTCAGCTCACGAGGTAGAGGCCACTTCTTCATCTCATCCTGGACCTCCTAGACACGTCCAAAAAGACCATCCTTCAGAGCAGATTATTGGAGACCTTTTTGAGCGAGTCACTCGTTCAAAATCTGGCATGTCTCTTTTCTGTCTCCATTCTGCTTTTGTTGCCTCATTCGAGCCCAAGGACGTTTGTCATGCTCTATCTGACGAGTCTTGGGTCAATGCCATGCATGAGGAGTTAGAGAATTTCGAGAGGAACAAGGTCTGGTCGCTTGTCGAGCCCTCTCGAGGTCACAATGTTATTGGGACTAAGTGGGTGTTCAAAAACAAGTAGAGTGAGGATGGGGTTGTCATTCGGAACAAGGCTAGACTGGTAGCTCAGGGGTTCTTCCAGGTTGAGGGTCTAGTTTCGAGGAGACCTTTGCCCCTGTAGCTAGACTTGAGGCCATTAGAATCCTGCTTGCCTTCGCAGCTTCTAAGGGTTTCAAGCTTTACCAGATGGACGTCAAGAGTGCCTTTCTCAATGCCTTCATTGAGGAAGAAGTCTATGTGAGACAGCCTCCAGGTTTTGAGAACCCCAAATACCCAAACCATGTCTTCAAGCTTTCCAAAGCGTTGTATGGACTTAAGCAGGCCCCTAGAGCTTGGTATGAAAGGCTTAAGTCCTACTTATTGAGTCATGGTTTTGAGATGGGTAAAGTAGACAAGACCTTGTTCATCCACCGGCATGGCACTGATCTTCTGCTCTCTAGATTTATGTGGATGACATCATCTTTGGCGGCTCCTCGCATGCTCTCGTTTCCCAGTTTTCCGATGTCGTGAGCTCGGAGTTTGAGATGAGCATGATGGGCGAGTTAAACTTCTTCCTTGGCTTACAAATCAAGCAGACTCGGGAGAGTACTTTCTTGCATCAGGGCAAGTACACCCGAGACCTCCTGAAGCGCTTCGATATGAGTGATGGTAAGCCGGTGTCCACTCCGATGGCTACATCAGCTTCACTCGACCCAAATGTGGATGGCGAGCCAGTTGATCAGAAGGAGTATCGCAGCATGATTGGCTCCCTCTTGTACCCCACTGCCTTGAGACCAGACATACACTTCTCCGTGTGTCTTTGTGCTCGGTTTCAGGCTTCTCCTCGCGTGTCTCACCGCCAGGCGGTGAAGCGCATTCTTCGGTACCTTTGAGCTACCATTGACTATGGTATCTGGTACTCTTCCTCTTCCTGTCTTTCCTTGAGAGCCTACTCGGATGCAGACTTTGCTGGCTGTAGGATAGATAGGAAGAGCACTTCTGGCACCTGCCAATTCATTGGCACTTCTCTCGTTTCTTGGTCTTTGAGGAAACAGTCCGGTGTTGCACAGTCCACCGCAGATGTCGAGTACGTTGCTGTAGCCAGGTTTGGATGGCTTCGACCCTGCGGGACTTTGGGTTAGTCATAGATAGTGTTCCACTCTTGTGTGATAACACTTCTGCGATTAACATTGCTAAGAACCCAGTGCAGCACTCTCGGACCAAGCATATTGATATTCGCTATCACTTCCTTAGAGACCATGTAGAGAAGGGTGATATAGTGCTCCAGTTTGTGGAGAGTGACCATCAGTTGGCTGATATCTTTACCAAGCCTTTGGATAGCTCGAGGTTTTCAGCTCTGCGGGGAGAGCTTGGGGTGGTCTGTCCTTATGGACTGTTGTGAGGGGGAGCTTTGTGCTTTACTGTCTTATTACATTGATTATGCTCTTACTCCTTTCTGTTGCATTGCATTTTGGGTGCATATGGGTTAGTCCTCCTAGCATAGATTAGAGTGCTTCTATTGTCTAGTTGTTTAGACTTCTTACTCTTATCTTATGACTTTAGGATGCTGCTTATTGGCTGGTTCTCTTCTCACTAGATTGAGCTCACTCACTTCTTATAGGTTCTAGCGAGGGTTGGGCCACTCTCGGGTAGACGGGGTACGTGTTTGCTCTCTAGTATGTTAGATGGTCAGCTGATAGTCCTAGAATCATATGGGGTAGATGAGAGTCAGTCTGAGCCATAGTATCCTCTATATCTTCTGTATGCTTTAAGGACTGCCTTGTTTGATTTGCCAGCTTCTCTTGTTTACTGCTTTGGTTCAGGAGGAGTTCATTTGGGAACTTCTAGATCTTAATGATGACATAACTCAACTTGAACTAAAAGTTGCATCACATGTTGTGGAGGAGCTGGATTTTCTTGCATTTCAGCATTTTGCATTGTAATATAACTACATTGAGCCTTGATTATTATTCGCATATGACATGATTACAATGCTTTACACCTTGCCATGATATGTGCTTACTGGCTAGATTGATCATGATTTCATATGTGTAGTCTAGTCTTTGCCATGATTAATTGCTTAGAACTGCAAATTGAATTATCTCATGTCATGGTAGCATTTGAGACTAGTCTGTCTTTAGCTATCCTTGCATGATTCATGCCATGTCAAATAGGCTGAGTTGAGTCTTGAATCTTTGTTGAGCCTTAGATTGAGCTATTTTAGTCTCTTGATGCAGCATGAGTTAGTACAACACGTTAAAAAGCAAAAAGATCTCTTTTGTGCGAAAAAACTGATCTCACCAATTCTTTCTCATGAGACGGCTTGCCATTGCACTAGGCATGAACTCAGGGGGAGTTTTGGATGACCTAGACTACATTCTTAAGCTTCTTGCTTGGAGTAGTTGCATAAGGCTTGAGATTTAGCACATGACTAAAATTTTGGTTGGAAACGACCATCAGCTTCAAAAGAAAATATGTCATTGGTGCTCAATTTGCTTAATTACAAAAAGAACCAAGTACTTAAACAAATGTCTCACTCTTGAGCTTGTAGCCCTCTAATTTGACTCAATATTAGCTTCTTGGGTCCGCTTAGCTTATTGACATGGCCTGCATCATCCTTGGATATCTCTAGCTAGACTTTGCTTATTGATGACTTGACATGCTCACAACATGCACTACATTTCAGATCGTCATCTATTTGTTCTAGCTGGCTTATACATATCTTGTCATGATCTAGATAGCCTTTTATTGAGTTATGGCTTGGTGTACTACTTTATGGTTATTTTGGATAATCTTCATGGCTCTAAATGCTTAAAATAAACAAACTTCAGCCATTTCATCCAATATCTTGCCATATTCTCTCTTGTGCATCCTTGATGTGTTTATTGCCAAAAGGGAGAGAATATTGGAGAAAAAGTCTTTTGGGATCTTTCTAGAGCTTTGGAGAACATTTTGCTCTTTCTTTGTTGCTCTAGTGTTCCTTCTGTCGACATGGTCATTAGCTTCATTATCTTCTTTTAGACCATGTTGGACTCTTCAAACTCAAACTCAACTTCATGCTTTTTCTGGGTTTGTCAATATACTCATCAAGGGGGAGATTGAGAGACCATGTGGAGGTCATCCCGTGTGAATGATGAGTAATTGACATCGGTTTAGGATAGTCGAGTTTGGTTTGGGAGGTTCGGACCTTGACGTTGCGAGGTGCAATCGGACTCGGTCGGACTTGGTCAAACCTGGTCAAAGTGATTAGGATGGATATTCTGTTGATTTGACAGGTTTGGGCTTAATGTGGTTTCATTAATGCTATTTATGCTTTCATGTGTCGAGCGGTGCTATTTGATGTGTTTCTTGTCTATGATGGCTGCAGTACGTCGAGGCGGAGTCGTGGTGAGACACGAGGTGACCGGACTAGACACAGGCGGTGTCGAGGTCAGAATGGTCGGGATGTGTCAAAGACGGCAGAGACTCGAGGTGGTTGCGAGGCTTGGATGGCAAGGAACGCGGAAGCTTCCCGGAAGGTGCAGGAGGGGCGTTTCGGTTTGCAAAGCTGCACAGTGGAGGCGGGTTCCATTCGGAGTTGGCAGGCGTAACGGGTTGGAGACCCGTTAGCCGAAGGCTATATAAGGAGGAGGTGCCTCGTTGTGGCTGCATGACTTTGGGAGAGAATTAGGGTTTGCTAGAGTCAAAAGAAGCTTTGAGAGCTTGTTTTGGCTTTAGGCTTTAGTTGGTAGGAGAGGCAGAGTTCAGTTGAGGGATGTCTCCTTCGTAGCTTCCTTTCTCTGTTCTTGAGAGAGTTTCTTGATTTTGAGAGAGGGATAGATTGGAGATGAGTTGAGCCACCATGTAATCATCCTTTGTTCTAATGTCCATGCGTATGGGGACTCCTTGTAATCCTTAGTTGTTTTGGAATAAAATTTCTGAGTTTATCTCCCGTGCTCCTATTCTTGCCTTCGATGCCTCTTTTGTGGATTTCTTGATATTTTTGTTTTCTTGTTGTTTCTTGCTGGGAAGGCCCAAAATGGGTTGCTCAAAGTTGGGATGATGCCTCAAGATCATTTGATCAATTTTCCCAAGAGCAAACTTCGTTTAATTTCATATTTGGTTTTTGTGCCTCCCCTGCTCTTTTTCTATCCCTTCTAGGGTTTGAGGTAGATTCTATTTTTCTCCATGGGAAGCTCTAAGATTTGGACTCTCAAGTCCTAAGGCTATTGCTAATATATCTGCAAAAGATCTTGAGCAAAGATTGAGAGATTGTTGAGCAATTTGGTTTTGAGTGCAGCCCTATGTGTATTTTCAGTCTTTAGGGAATCTCCTCAATCCTTGGTTTTGAGATGAATTTTCTTGGTTCCTAGGCTCCCCTGGCTATTGTGGTTATTTTTCTTGCAGTTCTGGGCCAAAAGGTTCAAGGGAAAACATTGAATTGCTCCTGTGATTAAAGTCTGAGAAGTCTGCATTTTGCTGTCTGCCTTCAGATTTTAGCCAGCTCTAAAAACCCGAGGGAGCGGTCAGACCGGAATTTACATGGCGGTTAGACCGGCATGTAGCCGGCGGTCTGACCGGCGGCAAGGGACCAGTCAGACCGGCCTGGCTATAGCGGTCTGACGGCCCGGTGCTTTAAGGTCTGACCGGCTAGGTTTTGAGCAGCTCTTGTTTTGTCTCTTGTTTGGTTTTCCTCTGATGTGTTGTTCCTCTGATGGTTTTCTAGGTTTAAGGTTCCAGAGAGTACTTCTCACGTTCTTCTTCATAGTAATAGTTGCTATCGGACAAGTTTGAGTAAGTTTCTTTTAGGGGGATTTTTTAAATCGACATTCACCCCCCCCTCTGTCGCCATTTCGGTCCAACATGGGCGACCCGGACTTCAGCGGGTGACACTTCGGCGTGGAAGTATATTATGGTGGAGCCGGACGAGTAGCAACCTTAGGCACCCGAAGGCACTTGTAAACATTAGCTCTTCGCAAATGTAGTTGCCGAACATTTGTAATCATTCTTTTATGAATGCAATGAAGATTTCGGGTGGAGTACGTGTCTTTGCCGCACTTAATAATCGCGCCTAGTCGAAGTAGGCGCTCGAGCGCTCCGAAGAGTGCGCGCGGAGGCGCGTCTTATTTATACTCCGTAGAGTGCGCGCGGAGGAGCGCCGCCACACGTCTTATTTATACACCGTAGAGTGCGTGCGGAGGCGGACCCCCGCGTGTCTTATTTATACTCCGTAGAGTGCGCGCGGAGGAGCGCCGCCACACATCTTATTTATACACCGTAGAGTGCGTGCGGAGGCAGACCCCCGCGTGTCTTATTTATACTCCGTAGAGTGCGCGCGGAGGCGGGCCTCCGCACGTCTTATTTATACTCCGTAGAGTGTGCGCAGAGGCGGGCCGCTACGCGTCTTATTTTTACTCCGTAGAGTGCACGTGCAGGCGGGCCCCCGCGCGTCTTATTTATACTCTGTAGAGTGCGCGCGGAGGCGGGCCTACACGCGTCTTATTTATACTCTGAAGAGTGCGCGTGGGGGTGGGCAATCGCGCGTCTTATTTATACTTCGTAAAGTGCACGCGGAGGCGGACCCCTGCGCATCTTATTTATACTCCGTAGAGTGTGCACGGAGGCGAGCCTCTATGCGTGTTATTTATACTCCGCGCGTCCTATTTATACTCTGTAGAGTGCGCACGGAGGCGGGCCTATGCACGTCTTATTTATACTCCGTAGAGTATGCGCGGAGGTGTCCCCCTGCACGTCTTATTTAAACTCCGTAGAGTGCGCGCAGAGGTGGGCCCCTGCGCGTCTTATTTGTACTTCGTAAAGTGCGCGCGGAGGTAGGCCCCCGCGCGTCTTATTTATACTCTGTAGAGTGCACGCGGAGGCGTCTCCCGCGCATCTTATTTATACTGCGTAGAGTGCGCGCGGAGACGGGCCCTGCGCATCTTATTTATACTCTGTAGAGTGTGCGTGCAGGTGCGCCCCCGCGCGTCTTATTTATACTCCATAGAGTGCGCAGAGGCGGGCCCCCACGCGTCTTATGTATACTCCATAGAGTGCGCGCGGAGGCGGGCCTCCGCGCGTCTTATTTATACTCCGTAGATGGCGCGCGGAGGCGGGCCTCCGCGCGTCTTATTTATACTCCGTAGAGGGCGCGCGGAGGCGTCCCTCAGCGCGTCCTATTTATACTCCGTAGTGTGCGCGCGGAGGCGGGCCCCAGTGCGTCTTATTTATACTCTGTAGAGTGCGTGCGAAGGCGGGCCCCCGCGCATCTTATTTATACTCCGTAGAGTGCACGCAGAGGCAGGCCGCCGCGCGTCTTATTTATACTCCGTAGAGTGCGCGCAAAGGCGTCCCCAGCGCGTCCTATTTAAACTCCGTAGAGTGCGCGCGAAGGCGGGCCTCTGCGTATCTTATTTAAATTCCGTAGAGTGCGCACGGAGGCGGGCCCCGGCGCATCTTATTTATACTCTATAGAGTGCGTGTGAAGGCGGGTCCCCACGCGTCTTATTTATACTCCGTAGAGTGCACGCGGAGGCGGGTTCCGCGCGTCTTATTTATACTTCGTCGAGTGCGCGCGGAGGCTGGCCCCCGCGCATCTTATTTATTCTCCGTAGAGTGCATATGGAGGCATCCCCCCACGCATCTTATTTATACTCCACACGTTTTATTTATACTCCGTAGAGTGCGCGCGGAGGTGGGCCTCTGCACGTCTTATTTATACTCCGTAGAGTGCGCGTAGAGGTGGCCTGCTGCGCGTCTTTATACTCCGTGGAGTGCGCGCGGAGGCGTCCCCCCGCGCGTCTTATTTATACTCTGTAGAGTGCGCGCGGAGGTGGGCCCCCGTGCGTCTTATTTATACTCCATAGAGTGCGCGCGGATGCGGGCCTCCGGGCGTCTTTTTTATGCTTCGTAGAGTGTGCGCGGAGGCGAGCCCCCGCGCATCTTATTTATACTCCATAGAGTACGCACGGAGGCGGGCCCTCGTGTGTCTTATTTATACTCTGTAGAGTGCTCGCGAAGGCGGGCCCTCGTGCGTCTTATTTATTCTCCGTAGAGTGCGCGCGGAGGCGAACCCTGCGCGTCTTATTTATACTCCATAAAGTGCGCACAGAGGGGAGCCTCGCGCGTCTTATTTATACTCCGTAGAGTGCGCACGGATGCGGGCCTCCGCGCGTCTTATTTATACTCCGTAGAGTGCGCGCAGAGGTAGGCCTCCGCGCGTCTTATTTATACTCTGTAGAGTGCGCGCAGAGATAGGCCTCCGCGCGTCTTATTTATACTCTGTAGAGTGCGCGCGGAGGCGAGCCTCCACATGTCTTTACACAATGAGGCAAGTTTTGCAAACGGTGGACTTTATTGATCTCCCGTTTGAGTAGGGGAGCGGTTTACAAAAGGCAGGGTGGTGACCTTATTGCGGGCTTCCCTTCGGCCTTATTCATAGTATCGCCGCAGCCTGTCTGCAGTCCATGTTGGGGCCCTCCCACTTGGACTCCAGCATGCCGACTGTCTCTGCATGAAGCGTCATTTTGAGGACGAGGTCTCCTGGCTGGAATTCTCAAGTACATTGTGCACTCGCGCGCGCGCCATCTGGCGTGTGTACTTCACGACGTGCTGGGTGGCGCTCACCCGATCTCCGTCAAGAAGATCGAGGGACAACTCGCGCTCCTCTGCCGGCGCCTGGACGAGGACCCTCGTCGAGCTGGGCTTAATTTCTTCGGGCGTCACTGCCTCATCGCCGAAGAGAAGTTTGAACGGTGTGAACCCCGTCGGACGCGTCACCGTCGTGCGGAGGGACCAGAGTTGACTGTGGAGCTCGTCTGGCCACTTGCCTTTTGGCAACCCGATGAGGCGCTTCTTGACTCCGACGGAGATGGCACCATTCGCCCGCTCGACGGCTCCGTTGGATTGTGGGTGCCCGACCGAAGCGAATCGGAGCGTGATGCCCATGTTGTCGTAGTACTCCTTGAATGGAGCAGAGTCAAATTGCAGGCCAATGTCCACAATGAGCTCCTAGGCACTCTGAAGCGGCATATGATGTTCTACCAAAGGAAGCGTTGCATGGCCGCGAAGGTTATCTTGGCTAGAGTGACGGCCTCGGGCCACCTGGTAAAATATTCCAAGGCGACTACAATGAACCGAAGGTCTCCCGGGGCCCACGAAAGTGGCCCAACAATGTCGATGCCCAACCGTGCTAACGGCCACACCAAGGGGATGGGCTGCAAGCTCGGCGAAGGTCTGCGGATGACGCGTCCCATCCATTGGCAACCTTGGCATCGACGCATGAGGTCCTATGCATCGGCGACGGCGGTGGGCCATTAAAAGCCTTGTCTGAACGCCTTGCCGATTAGGGACCTTGGCGCAATGTGCGAGCCGCAGAGCCCCGCATGAATCTCCGCGAGGAGGTGATTGCCTTCATCACATGAGAGACATCGTAGAAGCGGGGCACAAACTCCTTTTTTTGTAAAGGACACCATCCAGCACCTGGAAGGTTCTTGCGCAATGCTGTAGATGTCGCAGTTCGAGGGGGTCATCCAGTTCGGCTATGCCTTGCAAAAAATTGTAAATGGGCTCCCGCTAGTCGCCCTGCTGGGCAATCTGGTGGACGAGAGCCGCATCACGGTTGTCCTGAGCGATGGCTACCGTGGGTAAGACCTCGTAGAATGCTCCCTCGGGGAGGGGAACCTGCTGGCTGGCGGCCTTTGCAAGGACGTCGATTTGTTCATTATTCGCGCGAGGGATGGCCCTGATCGTGATGCCCAGGAAGTGCCGCTCCTTCGCTCTCACTGCCACCAGGTACTTGGTCAGCTCAGGGTCCTCGTGCGCCAAGAGTTTTAAGCTTCGCGAGGCCGAAGAGTAGCACCTCGTACTCGGCCATATTATTGGTGGCTGGAAATCCAAGGCGTGTCGAGTACAGCAGGCGGTGCCCCTCCGGCATGGTGACCACTGCGCCCACTCCAGCGCCCGAAGTGCCGTAGGCCCCGTCTGTATTGATCGTCCACACCGGGTCCTCTGGCTGTTGGACATGTTGGACCAGCGGAGTCCACTCTGCGAGGAAGTCCGCAAGGACTTGAGATTTGATTGCCATTCGTGAGGCGTACGTCAAGGAGAACGGCGCGAGCTCGGTCGCCCACTTGCTAATGCGCCCCGTGGACTCCTTATTGTGCAGCATCTCCGCCAGAGGGAACGAGGATGGCACCATGATGGGATAGGCAAGGAAATAATGCCGGAGTTTCCTCGAGGCCATGACCAGCGCGTAAGCAAGTTTCTCAAGCTCCGTATACCGCGTCCTGGCGTCCTGGAGGGCTTCGGAGATGAAGTATACGGGCCACTGAAGGGCGCCCTCCTCGAGGACGAGGACGGCGCTGACCGCTGTTGCTGTAGCGGCGAGGTAGAGCAGGAGGGGAGCCTCTGGTGCTAGGGCGACCAAAGTGGGAAGGCTTGCGAGGTGCTTCTTGAGGTCGTCGAAAGCCTTCGCACAGTCGTCGTCCCAGTGGAACCCCTCACAGCTGTGAAGGGTCTTGAAAAATGGCAGGCCCATTCCGCTGCCCTAGACAGGAAGCGCCTCGGCGCGGCCATGCGGCCAGTAAGCCTTTGGACCTCCCTCGTCGTCTTGGGCAGCTCCATGGCGAGGATCGCATCAACTTTGTCGGGGTTCGCCTGGATGCCACGCCCTGACACGAGGAAGCCAAGGAGCTTGCCTGCTTGCACACCAAAGACGCACTTGTTCGGATTGAGCTTGATGCTCGCTCTCCTGAGGTTGTTGAAGGTCTCCTGGAGATCATGACTGTGGGAGGCGAGCTGCCTGACCACGTCGTTGACGTAAGCCTCCACGTTTCTCCTTAGCTGGGAGGCCAGCGCTAGCGCGATGAGACGGGTGAATGTTGCCCCTGCATTCTTCAAGCCGAAGGGCATCCCGACGAAACAGTATGTCCCTACCGGCGTGATGAAGCTGGTCTTGTCCTCGTCGTCCTTGGCCATGTAGATCTGGTGGTAGCCGCAGTATGCATCCAGGAAGCTCATAAGCTCACACCCCGCCGTGGCTTCCACCAACTGATCTATGCGCGGCAAGGGGTAGTCATCCTTCGGGCATGCCTTGTTAAAGGCGGTGAAGTCGATGCACATACGCCAGGCACCGCTAGCCTTTTTCACCAGCACCGAATTGGCAAGCCAGTCCAGATGCTAGACCTCGCAGATGACTCCAGCCTAGAGAAGCTTCGCTACCTCCACCTTGGCCACTTGCTACCGGTCGATGGGCATGCGCTGAAGCCTTTGCTTAACTGGCTTGGCGTAAGGGCGGAGTGCTAGATTGTGCTCGATGAGGGCGTGGTCCACGCCCTTGATGTCTTCTGGGGACCACGTGAAGACGTCCACGTTGTCTCGGAGAACCCGGAGCAGGTCCTGCTCCACCTCCGAGGGAAGGCCCTCGCCGATGGACACAAATTGATCTTTGGCTTGTAGGGGCACCCTCTTGACCTCGCCCTCCGGCCGGGGCCTAGGCATCCATCCCGGAGCGAACGGCATGTCCACCTTTGATTTGTTAGTGAGGACGTGCACCTTGTTGTGCGGGCCCTGAGCACCAAACACCACGCGCCGGGCGAGGTCCTAGTCACCGAAGGTGGTGATGACACCTTGCGGGCCCAGGAGCTTCATGCATAAGAAGCCATTAGAGCAAAGAAGATTACATGCTCATCACTCCAATCTCTCCCTCACTCTATCTCAAGAACACACACTACATACTTGGAGGAAGAGAGCCACTCAAGAACACATCGAAGGAGACACACACAGAGGGGACACAACCCTGCCCTTCTCGCCCACTTCCAACCACTAAAGAGCAAAGGTAAAACCACCTCCTAAAGACTCTTTTGACCTATGGAAACCCTAAACCTCTCCCAAAGCCATGAGGGGGCATGCAGCCACTCCCTCCTTTATATAGCCGCTAACGGGTTTCCACCCCGTTATGCCCGCTAAACCCGAACGGAGCCCGCTCCCGCTTGTGCAGCCTCGCGAAATTACCATTTCGCCCCTCCTGCACCTTCCGGGAAGCTTCCGCGCTCCTTGTCGTCCAAGCCTCGCAACCACCTCGAGTCTCCGCCGTCTTCGACACATCCGACCGTTCTAACCTCAACGTCACTTGCGTCTAGTCCGGTCACCTCGTGTCTCGCCACGACTCCGCCTCGACGTCCTGCAGCCAACACAAACAAGAAACACGTCAAATAGCACCGCTCGATACATGTAAGCATAAATGCATTAATGGAATAGCCCAAACCTGACAAGTCGACATAATATGCATCCTAACCATTTTGACCAGGTTTGACCATGTCCGACCGAGCCCGATTACACCACGCAACGTCAAGGTCCGAACCAACCAAATCAAACTCGACTTCCCTAAACCGATGTCAATTACTCATCACACACGTGGGATGACCTCCACATGGTCTCTCAATCTCCCCCTTGATGAGTATATTGACAAACCCCGAAAAAGCACAAAGTTGAGTTTGAAATGCAAGAAAGAAGTCAAACATAGTCCAAAGAAAGGAAATAATGCTAATGACCATGTAGACACAAGGAGCAAAAGAAAGAACAAGTTTTCCTCAAAGCTCCCAAAATGGCTTTTTCTACCACTATTCTCCCCCTTTTTGGCAATTAACCCATTAAGGATGCAAGGAAGAGAACAAGTCATGGAAATGGATGAAATGGCTGAAGTTAGTTTATTTTAAGCATTTAGAGCCATGAGAATTATCCAAAATGACCATAAAGAATTACATCAAGCCATAACTCAAGAAAATGATATCTAGATCATGACAAATATATATATATATATATATATATATATATATATATATGCCAGCTAAACCAAGGAGATGACAATCTGAAATGTAATGCAGTTTTGTGAGCAAGTCAAGTCATCAATAACACTACTAGAAAATCCCCCTAACGCCACGAAACACATTGCAACGGCACAAAATTTGTTGCAATAGGTAGGCCTTATTGCCACAGTTTGGAAAAAATGTTGCGATATGTGGTCAATATTGCCACTAATTTATTGCGTTGCAAAAATCTTGACTTTCGTGGCAAGAGGTAGGTGTTATTGCCACCACTTTCAAAATCGTTGTGATTAGCTGACAATATTGCTACGCAATTTCCTGCGTTGTGATAATCTTGAATTTCGTTGCAATATGTTGATGTTATTGCAACGAAATTCTAAGTGGTTGCGATGAGTTGACAATATTGCAACGAATTTATTACGTTGCCATAATCTTTAAATTACGTTGCAAAAGGTTGATATGTATTGCAACAAAATTGTAAAGCGTTGCATCAATAAATGTTTTATTGCCACGAATTGATTGCGTTGTCATAATCTTTAACTAGTGTTATAAAAGATTTGTATATGTTGCAACGAAATTGTAAAGCGTTGCATCAATAAAGGTTTGCCACGATTTAAATTTGTTGGAAGAAAAACTTGTTGGGTGGCAAAAAGCAATTGTGTTGCCACAATTTATTTAAGCGAAAATAGAAAAAAAAAGAGCATGTCCTAGGTCTTGAACCCAGGACCTTCGCGGTCATAAACCTTTTTCTTACCACTAGGCTAGGCATGTGTTTTGTTCAAATATTTGTGCACTTATTCTTTTACAGTATTTGCGTTATGGGAAAGGACACGTGAGTAACCTCTGGGAAATCAATCTCGCTGACGCGGATACGCTCATGTCTTGCACTTCTCAGTTAAATATATTATTTAACTGGAAGGAATTATTGATCCGTATTAAATATTATCAGGTGAACTCTAATTTAATTGGGTATTTAATTATTATACTTGGAGTTTGTAACATCCTGAATTTCAGAGCCTTTTTGAAGCTTTTGAAATAAAATTCACCATTTGTATTTTTCTGAGATTAATTAAAGCTTAATTAGAATTTTTTATGAATTAAAAAGGATTTAATATGATTAAATTAAACATTAACATTTGCCAAAAATATTTTATTTGAGTTCCCTGAGTTGGCAACTGCACTAACATATATTCATGGCTCACAGAATTTATAGATGACTACAGGGATGAAACAATCAAAACATATAAGGAATGGTTAAGGAGGAAAGGTCATCTTGATGATATCTGTAATTTTCAAATCTTTCAATGAACTATATAAGCATATTATTCGTTTTACAAACTCACATATATTTCTCTGATGAGTATTATAATGTGTTCAGTATCCTTTTTGAAAGAGGACCATACCAACAATCCAGCTGGCCTTCAAGATGAGGAAAGTCAAGACAGCGGCCTAACACCACCAGAGAGGCCATCTCATGCTCGGAAAAACAAGCAACACCAAAATGGTATGCTATCCTTCTGTCAATTCTATTTTCTAGGTTCAATTGGTTTTTGCTGAATGTGTACATTAAATGACATTTAAATTGCTCATGAGGAGGTGGCTCCCAACAGTGCAAGAAAGGTGTACGTGGATGCCTTAAAGGTTTAGCAGCAGCTAACAAGAGAGTGAAGAATGCATCGCGGAAACTATCAATTCAATTTTCAGCAAGGTTAGGAGGCCCCGTAGGAGAAAACTCCCGAACATTTGTGGATGAAGTAGTAATGTTTACAAGAAAGAGGGCTCCACTTATTGGAGTCAAAAAGTGGAAAGATATAAAGCAAAATGTCAAAATTACAATAGCAGAGGATTTGCTAGTAAGTTGCATCTTTTTATTTGTTGGTAAATAAGCATATTAATTCTGTAATTACGTACGACTTCACCTTCACTTTCTGTTTCAATACAAGCAGAGTAGGTGGGATTTTTCAAACATTGAGAATGCAACGGAAAAGATATGGGACATTGCTAAAGTGCGGTACAAAGGATGGCGATCAACATTCAGTTCTACATACAAGGCATACAACACTTACGCTGAGCGAATGAAACATAAGCCTGAAGATATAGACATTGTCGAATGGCACTACTTGATAATGTATTTTGGAACTGAAAAATTCAAGGTTCAATTTTTCTCTCTGGGAATTGAGATAGTAACCATTAATGTATGGACTTGTACAGTTGATGCATTAGCAATAGCAATTACAAAATATATGCAGCAGCATGTGTTACAGACATATATGCTTTTTACTACCACTATTTAGGATGCATATAATTCTTATTTAGACTTGAGCAATTGCTGCATAAGGCATATAGGAGTTAGCTCCAGAACACCTTTGTAAGTAGTAGTTAAAATAAGGCACATACATCATTTTGTATCAATAGTTGACTATTGATCAACGACCTATTTGATTACTGACAGCAGTAGTTTTATAATTTTATCTTCTAGACTATATTGTCTACTCCAAATATTTATGTCCAATTATTGCAAAATCACTAAATGGCTTACCTGTAGCTATAGCTAGCTATTGCTGCTCATAGCTATTGCAGAACCTAAGCGCAAAAAACCTTAGCCGAAGAATTTGAACATTGTTGTCTTACTTTATTTTTTTAATACATATATGGTGACAAGAATGTTTTGTTGAGTGCACTTGTAAACTTTTTTGCAGAGGGTCAGCAGCCAAAACTCTGAAAACCGTCAAAAACAGAAGACCAAGCATCTAATGGGATCCAAACCGTTCTCCCAATGTAGCTACGAGCAGGTAATGAAAAATTAAACTTATCTGATTCTTTTCTTAAATGATCAATTGTTCACAAGGCACAATGTTTGCCATCTTAGAGAGACCCAAATACTGGAGAAGAGCCAACTGATCTGACTCTTTGGATGACTACCCACATGAAGAACGGGGAATGGTCAAACAACGCTTCTAGGGATGTCTATGTGAGTAGTAAATTTAATTTGTTCATGACTTAGTACATTTTTCAGAATTTTGTGCATAAAACTTAACTGATTTAACTTCTTATTTTCTCTTATCACACTTAGGATGATGCAGCCTTCAAAATTACTGACCTATCAACAGAGCCAGATAAAGACTTCCTTACAGTTGAAGAGGAAAACATTGCTTTCCAATCAAGTTACAAGGAAAGCACCGGTACCAAATCATGCAAAGCTCATGGTCATGGATACATGGCGAAATATCCCACACGAAGCCAACTGTTGAAAGATAGACTTGATGAACAATCCCGTGCTTCAGCTGCAGCCCAGCGAAAAAATAATGAGCTCGAAGATGAGGTGCAAATGTTAAAGGAACAAATTGCAAATGAAGTTGCTGAAAGGGAAGAAACTAGGCGAGAGATGCAAGAGGAACTGGAGAAGGAAAGGAACGCAAGAGAACAACTTAGGTAAGAGTTCCTTTCATTGCTAGCACAACAGAGAGAAGCAACATTACAGGTAATACATCTGTACAGACGCAGCAGCAGCTGCCTGTTTGATGTTGATGGCTTGCAGCTGCCACCCAGCCTAACAGGCCCTAATGTTTTTCCTCATGGTCCATATGCAGGCTAACCAGGGAAGTATATTGAACACAAGGAAAAGCGAGGCTAATTCAAGTGAGGAAGACGAAAACATGACAACATTGGACAAGGCTAACCCAGATAGTACATTGAACACTACAGAAAAGACACCTGAACATGTGGAAGAAACATTACAACAGGTAACAAATTTTGCAAATAGTTTGCTGTCATAAGGGATTTGGACTTTGTACATTCTATTGATAACCTGCTGATGTGTACCTTCCCTGAACTTCAATTGATGCATGCATGCTGAACATATTTTAATAGTAGTACACATCCGGATGGTAATATTTTTTATTCTACATTTTTACATTTGCAGAATGACCCAGCAAGCATCCTGACCACACAAAAAGATGCTAGGCCACCTATTCGCATCACTCGAGCTTCTAATCTTAACTGAAGCCTCTTCCAAAATGTCGCTGTTAATAATGGAGCATCGAACTTCATTCCTCCACAACAATTGAAGAATACTGCTACAACTCATTCGAAGAAAAGGAGGGACCAGCAGGTATGAAATGAAAATGTGATTAATCTTCATCTGTCATTGTTTTTATGTCAAATATAGCATACTGTTCTAAACTACTAGAAAATTATGCCAGGTGAAGTAGGGCTACTATATATCGGTAAATGAAATGAAATTAAATAATTCTGCTGGAATCACTTGCTAAATACTTTGCTACACAACTGAACTAGAGAACTCAGGATTGCTATTTTCAGCTGTAACTCGTATCTCTAAACTTGCACTATGATGTACTTCAGTATGTGCTGCTGGACAATACTCACATTAAGGTCCCTCGTTATTGTTCATGTTCTATCAGGATGAAACAATTTGATTAGAGCAAACAGAGTCGTAGCGTCAAGTCAGGAAATTCAATATGGCAAAGAAGCACGGACAAATGGAATGGAAGTGATAGTACTTTTGTTATTAGTTACAAACTTTGTAGTTTAAGTATGGAGATTGATATGTAATTCCTGCATGAGTGGTGGCACTTTTAAATTATTATGTGTTGAATTAATATATGTGTTTTTGATCCAACCGTGTTCCTAATTTGATTATTAATTTGCAACAACAAATTATAATAAACAATCATATGCTCAATATGCTACCGCAAATTTTACCGTTGCGATAAACCTGTATGCAAAATTGGTATTTCATTGTGATAGGCTGTTGCAGCGCCGCTACTATGCTGCGATTCCACTATATGCCATGAACAATGTTCGTTGCTATAGGATCTATTTGCCACAAAACATATTTCGTTGCAATAACTTTATGGCAATGAAACGCCTTCCGTGACAATAAAACATATTGCAACGAACCGCCTCCCGTAGCAATTAAACCTGCTGCAACGAAACGCCTCCCGTAGCAATATATCCTGTTGCAACGAAATGCTCTCCGTGGCAATAGGGTCTATTGCCACGAACCATTGGCGTGGCAATAGAACCTATTACCACGCAATATTTTCGTGGCAAATGATACTATTTCCACGACCAAACTTTGTGGCAAAAACAGCTATTGCCACGGAGTCAGCTGTGGCAATAGCCTATATCGCCACGACATCATTCGTTGCAACAACAAACAATTGGCACAACACATTGCATGGCAATAACCATAGGTATTGCAACGAAACCACAATCCGTTGCACAACCTTTTAAGCACGCAAGTACTTGCTACGCTTGCCAACGGAAGTGAAGTGTTGCAATAGTTACATATTGCATCTATTTTGGCCCTATTGCAACGATTTCGCTCCGTTGTCCTAGACCTGAAAACTAGTAGTGTAAGCAAAGTCTAGTTAGAGATATCCAAGGATGATGCAGGCCATGTCAATAAGCTAAGCGGAATCAAGAAGCTAGTATTGAGTCCAAATAGAGTGCTATAAGCTCAAGAATGAAACATTGGTTCAAGTACTTGGTTCTTTTTGTAGCTTAAGCAAATTGAGCACAAATGACATATTTTCTTTTGAAACTTATGGTCGTTTCCAACCAACATTTTTATCATGTGCTAGATCTCAAGCCTTATGCGACCACTCCAAGCAAGAAGCTTAAGAAGATAGTCTAGGTCATCCAAAACTCCCCCTGAGTTAATGCCTAGTGCAATGGCAAGCCGTCTCATGAAAAAGAATTGGTGAGATCAGTTTTTTCGCACAAAAGAGATCTTTTTGCTTTTTAACAAGTTGTACTAACTTATGCTGCATCAAGAGACTAAAATAGCTCAATCTAAGGCTCAAAAGAGATTCAACGCTCAACTCAGCCTATTTGACATGGCATGAATCATAAAAGGATAACTCAAGAAAGGCTAGGCTCGAGTGCTAACATGACAAGTTTGAGTTCAATTTGAGCAAGTTTAATTAACTTATCATGGCAAAAGCTAGTCTACACATATGAAGTCATGATAAATCTAGCAAATAAGCACAAGTCATGGCAAGGTGTAAAGCATTGTAAGCATGTCATAACAGGATAATAATCAAGGCTTAATGTAGTTATATTACAATGCAGAATGTAATGCAGAAAATCCAGCTCCCCCTCAACATGTGATGCAATTTTTAGTTCAAGTTGAGTTATGTCAATATTAAGTTTCAAAAGCTCCCAAATGAACTCCCCTTGAACCAAAGCAATAAATCGAGAAGCTGGGAAAGAAAATCAGAACGGGCAATCCTTAAAGCATAGATAAGATAAAGAGGAAACTATGGCTCAGACTGACTCTCATCTACCCCATATGACTCCAGGACTATCAGCTGGTCTACTAGCAACCTAGGGAGCAAACACGTACCCTATCTACCCGAGGGTGGCCCAACACTCGCTAGAACCCACAAGATGTGACTAAGCTCCACCTAGAGAGAAGAGAGACAGCTAATAAGCAGCAACCTGAAATCACAAGATGAGAGGAAGAAGTCTAAGCAGCTAGGCAAGAGAAGCACTCTAACCTATGCTAGAAGGACTAAACCCAATGCACCCAAATGCAGTGCAACAGAAAGGAGTACGAGCATAATCAAAATGATAAAACAGTAAATCACAAAGCTCCCCTTCACATCAGTCCATAAGGACAGACCACCCCAAGCTCTCCCCGCAGAGCTGAAAACCTCGAGCTATCTAATGGCTTGGTAAAGATGTCAGCCAACTGGTGGTCACTCTCCACAAACTGGAGCACTATGTCACCCTTCTCTACATGGTCTCTAAGGAAGTGATAGCGAATATCAATATGCTTGGTCCGAGAGTGCTGCACTGGGTTCTTAGCAATGTTAATCGCAGAAGTGTTATCACAAAGGAGTGGAACACTATCTATGACTAACCCAAAGTCTCGTAGGGTCAAAACCATCCAAAGTACCTGACTGCAGTAGCTGGCTGCAGCAACGTACTCGGCCTCTGCGGTGGACTGTGCAACACCGGACTGCTTCCTCGAAGACCAAGAAACGAGAGAAGTGCCAATGAATTGGCAGGTGCCAGAAGTGCTCTTCCTATCTATTCTACACCAGCAAAGTCTGCATCCGAGAAGGCTCTCATGGAAAGACAGGATAAGGAAGAGTACCAGATACCATAGTCAATGGTAGCTCGAAGGTACCGAAAGATGCGCTTCACCGCCTGGCGGTGAGATAGCGAGGAGAAGCCCGAAAATGAGCACACAGACACACAGAGAAGTGTATGTCCGGTCTCGAGGCAGTGAGGTAAAGAAGGGAGCCGATCATACATCTGTACTCTTTCTGATCAACTGGCTCGCTAGCCTCGTCTGGGTCAAGATAAGCTGTAGAAGCCATCGGAGTTGACACCGGCTTACCATCACTCATGTCGAAGCGTCTCAGGAGGTCACAAGTGTATTGCCCTGATGCAGAAAAGTACCCTCCCGAGTCTGCTTGATTTGGAAGCTAAGGAAGAAGGTCAACTCACCCATCATGCTCATCTCAAACTTGGTGCTCATGACATCCGAGAACTGTGAAACCAGAGCATGCGAGGAGCCGCCAAACATGATGTCGTCCACATAGATCTGGACAAGGAGAAGATCAGTGCCATGCCAGCGAATGAACAAGGTCTTGTCTACGTTACCCATCTCAAAACCATGACTCAATAAGTAGGACTTAAGCCTCTCATACCAAGCTCTAGGGGCTTGCTTAAGTCCATACAAAGCTTTGGAAAGCTTGAAGACATGGTTTGGGTATTGGGGTTTTCGAAACCGGGAGGCTGTCTCACATAGACTTCTTCCTCAATAAAGCCATTGAGGAAGGCACTCTTGACATCCATCTGGTTGAGCTTGAAAGCCTTAGAAGCTGCAAAGGCAAGAAGGATTCTAATAGCCTCAAGTCTAGCTACAGGGGCAAAGGTCTCGTCGAAATCTAGACCCTCAAACTGGGAGAACCCCTGAGCTACCAGTCTAGCCTTGTTTCGAATGACTACCCCATCCTCACTTTGCTTGTTATTGAACACCCACTTAGTTCCAATAACATTGTAACCTCGAGGGGGCTCGACAAGCGACCAGACCTTGTTTCTATCGAAATTTTCTAACTCCTCATGCATGGCATTGACCTAAGACTCGTCAGACAGAGCATGGTCAACATCCTTGGGCTCAAATGAGGCAATGAAAGTAGAATGGAGACAAAATTGAGATAAGCCAGATTTTGAGCGAGTGACTCGCTCGAAAAGGTCTCCAATAATCTGCTCAGAAGGATGGACCTTTTGGATATGTCTAGGAGGTCCAGAATGAGATGAAGAAGTGACCTCTACATCGTGAGCTGACGAGGTAGGAACAGAGCCACTAGCTCCAGAGGAAGCTGAAGGCATGGGCTGATCGCCTCGAGGTGCGGTGGAAGACGGCACCTCAAGAGGTGGATGAAGGACTAGATCGGGTAAACAACCCTCATCTCCATCGTCCTCATCATCCACAAAGATGGTCTCGGACTACTCTAAAGAACCTGAAATATCAGGCCTAGTCCCCGGACTGGCCTCGTTGAGGGTCACCTCACAGGTCTCTAACATCTTACTAGACTCGCAGTTCCAAACCCTATAAGCCCGCAAAGAAGGCGAGTAACCTAGAAAGATCCCATCACAAGAACGTGACTCGAACTTATCTAGGTTCCCGGACTTCAAAATAAAGCACTTGCAAACAAACACACGAAAATGAGAGACACTGGGCTTTCGCCCATATCTCAGCTCATATGAAGTACGGTGCAAGTGTGCCCTCAGAAAACTCGATTTGAGACATGGCACGCGGTGGCTATAGCCTCAGCCCAAAACTTCCGCGTTGTAGAGTACTCATCAAGCATCGTCCTGGCCATCTCGACCAATGTACGGTTCTTTCTCTCCACGACGCCATTTTGCTGTGGGACGTGCGGAGAGGAGAACTGATGCTCTACACCTGTCTCACCACAGAAACTCTCGAAGTAGGAATTCTTGAACTTCGTGCCATTGTCACTGCGGATCGCTCGTAAGGCATTCGGAAGCTCAACAGAAAGCCTACTGAAAAGACCTCGGAAATGTGAAAACGTCTCATCCTTCGAGGCTAAGAAAAACACCCAAGAATACCTCGAGAAGTCATCGACCACGACAAGAACGTACCACTTCCCTCTTGCTGACTGCACTCAAGCTGGTCCAATTGTGTCCGTGTGGAGCAGCTGTCCTGGTGCATAGGTCATAGTAACTGTGACCGGAGGATGAGAAGCGGCAACCATCTTGCCATGCCAGCAAGGAGCACAAACTAGATCTTTGACCATCTTGAGTTTCGGCAGACCACGAATGAGATCGTGGCCACTAACTCGGGTCAAATGCTTAAATCCAATATGACCAAGTCTCCTATGCCAGAAGGAAAGGTCGCAGGACTCAGAAGCAACTAAACACCTGAGAGGATCACCAGAAGACTCAGAAAAATCAGCACGAAAGTTCCTCCCAAAACGAGAAATCCCGCAAACCAGACTACCCGAAGAATCAAGAATTTTGCAATTGTTTTTCTTAAAACTCACCTCGAAACCATCATCGGTAAGCTGAGAAACTGAAAGCAAATTATACTGCAGCTTACTAACCAAAGCAACATCTTTCAAAATGAAAGAATCATTAACGCGCACTGTACCTTTGGCGATGACGTGCCCAGATGAAGCGTCTCCGAAGGTGATCGTCTCATCACCTGGAGCACGAGCAAGGGAAGAAAACCAACGAGAGTCTCCGGTCATATGTCGTGAACACTCTGAGTCTACGAGCCAAACCTTTCCCTTCCCTGCCCGGCGAACCTGAGTCAACAAGAGAGTAAAGTCTCAGTACTGGGGTAAATCAAGAGTGATTTTGGCACCCAATACTGAGTAACACGTCGAGTAGATGAAGTAGTCAAGCACGACTGACCTCTATCTACCCTACGCTCTCTGTCACTCAAAGAAGCAAACGGTCTATGTGTAGACCTAAAGCTGTTGTTGGGCTTGACTGCTACAGAGGAGCGAGTCAAGACACCAGCAACATGCAGATCACGCCGCGGGTAGCTATCTCGACGGGGAAAACGAGATGTACCCTCAGGACGGCGGAAGTCACGACCAAAGGGAGCATGAGGACGAAAACCAGAAAACTCAGAAAAACCAAGTCCTCGATGCTGCCCAAACCCCTCAATAGGAGCAAACCTAGACCTTGTGTTGGTCTTAGGTGCAGTCAAGGTCTGGGGCTGGCCCTGAATACGCCTAAGAGACTCAACACAGTTTCTACGCACGATCTTGGCGCGCCTGAAGCATCGATCGATCAGATGTCCATCCTTCTGACAAAAGATGCAGTGATACTTCGCCTTCTGAGAGGTAAAAGTAGCACGATCAGGCTTCGCCTTCTGAGAGGCCGAAGCAACAGGTGGGATCACCTTGCTGTCAGAAATCCCTTGGACAAAGCCCGCTGACTTAAATTGGACTTTCTCGGTCCGGGGCTTGATCTCGATCACACCTGCGGCTATGGGTCTTAGCACGGTAGGTGGATGCTTCCTCACATCCTCAGAATAATCGTATCCTAGACCTTGATTAAATTTGCAAATCTTGGATTGGTCTAGAATAAGATTAAGCTTCTTCTTGCCTCCTACAAACCTCTCGAGAGTGTTCATAAGGTACTGACACTCCCAAAAGAGAGAGGTGCAAGAAGAGCAGGGGGAAGAAGAGACAGCAGAAGGAAAGGAGCAGAAGAAGAACCAACAGCAGAGGAACAAATGGCTTGAGCACGCTCAGCCGACTCAGAAAGGACAGTCCTACTGCTAGCAGGTTGGTTCACATCACTAGGCGTCTCTACCTTACCCTGGGACTTCTCCCCCTTCTCAACAATCACATTACAATCAGTTGGTGGCTTCACTAGTTGATCCTTAGTTAGCTTCACACATTGTTCATTCAAAGCAACGAGTTCAAGTTTTAGTTTATCACAACTAATGTATGGTGAGCTAACAGGGTCCTTAGTCGCAAACTGAGCCATTTTCTTATTAGTGTCAATCATTTCTTGAAACTGTTTTGAGACAGATTCAAGTTCAGCGGTTAACTTAGGATAGTTCAAACATGAGGCAATGGGCTCAAGTAGTGAAGCTTGTAGTTCAGCAATTTTATGGTCTGCCCGTTGTAGATTCATCTTCAAATTATTGCAATTTTCACAAGACTCGGGAAGATCCAGAAGCATGGTATAAAGACCTCTAAATGCGTTGTCCTTATCCTCACATGAGGTACAAGAAATAGTCTCAATAGTAGCAGATGAAACAGGAACTACCCTACTCATCTCAAGCTCAGCAAGAAGACTAATGTTCTCCACCTTAACAATATCAAGTTCAGAGGACAGACTATCATGCGAGGTCCTTAATTTCTCCATGTCATCCAACAGAGCATAGCATGTATCACAATCATCACGGGAGGGAGCAGATGTAAGTGAAGTAAACTCCCGTGATAGTCTATCTACTTTCTTCTCCAACTCGCTAACCCTAGCCCTAGCTCTAGCATGAAATCCACCTAGCTTAAGAAAAGCATGATTGAGCTGGTCGTAGGAAGGGAACACCTCGTTGAAGTCGGAGTACAGCTCGCTGTCGCTTAGTTCGCCCTCAAGGGCCATGAAGCACATGCCGGAGAAGTCATCGCCGCCCTTGGGGTCTTGGTCACCCGTCCCGTCGTCGTCGCTCCATCCCTCCATCTCGCTGAGGTCGAGGTCATTGAAGGCGGTGAGGACGCGGTGGAAGAGCTTCTTGGCCTTCCCAAAGTCGCGGAACTTCTTCTTGCCTTGAGGGTGTGCTGGAGGCTTCTTGTTGCGGTTCTTGTCAGTGTAGTCGTTCTTGCCCAAACTGCCGTAGTCGTTCTTGCCCTTCTCCAACTTGGGGCAGTTTGCCCGAATGTGGTTGGGGCCACCACACTCGAAGCAAATCACAGGCCCTCCTCTCTTTCCATCCCTCCTCCTCTTGTAAGCATGAGAGAATCTCCGAGCTAGGAGGGCTAACTGTTCATCCGCAAGCTGCTCTAACTGATCATCAGTTATATCACAGAGAGCAGCAAGGGAGAATCCACACGGCAAATCAGAAGAAAGACCAGAAGCCGAACTGGGATCGGTGACTAGGGCCATCGACTGTGACTTCGACTTGCGAGAGACAATGTCAATCTCGTGAGTCTTGAGGCGCGAGTACAGCGCATCAAGAGTCAAAGTCGAGAGGTCCGTGGTGTCCTTGATGGTAGTCACTTTCATCTCCCAAACACGAAGCTCGAGTGCAGCGAGCATCTGTCGAGCGTTATCCGAGTCGGGGTATGTGAGACCGACGGCTCGGAGGTTGCTCAGAATCTTGTGAAAACACGCAAAACACTCATCAAGGGACTCGCCAGCGAGCATTTCAAACTTGTTGTAATCTCGCTTGAACTGGTCCTGTCGCACCGTCTTAATTTGGGTGGTGCCCTCATGCTATGCATCGAGGGTCACCCAGATATCGAAGGCGGACGAAAGATGAGATATGCGGTCAAACTCGCTACAACTCAGGCCCTGGATAATGGTGTTCCTTGCCTTAGCATTTGCCTCAACATCAGCCATATTCCCGGCGTTGATGTTCTCATCGGCAGGAACAACAAACCGGACCTTGACCTTTCGCCAGATGGCATACCCCTGAGCCTGGATGTATGTTTCCATTCGGCTCTTCTAGAAGGGGTAATCGATGCCATCAAAGACGGGAGGCTTGGTCGAGTACTTGTCCGTCGCCATGGCTCTTAGAGATCGGTTAAGATCTATTGAAAAGAGCTAACTGGCTCTGATACCAATTGTTGGACCGAAATGGCGACAGAGGGGGGGTGAATGTTAACTTCAAAAATCGCTCCCAAAAGGATTCAGAAACTACTCTCTCCAAAGGTTATGAGAAACTAAGGAGAGAAATAGTTTAAGGCTTACTGGAACCTAAAACCAAATAACAGAGAGGGAGAAACCACAAACAACATAGAGAAATCAATAACTCAGCAAAGAGGATGGAGATCCGCACCAAGTGCCTGTGGCCGGTCTAACCGCACTTAGTGCACCGGTCAGACCGCCCATCCTCCTCCGGTCTGACCGCCCCTGAGTGGTCTGACCGCCATGGCTCGGCCGGTCAGACCGGTTTGTGGCTGCCGGTCAGATCGCCCCGGGTTCAGACAACAGAGAGGCTGGAATTTCATATTGCAAAAATGAGATCTTGTCACAGCAGAGCAATTGAGGTTTTTCTTCTGGTTTTCTCTGCCCAGAAAGACAAGATAACCTATTAAATAGCAAGAGGGACCAAGAGACCCAAGAATAACCAACTCAAGAGGAAGAATTAAAGAAATGAACCAAAAACTGAAAATATTCAGAGACTTCACCAAAAAATAAAATACTCTTCCATCGTTGATCCTTTGGACATGAAACTTTGAGGATGACAAGATAATAACCTCTGGACTTTACAAGCCAAGTTTCAGGCCATCTCAAAGAAGAAAACAGAGATTTGCATCAAACCTTAGAAATGCAAGATGAAGAACAGAAAAGGCTCCAAAAGGGAAGAACTGAAATTATACTTGGTTTGCTCTTAGGATCAACTAGCCAAATGGCTTTTGAGCATCTCCCATGTCATAGCAACCCATTTTGGGCCTTCCCAGCAAGAATCAACAAGAAACTCAAAAACTCAAAGATCAAGCATAGAGGACATCGAAGAACACAGGAGCACGAGAGAAAAACTTCAGATTTTCATTCCAACAAAGCAAGGAATACATAGGAGTCCCCATACGCATGGACATTAGAACAAAAAAGATCACATGCTCATCACTTCAATCTCTCCCTCACTCTATCTCAAGAACACACACTACATACTTGGAGGAAGAGAGCCACTCAAGAACACATCGAAGGAGACACACACAGAGGGGACACAACCCTACCCTTCTCACCCACTTCCAACCACTAAAGAGCAAAGGCAAAACCACCTCCTAAAGACTCTTTTGACCAATGGAAACCCTAAACCTCTCCCAAAGCCATGAGGGGGCATGCAGCCACTCCCTCCTTTATATAGCCCTTGGCTAACGGGTCTCCACCCCGTTATGCCCGCTAAACCCGAACGGAGCCCACTCGCGCTTGTGCAGCCTCACGAAATTACCATTTCGCCCCTCCTGCACCTTCCGGGAAGTTTCCGCGCTCCTTGTCGTCCAAGCGTCGCAACCACCTCGAGTCTCCGCCGTCTTCAACACATCCGACCGTTCTGACCTCAATGCCACCTGCGTCTAGTCCGGTCACCTCGTGTCTCGCCACGACTCCGCCTCGACGTCCTGCAGCCAACACAAACAAGAAACACGTCAAATAGCACCGCTCGATACATGTAAGCATAAATGCATTAATGGAATAGCCCAAACCTGACAAGTCGACATAATATGCATCCTAACCATTTTGACCAGGTTTGACCAAGTCCGACCGAGCCCGATTGCACCACGCAACGTTAAGGTCCGAACCAACCAAATCAAACTCGACTTCCCTAAACCAATGTCAATTACTCATCACACACATGGGATGACCTCCACATGGTCTCTCAGATGGTTTCCCTAAACCAATGTCAATTATGTCGGAGAAACCTTTGTTCACTTGCTGCAGGTCAAAGTACACAAGGTTGTCGGCCGTGCTTGAACTATTGAAATTGAAGGCAAGCAACGGTTGGTCCGACAAGAGTTTCACGGTGTTGTTAGGTCTTTTAGCGGACATGCTTCCGGAGGGAAATGAGTTGCCTAAAACCACGTATAAAGCCAAGAAGGTTCTTTGTCCGTTGGGAATGGAAGTAGAAAGAATACATGCATGTCCGAACGATTGTATCCTCTACCGTAAAGAGTATGTAAACATGCATGTATGTCCGGTGTGTAACACATCCCTATACAAACGTAACAATCAATCAGATGACAGCGAGGGAACAGAAACGAAGAAAGGACCTCCTGCTAAGGTGGCATGGTATTTTCCTATAATTCCCTGTTTGAAAAGGTTTTTTGCAAATCCAAAGGAGGCAAAACTGCTGCGTTGGCACTCAGAGGAGCGCAAGAAGGATGGAATGCTAAGACACCTTGCTGATTCCGCCCAGTGGAGAAACATCGATAGGATTTTTGCAGACTTCAGTGCAGAACCAAGGAATATAAGGTTTGGACTGAGTACTGATGGAATGAATCCTTTCAGTAGCATGAGCAGCCGATATAGCACATGGCCCGTGACTCTCTGCATCTATAACCTTACTCCTTGGTTGTGTATGAAGCGAAAGTATATTTTGCTATCGATACTTATCCAAGGGCCAAAGCAACCTGGGAATGATATCGATGTGTACCTAGCATCATTGGTGAAAGATCTAAAAGTACTGTGGAACGAAGGGGTACATGTATGGGATGCATACAAACGAGAGAACTTCACTTTGCGCTTTTTATTGTTCTGCACCAAAAATGATTATCCTACCCTTGCTAACCTATCGGGCCAGAGTACGAAAGGTGCCAAAGCTTGTACCCACTGTTTAGATGGTACCGAGAGTGTGTGGCTGAAACACTCACGGAAAACCGTCTACATGCGTCACCGCCGGTTCCTTCGGAGGGCTCACCCATACCGCAAGATGAAGAAACAATTTGACGGAGAGAAGGAAGACGGTTCAGCTCTAAGGCATTTAAGGGGGAAAGAGGTTTATAATATGGTGAAGGATTTAGATGTTGTCATCGGAAAGGGACGTAAATTGAGGGCTCATGAGAAGAACACCTTGAAGAAGAGATCAATATTTTGGGACTTACCTTATTCGGAGTACCTAGATGTTCGACACTGCATCGACGTCATGCACGTAGAAAAGAATGTATGTGACAGCTTGATTGGTCTCTTACTGAACATTCATGACAAAACAAAGGACGGCGTCAACGCACGGTTTGACTTGGCTGATATGGACATCAGGCCTGAGTTAGCACTGACAATAACAGATAATTTCCCTCCTTCGTTTTTCGATATCATGGTCCATCTCATCGTTCACGTTGTGTGGGAGATAAAAATGCGCGGGCCCGTATTCCTACGCGGCATGTACCCATTTGAGAGGTTCATAGGAATTCTCAAGTCCTACGTACGGAATCGATCTCTGCCGGGGGGCAGCATCGTCGAAGGTTATGCAAGCGAAGAGGTCATTGAGTTTTGTGTCGATTATATGGCTCAGCAAATTCAACCGATAGGTGTGCCTCAATCTCATCATGAGGGGAGGCTGAAGGGTATCAAAACTATCGGAAGGAAAGCAATCACTCCAGATGTGGACACGTATACTCAAGCCTATTTCACGGTCTTGCAACACATGACTGAAGTGGCGCCTTATGTCGACCAGCACAAGGATGTGCTTCGGCAACAGAATCCGAAGCGGCCAGATGTTTGGATCATGAGGCAACACAACAGTCGGTTCAACCAATGGTTGAAGGAGCAAATCGCTAGGAGCTCGCCAAGTGAGATGTTGATATGGTTGGCCAAAGGGCCAACATTTACAATTGTGACATGGCAAGGACATGATATAAATGGGTACACATTCTATACACAGTCTCAGGATGTAAAGAGCACTAACCAGAATAGCGGTGTCCGCATAGATGCGTTCAGTACCGATGGGTCGCGAAACTCATACTATGGGTTCATAGAAGAGATTTGGGAGCTCGACTACGTGGTTTTCAAGATCCCCTTATTTCGCTGCCGTTGGGTGCATCTCCCATAGGTGAAGGTTGACAAGTACGGTGTCACTACCGTGGACCTCCAACGTGTCGGGTACAAAGGCGAACCATTCGTACTCGCCAACCAAGTTGTTCAAGTTTTCTATATAACCGACCCGGCAAATAAGAAACGCCATGTAGTTCTTCATGGAAAAAGGAGAATTGTCGGAGTAGAGAATGTAGTGGACGAGGAAGAATACAATCAATTTGACAAGTTACCTCCTTTTGGAAATGGCATAAGGGTCGACGACGAACAACGTGACGAAACTAGTTATGTACGCATTGATCATCATGAAGGGCAAATTTTTAAAGGAAATAAGCAAGTGGAATGAGAATGTGCGACATATATGTGGGCATTTGCATTTATGTATATAACAATGCATGTATGTGATGTATATGTGAATTGGCATTTATGTATACAACAATGCATGTGTGTGATGTATTTGTGAATTTGCATTTATGTATATGTGAAAATGTGTGAAGAAATACACTGTGTGAGGTAGGTGAATGTAGTGAATTCTGAGAATGCGAAAATGTGTTTGTATATGCATGAATGCTGGTTGGTATTTGTATTAATAACTACTGCCGGGGTCAAAGGCTTATCACAAACGGTTCTTAGTTTAGAACCGTCTGTGATTGTATAAATATCACAGACGGTACAGATGGTTCTAAACATAAAACCGTCTGTGATAATTATATCACAGATGGTTCTTAAATAGAACCGTCTGTAATAAGCCTTTATATATAACACCCACTAGGGTTTTGCGCGTACACTACAGTTATTAGCAAACCAACACTTAGTCGCTCTAGCTAGATCCCGATCAAGCCCGTCGCCGCCGCCGTCCCCTGAGGCCGTCGCCGTCCCTCGAGCCCGTTGCCGGTCGCCTCCGTCAAGTCCCCGAGCCCGTCGCCGGCCGCCTCCGCCATCCCCCTGAGCCCGTATTAATTAGTAGATTAAAAATTGTAAATGAGCTAATCTACGAATTTGGTCAACATGAATATTGTAGGTAATTTCATAAAGTTTCCAAAAAGTGTAACAACATAATTAGTAGATAAGTAGAATAAAAATTATGAATTTTAGAAGGCTACTGTCCAATACTAGGTTGCTACTAGACGTAGTCGTGAAAAAATATTAATTTGACAAACTTAATGTTAAAATTAAATTTTAGGAACAACTATAAAGTGGTAGAGAACTCAAGGGAGCCCTGGATGTTCTGATCTCGGAAGGATAAGCGTTGCGAGCTGTCAAGACATGCCAACATCGTGCACGGAAAAAAAATAGAAGAGAAAGAGCTAAGGAGAGCACATCCCGTAGCTGGTTCTGACCTACAGAGAGCAGTGGCAACGTATAAATGATAGGCAGAATGTACGAAAGGTATCCAACGTTTGCCTTGTGAACAAAAGGGAGCTAGGCCTGCTGCCCCTAGGCCAGCCGGATTGCCGGTTATCGGCAACATGCATGCACCAGATGCTTTCAGTTTCAGACAAGCTGGTATTCAGGTGGATCCACAGCCTAGTGAAAGAGATGCACACCAACATCCTATGCCTCCGTTTTGGAGCGGTCCTACGAAAGAGATCCACCACCTTGGCCTCTGGTTCGTTCAGCTTCAGGTACAAGGGCTATATCCTGTCGTCGCATGGAGAGCAGTGAAAAAAAATGAGGCTGGTGCTTACTTCCGAGTTCCTATCCATGCCTTGGAGCTTTCTCAAAAAAAAAGAAAAAAAGTCATGCAGAGAGAACGATAGGTGATGGCAGCGTCAAGCTCGGCGTTGGGAGAGAACTCAAGGAGCCCTGGATGTTCTGATCCTCGGAAGGATAAGCATGCGTTGCGAGCAGTCTAGACATGCCGACATAGTGCACGGAAAAAAAAGAAGAGAAAGAGCTAAGGAGAGCACATCACGTAGCTGGTTCTGAGCTACAGAGAGCAGTGGCAACGTGCAAAATGTTAGGCAGAATGTCTTAGTGATATGAATGGTTTCCAACGTTTGCCTTGTGAGCAGAATATACAGTAATATTATGATTGGCACGAATTTTCCTCTGTTATGTACCAATGCCCAGTGAATTTTCCATTGGACCTTAAGCATTCTCTCTCCTAAACTCAGTTTCTTGTATAGTCGTTCCTTGCCCTTGTATTGCAGCAACAAAATAAAAGCATGCAAATGACTGTCATGCTTATCCGCAAAGCTTGAAAGATAGATTAATTTGGGAGAGAATAGAGTTAGTGGTGATATTTTGAATCCATGTCTAGACGGGGTGTTACATTTCTCCTAGCTCTAGGTACAATGTTAATTGCAACAATTTGTTTTGAGGGTTTGTTGCCACTAGGCTACAAAGATTCCACGCATGTCAATTGGCTTGTCCTAAAATAAGTGCAGTCGTCACTCATTATTTTGGAAGCATTTGGTTCGGTTTGTCCGATGATTGTTTTCTGTTTTTTTATGCCGATTAGACAGTCATCATTTTTAAGGCATCCATCTATGTTGCCCTAAGTGTTTGTCCGCGTTGTCTTTGTAATATCCTAAAATTCTAATTATAAATTAATTAGACCAATTAAATACTTAATGCCATTTAGATCTAATTGGCTATTAGAAAGCTAATTATTTGTAACCTTAAATCCTAATTAGTATGTAATGGCCTAAATGTGTGACAACTAAGACTAAAAAAACAATAATAATAGATATAATAATAATGTAATTTTTGAAAAATTTCTCTCTCGAGGACCCGTGTGTAATTAAATAAAAGGGGATACATAAAAACATAATGCCTTGGAACTTTAAATAGGAGTTGTGTTGGAAATATGGGCAATATTTTAATTCCAAATTTTACTAGGAGACAAGTATAATAAACTAGTGATGCCAAACTCGCAACTAACAGCAGGCTACTCATCATACTTCAGAATGTACACAAGTAAATATAGTAACAAAGTTGAACGTGCTCGCGAACGACTTAGTTTTTCCGCCTGATGAAGAACAGGAAGCAGCGCGGACTTGACGTAGTGCAGAACGTAGATGACGCAGTGCAGTGAGCGGTCGCGCAGATGCGCTGCCCAGAAACCTTATTGCCGCCCCGTGCAGGTACTCTCTGCAGCAATTGTTCAGAGATAGCCGCTCTCCCTCTTTCCAGGTGCACGCTGGGAAGAAAGGTCGGCAAGATTTTGACAACACAGTACTCGAGCACAAAATCGTAGAGAAGAAGAAAATGGAGGCAGTAAGATTCTCACACACACTCTGGACGTCTCCAGGCATATGTATAGACAGATTGATAACTGACATGATTAAAACAACCATTTACCCATTGGTAACTGACACATTCAACCAGGCATTTATCCACCAGTAACTGTCTATCATGAAAACCCCAGTAAAGCCACAAATTCAAACGTTTGAATCTCATTCAAACACATAAAGAGTGGTGCAGAGTTTAGCAAAATAAAGATAGACTTGGTCTGCCAAGTAGGTTGCTGCAAGACGTAGTCGTGGAAAAATATTAATTTGATAAATTTAATGTCACTACTACAGAAATCCACATTACAGACGGTTCATAAACGTCATCACAGATGGTTTTCTGAACCGTCTGAAATTATGGGTCAGTGATAATCCAAGTTATCACAGACGGTTTTCGAACCGTCAAACCGTCTGTGATTATGCGATATCACAGACGGTTTTTTATTAAAAACCGTCTGTGATTATGCGATATCACAGACGGTTTTTTATTAAAAACCGTCTGTGACATCGGATAATCACAGACGGTTTTTAATAAAAAACCGTCTGTGATATCGCATATTCACAGACGGTTTTTAATGAAAAACCGTCTGTGATACTCCTCCACCCCAGCAGAATCTATTTCTGTTTATAGCTAGCCTCAGGAAATGCTAGCCATGCCCTCTGAAACAAGCAGATAATCACAGACAAAAAACATACAATTCACACATCTCATTTCCTTTCAGATGCATTTCACAGACATAAAACATCACATTGACATCGCACTTCATTTCACAAACATAAAGCATGCATCCATTTCGCAAATCGATTAATTGAATTGAAATGAAATGTCCATTAACACATCTCATTTACAAAAGATGTGCACTGCATTTGCACTTAGTGATAAGATCAATAAGAAATCATGGTGCGCAGTATAACCGTCCTCCTGGCGTTATGACTTGAGTCAGCAAAAAGTACGCCAACTCTTCTCGAATCCCTCCAAGAACAGGCTGTTTCAATGCAGTTGACGGGATGGACGCAACCTGTCGATAGGAATATCAATGTGCGTATATATGTAACGTGTTAAGTATGAAGTAATTATGAAAAGAGTGACAAACCTTGCGATTGGTGAGCCTCGAGGAATCGAGGAGTAGTTCCATATGTTGGCAAACATAGTATCCACATGTGTTGTCCGGCTCCTGCTGGTGACACTGCAAAAAATGGAATGTGTTAGTTCAAGAGGCATTAGTGGTAGAGAACTCAAGGAGCCCTGGATGTTCTGATCCTTGGAAGGATAAGCATGCGTTGCGAGCTGTCTAGACATGCTAACATAGTGCGCAGAAAAAAGAAGAGCTAAGGAGAGCACATCACGTAGCTGGTTCTAAGGTACAGTGAAAAGTGGCAACGTACAAATGTTTGGCAAAATGTCTTAGTGATATGAATGGTTTCCAACGTTTGCCTTGTGAGCAGAATATACAGTAATATTATGGTTGGCATGAATTTTCCTCTGTTATGTACCAATGCCCAGTGAATTTTCCATTGGACCTTAAGCATGCTCTCTCCTAAACTCAGTTTCATGTATAGTCTTTCCTTGCCCTTGTATTGCAGCAACAAAATAAAAGCATGCAACTGACTGTCATGCTTATCCGCAAAGCCTGGCAATTCATATCGAGAGCTTGCAATACAGGGGTGCATAAGTAGACATCGACAATAGTTATATTTCAGCAAAAGAGATAATGAGATATATATGTGTCATTCATAAAAAGATAGAGATGACGAGATATATGTATAGCGTTAATGAAAAGATAGGCAGAAATAAAATAATTGTAAATTGATATGAATACTTGGTAACATATTTTTTTAATACTATTTATTGTTTTATTAAGTGTTTGCTGAGTCGTGGAGTTACCCTTGCATATGTTATTATTTTTAGATGAATGATGAAGGCGATATGCATTGAGAAAGTAGTAGGTCATAATCAGTTTGTGTACCGGTGTTACTTCACTTTCCACATCACACAATAAATATTCGTTATTAGTGCTTTGGTTTATACAAACTCTTGCAATTGGTTAATAAATTCGTTTAGAACATATAGCTATTACTATAATTGTAATTAAATAAAGTATCATGGTTAGTCTCAGTAATTGTATTTCATTGATTAGTCTCAGTAATTGTATTATCTTTGTTATTATTATTGCTTCAATTAAATGTTAAGATTTGTTTTATTTAGTATTGTCATATTTATGCTTGAGTACAGTATTATGTGAAACCTTGGTCATTGTATAAATGTCAGTAGTTCATGAAAGATAGATTAATTTGGGAGAGAATAGAGTTAGTGGTGATATTTGGATCTATGCCTTAGGCAGGGTGGTACATTTCTCCTAGCTCTAGGTACAATGTTAATTTTTGAGTATCGTTCCGTACTCTGCCACATGCCTTTGCATGAGTTTCTAGTCGCTATTGCGTAGTTTGAACGTGAATCAACAGACTAGCTCTGCTACAGTACACATGAGGCGCTAAAGGAACCACAATAAGAGGGAGGAAAAATTCTACAATGACCGGCTAGAGAGAGGGAGAGGGGGCAGCGCGAAAGAAAATAAAGGAAAAGAAGAAAAATTGCAAGGAAGGGATCGCAATTTTAAAGCACTTCCTCGTGGTAATGATCTATATTCTTCTCTCTATTTTGTTAATTTTTCTGTAGAGATTATATTTAAATTTAGAGAGAGAATATTCGTGTGTTTTCGTCGGGATTGATTGTAGATCAGTTTAATCTATTGTATCCGTGTACGACTATTTTAGGTGCCGTGTAGGCATAATTTGAAAACTTCATCAACTAAGAAGTTGTAGAGGAATTTTGATAGCTTGTTGTAGAATTTTATTCACACCAATCTTACAAGTAGATTGTGAGGTATGGTTTTTTTAAATTCGGTTGTCCGGTAAGTTTACCGGGTTTTGTCAGCTCGTATTAATTAGTAGATTAAAAATTGTAAATGACCTAATCTGCGAATTTGGTCAACATGAACATTGTAGGTAATTTCATAAAGTTTCCAAAAAGTGTAACAACATAATTACTAGATAAGTAGAATAAAAGTTATGAATTTTAGAAGGCTACTGTCCAATAGTAGGTTGCTGCTAGACGTAGTCGTGGAAAAATATTAATTTGACAAACTTAATGTCAAAATTAAATTTTAGGAACAACTATAAAGTGGTAGAGAACTCAAGGGAGCCCTGGATGTTCTGATCCTCGGAAGGATAACCATGCGTTGCGAGCTGTCTAGACATGCCGACATAGCGCACGGAAAAAAAGAAGACAAAGGGCTAAGAAGAGCACACCACGTAGCTGGTTCTAAGGTACAGTGAATAGTGGCAATGTACAAATATTTGGCAGAATGTCTTAGTGATATGAATGGTTTCCAACGTTTGCCTTGTGAGCAGAATATACAGCAATATTATGGTTGGCATGAATTTTCCTCTGTTGTGTACCAATGCCCAGTGAATTTTCCATTGGACCTTAAGCATGCTCTCTCCTAAACTCAGTTTCATGTATAGTTGTTCCTTGCCCTTGTATTGCAGCAACAAAATAAAAGCATGCAACCGACTGTCATGCTTATCCGCAATGCTTGGCAATTCATATTGAGAGCTTGCAATGTAGGGGTGCATAAGTAGACATCGATAATAGTTATATTTCAGCAAAAGAGATAATGGGATATATATGTGTCATTCATAAAACGATAGAGATGATGAGATATATGTATAGCGTTAATGAAAAGATAGGCAGAAATAAAATAACTGTAAATTGATATGAATACTTGGTAACATATTTTTTAATACTATTTATTGTTTTATTAAGTGTTTGCTGAGTCGTGGAGTTACCCTTGCTTATGTTATTATTTTTAGATGAATGATGAAGGCGATATGCATTGAGAAAGTAGTAGGTCATAATCAGTTTGTGTACCGGTGTTACTTCACTTTCCACATCACACAATAAATATTCGTTATTAGTGCTTTGGTTTATACAAACTCTTGCAATTGGTTAATAAATTCGTTTAGAACATATAGCTATTAGTATAATTGTCATTAAATAAAGTATCATGGTTAGTCCCAGTAATTGTATTTCATTGATTAGTCTCAGTAATTGTATAATGTTTGTTATTATTATTGCTTCAATTAAATGTTAAGATTTGTTTTATTTAGTATTGTCACATTTATGCTTGAGTACAGTATTGTGTGAAACCTTGGTCATTGTATAAATGTCAGTAGTTCGTGAAAGATAGATTAATTTGGGAGAGAATAGAGTTAGTGGTGATATTTTGAATCTATGCCTTAGACAGGGTGGTACATTTCTCCTAGCTCTAGGTACAACGTTAATTTTTTAGTATCGTTCCGTACTCCGCCACATGCCCTTGCATGAGTTTCTAGTCGCTATTGCGTTGTTTGAACGTGAATCAACAGACTAGCTCTGCTACAGTACACATGAGGCGCTACAGGAACCACAACAAGAGAGAGGAAAAATTCTACAGTGACCGGCTAGAGAGAGAGAGAGAGGGGGCAGCGCGAAAGAAAATAAAGGAAAAGAAGAAAAATAGCAAGGAAGGGATCGCAATTTTAAAGCTCTTCCTCGGGGTAATGATCTATATTCTTCTCTTTATTTTGTTAATTTTTCTGTAGAGATTATATTTAAATTTAGAGAGAGAATATTCGTGTGTTTTCGTCGGGATTGATTGTAGATCAGTTTAATCTATTGTATCCGTGTACGACTATTTTAGGTGCTGTGTAGGCATAATTTGAAAACTTCATCAACTAAGAAGTTGTAGAGGAATTTTGATAGCTTGTTGTAGAATTTTGTTCACACCAATCTTACAAGTAGATTGTGAGGTATGGTTTTTTTAAATTCGGTTGTCCGGTAAGTTTACCGGGTTTTGTCAGCTCGTATTAATTAGTAGATTAAAAATTGTAAATGACCTAATCTGCGAATTTGGTCAACATGAACATTGTAGGTAATTTCATAAAGTTTCCAAAAAGTGTAACAACGTAATTACTAGATAAGTAGAATAAAAGTTATGAATTTTAGAAGGCTACTGTCCAATAGTAGGTTGCTGCTAGACGTAGTCGTGGAAAAATATTAATTTGACAAACTTAATGTCAAAATTAAATTTTAGGAACAACTATAAAGTGGTAGAGAACTCAAGGGAGCCCTGGATGTTCTGATCCTCGGAAGGATAAGCATGCGTTGCGAGCTGTCTAGACATGCCGACATAGTGCACGGAAAAAAAGAAGACAAAGGGCTAAGGAGAGCACACCACGTAGCTGGTTCTAAGGTACAGTCAATAGTGGCAATGTACAAATATTTGGCAGAATGTCTTAGTGATATGAATGGTTTCCAACGTTTGCCTTGTGAGCAGAATATACAGTAATATTATGGTTGGCATGAATTTTCCTCTGTCGTGTACCAATGCCCAGTGAATTTTCCATTGGACCTTAAGCATGCTCTCTCCTAAACTCAGTTTCATGTATAGTTGTTCCTTGCCCTTGTATTGCAGCAACAAAATAAAAGCATGCAACTGACTGTCATGCTTATCCGCAAAGCTTGGCAATTCATATCGAGAGCTTGCAATATAGGGGTGCATAAGTAGACATCGACAATAGTTATATTTCAGCAAAAGAGATAATGAGATATATATGTGTCATTCATAAAACGATAGAGATGATGAGATATATGTATAGCGTTAATGAAAAGATAGGCAGAAATAAAATAATTGTACATTGATATGAATACTTGGTAACATATTTTTTAATACTATTTATTGTTTTATTAAGTGTTTGCTGAGTCGTGGAGTTACCCTTGCTTATGTTATTATTTTTAGATGAATGATGAAGGCGATATGCATTGAGAAAGTAGTAGGTCATAATCAGTTTGTGTACCGGTGTTACTTCACTTTCCACATCACACAATAAATATTCGTTATTAGTGCTTTGGTTTATACAAACTCTTGCAATTGGTTAATAAATTCGTTTAGAACATATAGCTATTAGTATAATTGTCATTAAATAAAGTATCATGGTTAGTCCCAGTAATTGTATTTCATTGATTAGTCTCAGTAATTGTATTATCTTTGTTATTATTATTGCTTCAATTAAATGTTAAGATTTGTTTTATTTAGTATTGTCACATTTATGCTTGAGTACAGTATTGTGTGAAACCTTGGTCATTGTATAAATGTCAGTAGTTCCTGAAAGATAGATTAATTTGGGAGAGAATAGAGTTAGTGGTGATATTTTGAATCTATGCCTTAGACAGGGTGGTACATTTCTCCTAGCTCTAGGTACAATGTTAATTTTTTAGTATCGTTCCGTACTCCGCCACATGCCCTTGCATGAGTTTCTAGTCGCTATTGCGTTGTTTGAACGTGAATCAACAGACTAGCTCTGCTACAGTACACATGAGGCGCTACAGGAACCACAACAAGAGAGAGGAAAAATTCTACAGTGACCGGCTAGAGAGAGAGAGAGAGGGGGCAGCGCGAAAGAAAATAAAGGAAAAGAAGAAAAATTGCAAGGAAGGGATCGCAATTTTAAAGCTCTTCCTCGGGGTAATGATCTATATTCTTCTCTTTATTTTGTTAATTTTTCTGTAGAGATTATATTTAAATTTAGAGAGAGAATATTCGTGTGTTTTCGTCGGGATTGATTGTAGATCAGTTTAATCTATTGTATCCGTGTACGACTATTTTAGGTGCTGTGTAGGCATAATTTGAAAACTTCATCAACTAAGAAGTTGTAGAGGAATTTTGATAGCTTGTTGTAGAATTTTGTTCACACCAATCTTACAAGTAGATTGTGAGGTATGGTTTTTTTAAATTCGGTTGTCCGGTAAGTTTACCGGGTTTTGTCAGCTCGTATTAATTAGTAGATTAAAAATTGTAAATGACCTAATCTGCGAATTTGGTCAACATGAACATTGTAGGTAATTTCATAAAGTTTCCAAAAAGTGTAACAACATAATTACTAGATAAGTAGAATAAAAGTTATGAATTTTAGAAGGCTACTGTCCAATAGTAGGTTGCTGCTAGACGTAGTCGTGGAAAAATATTAATTTGACAAACTTAATGTCAAAATTAAATTTTAGGAACAACTATAAAGTGGTAGAGAACTCAAGGGAGCCCTGGATGTTCTGATCCTCGGAAGGATAAGCATGCGTTGCGAGCTGTCTAGACATGCCGACATAGTGCACGGAAAAAAAGAAGACAAAGGGCTAAGGAGAGCACACCACGTAGCTGGTTCTAAGGTAC
Organism: Dendrocalamus latiflorus; assembly: GCA_017311315.1. Lineage (NCBI taxonomy): Eukaryota > Viridiplantae > Streptophyta > Magnoliopsida > Poales > Poaceae > Dendrocalamus > Dendrocalamus latiflorus. The sequence goes on from CM029624.1 coordinate 4,386,709, forward strand.
AGTGAATAGTGGCAATGTACAAATATTTGGCAGAATGTCTTAGTGATATGAATGGTTTCCAACGTTTGCCTTGTGAGCAGAATATACAGTAATATTATGGTTGGCATGAATTTTCCTCTGTCGTGTACCAATGCCTAGTGAATTTTCCATTGGACCTTAAGCATGCTCTCTCCTAAACTCAGTTTCATGTATAGTTGTTCCTTGCCCTTGTATTGCAGCAACAAAATAAAAGCATGCAACTGACTGTCATGCTTATCCGCAAAGCTTGGCAATTCATATCGAGAGCTTGCAATATAGGGGTGCATAAGTAGACATCGACAATAGTTATATTTCAGCAAAAGAGATAATGAGATATATATGTGTCATTCATAAAACGATAGAGATGATGAGATATATGTATAGCGTTAATGAAAAGATAGGCAGAAATAAAATAATTGTAAATTGATATGAATACTTGGTAACATATTGTTTAATACTATTTATTGTTTTATTAAGTGTTTGCTGATTCGTGGAGTTACCTTTGCTTATGTTATTATTTTTAGATGAATGATGAAGGCGATATGCATTGAGAAAGTAGTAGGTCATAATCAGTTTGTGTACCGGTGTTACTTCACTTTCCACATCACACAATAAATATTCGTTATTAGTGCTTTGGTTTATACAAACTCTTGCAATTGGTTAATAAATTCGTTTAGAACATATAGCTATTAGTATAATTGTCATTAAATAAAGTATCATGGTTAGTCCCAGTAATTGTACTTCATTGATTAGTCTCAGTAATTGTATTATCTTTGTTATTATTATTGCTTCAATTAAATGTTAAGATTTGTTTTATTTAGTATTGTCACATTTATGCTTGAGTACAGTATTGTGTGAAACCTTGGTCATTGTATAAATGTCAGTAGTTCATGAAAGATAGATTAATTTGGGAGAGAATAGAGTTAGTGGTGATATTTTGAATCTATGCCTTAGACAGGGTGGTACATTTCTCCTAGCTCTAGGTACAATGTTAATTTTTTAGTATCGTTCCGTACTCCGCCACATGCCCTTGCATGAGTTTCTAGTCGCTATTGCGTTGTTTGAACGTGAATCAACAGACTAGCTCTGCTACTGTACACATGAGGCGCTACAGGAACCACAACAAGAGAGAGGAAAAATTCTACAGTGACCGGCCAGAGAGAGAGAGAGAGAGGGGGCAGCGCGAAAGAAAATAAAGGAAAAGAAGAAAAATTGCAAGGAAGGGATCGCAATTTTAAAGCTCTTCCTCGGGGTAATGATCTATATTCTTCTCTCTATTTTGTTAATTTTCCTGTAGAGATTATATTTAAATTTAGAGAGAGAATATTCGTGTGTTTTCGTCGGGATTGATTGTAGATCAGTTTAATCTATTCTATCTGTGTACGACTATTTTAGGTGCCGTGTAGGCATAATTTGAAAACTTCATCAACTAAGATGTTGTAGAGGAATTTTGATAGCTTGTTGTAGAATTTTATTCACACCAATCTTACAAGTAGATTCTGAGGTATGGTTTTTTTAAATTCGGTTGTCCGGTAAGTTTAGCGGGTTTTGTCAGCTCGTATTAATTAGTAGATTAAAAATTGTAAATGACCTAATCTGCGAATTTGGTCAACATGAACATTGTAGGTAATTTCATAAAGTTTCCAAAAAGTGTAACAACATAATTACTAGATAAGTAGAATAAAAGTTATGAATTTTGGAAGGCTAGTGTCCAACAGTAGGTTGCTGCTAGACGTAGTCGTGGAAAAATACTAATTTGATAAACTTAATGTCAAAATTAAATTTTAGGAACAACTATAAAGTGGTAGAGAACTCAAGGGAGCCCTGGATGTTCTGATCCTCGGAAGGATAAGCATGCGTTGCGAGCTGTCTAGACATGCCGACATAGTGCACGGAAAAAAAGAAGACAAAGGGCTAAGGAGAGCACACCACGTAGCTGGTTCTAAGGTACAGTGAATAGTGGCAATGTACAAATATTTGGCAGAATGTCTTAGTGATATGAATGGTTTCCAACGTTTGCCTTGTGAGCAGAATATACAGTAATATTATGGTTGGCATGAATTTTCCTCTGTTGTGTACCAATGCCCAGTGAATTTTCCATTGGACCTTAAGCATGCTGTCTCCTAAACTCAGTTTCATGTATAGTTGTTCCTTGCCCTTGTATTGCAGCAACAAAATAAAAGCATGCAACTGACTGTCATGCTTATCCGCAAAGCTTGGCAATTCATATCGAGAGCTTGCAATATAGGGGTGCATAAGTAGACATCGACAATAGTTATATTTCAGCAAAAGAGATAATGAGATATATATGTGTCATTCATAAAACGATAGAGATGATGAGATATATGTATAGCGTTAATGAAAAGATAGGCAGAAATAAAATAATTGTAAATTGATATGAATACTTGGTAACATATTTTTTAATACTATTTATTGTTTTATTAGGTGTTTGCTGAGTCGTGGAGTTACCTTTGCTTATGTTATTATTTTTAGATGAATGATAAAGGCGATATGCATTGAGAAAGTAGTAGGTCATAATCAGTTTGTGTACCGGTGTTACTTCACTTTCCACATCACACAATAAATATTCGTTATTAGTGCTTTGGTTTATACAAACTCTTGCAATTGGTTAATAAATTCGTTTAGAACATATAGCTATTAGTATAATTGTAATTAAATAAAGTATCATGGTTAGTCCCAGTAATTGTACTTCATTGATTAGTCTCAGTAATTGTATTATCTTTGTTATTATTATTGCTTCAATTAAATGTTAAGATTTGTTTTATTTAGTATTGTCACATTTATGCTTGAGTACAGTATTGTGTGAAACCTTGGTCATTGTATAAATGTCAGTAGTTCATGAAAGATAGATTAATTTGGGAGAGAATAGAGTTAGTGGTGATATTTTGAATCTATGCCTTAGACAGGGTGGTACATTTCTCCTAGCTCTAGGTACAATGTTAATTTTTTAGTATCGTTCCGTACTCCGCCACATGCCCTTGCATGAGTTTCTAGTCGCTATTGCGTTGTTTGAACGTGAATCAACAGACTAGCTCTGCTACAGTACACATGAGGCGCTATAGGAACCACAACAAGAGAGAGGAAAAATTCTACAGTGACCGGCTAGAGAGGGGGGGGGGGCAGCGTGAAAGCAAATAAAGGAAAAGAAGAAAAATTGCAAGGAAGGGATCGCAATTTTAAAGCTCTTCCTCGGGGTAATGATCTATATTCTTCTCTCTATTTTGTTAATTTTTCTGTGGAGATTATATTTAAATTTAGAGAGAGAATATTTGTGAGTTTTCGTCGGGATTGATTAGTAGATCAGTTTAATCTATTGTATCCGTGTACGACTATTTTAGGTGCCGTGTAGGCATAATTTGAAAACTTCATCAACTAAGAAGTTGTAGAGGAATTTTGATAGCTTGTTGTAGAATTTTATTCACACCAATCTTATAAGTAGATTGTGAGGTATGGTTTTTTTAAATTCGGTTGTCCGGTAAGTTTATTGGGTTTTGTCAGCTCGTATTAATTAGTAGATTAAAAATTGTACATGAGCTAACCTGCGAATTTGGTCAACATGAACATTGTAGGTAATTTCATAAAGTTTCCAAAAAGTGTAACAACATAATTACTAGATAAGTAGAATAAAAGTTATGAATTTTAGAAGGGTACTGTCCAACAGTAGGTTGCTGCTAGACGTAGTCGTGGAAAAATATTAATTTGACAAACTTAATGTCAAAATTAAATTTTAGGAACAACTATAAAGTGGTAGAGAACTCAAGGGAGCCCTGGATGTTCTCATCCTCGGAAGGATAAGCATGCGTTGCGAGCTGTCTAGACATGCCGACATAGTGCACGGAAAAAAAAAAGAAGAGAAAGAGCTAAGGAGAGCACATCACGTAGCTGGTTCTAAGGTACAGTGAATAGTGGCGGTGTACAAATATTTGGCAGAATGTCTTAGTGATATAAATGGTTTCCAACGTTTGCCTTGTGAGCAGAATATACAGTAATATTATGGTTGGCTTGAATTTTCCTCTGTTATGTACCAATGCCCAGTGAATTTTCCATTGGACCTTAAGCATGCTCTCTCCTAAAGTCAGTTTCATGTATAGTCGTTCCTTGCCCTTGTATTGCAGCAACAAAATAAAAGCATGCAACTGACTGTCATGCTTATCCGCAAAGCTTGGCAATTCATATCGAGAGCTTGCAATATAGGGGTGCATAAGTAGACATCGACAATAGTTATATTTCAGCAAAAGAGATAATGAGATATATATGTGTCATTCATAAAAAGATAGAGATGATGAGATATATGTATAGCGTTAATGAAAAGATAGGCAGAAATAAAATAATTGTAAATTGATATGAATACTTGGTAACATATTTTTTAATACTATTTATTTTTTATTAGGTGTTTGCTGAGTCGTGGAGTTACCCTTGCTTATGTTATTATTTTTAGATGAATGATGAAGGCGATATGCATTGAGAAAGTAGTAGGTCATAATCAGTTTGTGTACCGGTGTTACTTCACTTTCCACATCACACAATAAATATTCGTTATTAGTGCTTTGGTTTATACAAACTCTTGCAATTGGTTAATAAATTCGTTTAGAACATATAGCTATTAGTATAATTGTAATTAAATAAAGTATCATGGTTAGTCCCAGTAATTGTACTTCATTGATTAGTCTCAGTAATTGTATTATCTTTGTTATTATTATTGCTTCAATTAAATGTTAAGATTTGTTTTATTTAGTATTGTCACATTTATGCTTGAGTACAGTATTGTGTGAAACCTTGGTCATTGTATAAATGTCAGTAGTTCATGAAAGATAGATTAATTTGGGAGAGAATAGAGTTAGTGGTGATATTTTGAATCTATGTCTTAGACAGGGTGGTACATTTCTCCTAGCTCTAGGTACAATGTTAATTTTTTTAGTATCGTTCCGTACTCCGCCACATGCCCTTGCATGAGTTTCTAGTCTCTATTGCGTAGTTTGAACGTGAATCAACAGACTAGCTCTGCTACAGTACACATGAGGCGCTACAGGAACCACAATAAGAGAGAGGAAAAATTCTACAGTAACCGGCTAGAGAGAGAGGGGGGGGGGGGGCAGCGTGAAAGCAAATAAAGGAAAAGAAGAAAAATTGCAAGGAAGGGATCGCAATTTTAAAGCTCTTCCTCGGGGTAATGATCTATATTCTTCTCTCTATTTTGTTAATTTTTCTGTGGAGATTATATTTAAATTTAGAGAGAGAATATTTGTGAGTTTTCGTCGGGATTGATTAGTAGATCAGTTTAATCTATTGTATCCGTGTACGACTGTTTTAGGTGCCATGTAGGCATAATTTGAAAACTTCATCAACTAAGAAGTTGTAGAGGAATTTTGATAGCTTGTTGTAGAATTTTATTCACACCAATCTTATAAGTAGATTGTGAGGTATGGTTTTTTTAAATTCGGTTGTCCGGTAAGTTTATTGGGTTTTGTCAGCTCGTATTAATTAGTAGATTAAAAATTGTAAATGAGCTAACCTGCGAATTTGGTCAACATGAACATTGTAGGTAATTTCATAAAGTTTCCAAAAAGTGTAACAACATAATTACTAGATAAGTAGAATAAAAGTTATGAATTTTAGAAGGGTACTGTCCAACAGTAGGTTGCTGCTAGACGTAGTCGTGGAAAAATATTAATTTGACAAACTTAATGTCAAAATTAAATTTTAGGAACAACTATAAAGTGGTAGAGAACTCAAGGGAGCCCTGGATGTTCTCATCCTCGGAAGGATAAGCATGCGTTGCGAGCTGTCTAGACATGCCGACATAGTGCACGGAAAAAAAGAAGAGAAAGAGCTAAGGAGAGCACAGCACGTAGTTGGTTCTAAGGTTCAGAGAGCAGTGGCAACGTACAAATGTTAGGCAGAATGTCTTAGTGATATGAATGGTTTCCAACGTTTGCCTTGTGAGCAGAATATACATTAATATTCTGATTGGCATGAATTTTCCTCTGTTATGTACTAATGCCCAGTGAATTTTCCATTGGGCCTTAAGCATTCTCTTTCCTAAACTCAGTTTCATGTATAGTTCTTCCTGGGAGAAGGAAGAAGAAGGTGCGGGCCCCAGCTGTCAGCGAGAGAGAGGAGAGAAGGGGAGGGGCGGACGGCCGGATTTGAGCCACGCACGTGAGGACAAATCGGAGCTGTTGGATCTCAAGCGAAGGGTAAGTGACAACGGAAGGTCCGGATTAGATCGGGCGGTGGGGCGGATGCGATCTGGAAGCGCCATGTGGTGGATGGGTGGATTTCAGATTTAAATTTCGTTTTTAATTTTCAAAAATGCTAGATAGCTTTATAAATACTTAGAAAATAATATTTAAAGTCTACAAATTCTAGGAAAATTCATAAAAATTCCTGAAGACCTTTTAGACTTAGGAAAAATATTTCCAACTTAAAGTTGATATTTTAATTTTTACAAACATACTTTTTAGCTCTCAAAATTGATTTTTAAATTCTAGAAAATTCCCAAAAATACTATAATTCAAGGATAACTCAGGAAAAGCAAAAATAAATTCTTTTTGGCTTAATAAAAATTCTTAAAATGAATTTTCTTACTCTAGGTTTTGAAATAAAATCTAGATAAATCCAAATAAACTCCAGAAAATCCACAAAAAGCAAATAAAATTTTTGGGTTGTTACAAATAATAGCAAAGAGAATTCAATTACTAAGACTAATCAATGAAATACAATTACTGAGACTAACCAATGATACTTTATTTAATTGCAACCATACTAATAGCTATATGTTCTAAATGAATTTATTAACCAATTGCAATAATTTGTATAAACCAAAGCACTAATAACAAATGTTTATTGTGTAATGTGGTAAGTGAAGTAACACCAGTACACAAACAGATTATGAGCTACTTTCCCCATGCATTTCGCCTTCATCATTCATTAATAAATAATAACATAAGCAAAGGTAACTCCACGACTCAGCAAGCACTTAATAAAAAAATAAATAGTATTATAAAATATCTTACCAAGTATTCATGTCAATTTATAATTATTTTATTTCTACCAATCTTTTCATTAATGCCATACACATATCTCATCATCTCTTTATCTATTTATGAATGCTACGCACAAATCTTATAATCTCTTTTACTTATACCAATATTGTGAAATATAACTACTGTAAATGTCTACTCATGCCCCCCTCTATTGCAAGCTCTCAGTATGAATTGCCAAGCTTTGCGGATAAGCAAGCATGACAGTCAGTTGCATGCTTTTATTGTGTTGCTGCAATACAAGGGCTCCCAATTTAGGACCACGATCAATCGTCAACTGTTGCCAACTTACGACCACCAGCGATGGTCGACCGCTCTCGACCTACGATCACGCGCGATGATCGATGTCTTCCGATTTACGACGACGAGGTGTGCTTGAAGGCTCCCGACCTACGACCACGAGGTGTGGTCGATGTCTTCCGACTTATGACCACGAGGTATGATCGACAGCTTCTGACTTACTTGACGAATTTTAAAACTTTTAGAACATGTTTGTATGCATATTCTAAAAATTTTACCATCCGTGAGTTTTAAAACATGTAGTATGATAAATTTTAAAAATCCGTAACAACGCATAAACATTCAACTAGTGTATAATAAGTTTTAAGTGAAGAAGAAATTAAAGGAACAAAAGGAAGAAAGAAACCAGTGTCGCTTGCGGTTAGCGTTCTGTTGTTTCGTTGTTTCGCATCATGGGCATCACGTCCAGCAACAGAATGCGTCTAGGAACCAGGGGTGTTCACGTCGACTAGGGATGCGTTTGGTTTTGAGGCAAAGTGGGATGGGATGGGGTCATCCCTGTTTTCTGGGACGAGGTGGCCCCTGTTGCTGTTTGATTGAATGGATGGGGCGAGCCCCTTTTTTTGTTTGGTGCAAAGGATGAGTGAAGGACGAGGCCGCCCCAGTTTTTGTTTGGATGGATGAATATGGACACATAGATTTGATCTTTACCCCATATATATATACAAGTTTACATACACAGAAATCAACATAAATATAATAGATAATTAGCAAGCCCTTAACATATATAATTAGCAAGTTACAGAAATGCAAATTACAGAAATGTCCTTAATAATTAGCAAGCCCTTAATATCAGAATTTAGCAAGCCCTTAACATATATCGCGCGCGTAGGGGAGTTCGGCCGAGCGCGCGCGTGGAGCGAGGTGGGACCGCGCGCGGGGGAGAGCCAGGCGGGCGCGCGGGGGAGAGCAGCGGGGCGGGAGCGCGCGCGGGAAAAGCAGCGAGGCGGGAGTTGCTGCGGGCGAGCGCGCGCGGGAAAAGCAGCGGGGCGGGAGCTGCTGCGGGCGAGCGCGAGGGGGATGGGGGCAGCGCCATCCGCTGGAATTCGGGGGATGGGGGCGCCCCCGAATCTGAGCGAATATTCGGTGGTGGCTGCCCCTGCCTCCCTGTGACTCCCATTCAAACAGTGACTCCAACGGAGCCGCCCCGTTCCATCCATCCTAAAACAAGAAACCAAACACACCCTAGGACTCTAGGAGGGCGCACTCGGCGGCAACTACTACCAGGCACGTCACGCAATGGGCTGGGCGCATCACGTGATACAGGAGGCACGTCTCGTCCAATAGGAGACCAGTAGAGACGCTCGCTCCTGTGCGTGGGTTCAAGCGCTGGCAAGGCAGGCCACCAGGCGGGGAAATTTGGACATATATGGTACTGTGCATCGCAAGAATTTCAAATATAGCCCTCGGATGACCGCACGACTTGCACTGTTCACCGGGTGGTGCGGTGCCCGACCGCACCACCTGCACTGTTCACGGGTCGTGCGGTGCCCGACCGCACCACCTGCATTGCTTTATGTCTCGTCCACATTCTGTCTTGTCCGTGCGCCGATAGCCGTCTCCCGCTCGCTGCGTGCTGTTGCTTTCGTCTGTAGCACATGTATACGTGGCAGCATATTACAACCGCCCCCTACTCCATTGTCTGCACTTGGATGGTCAGGACGCATGATAAAACGAAGAGAATGGCCTGCATTTGCACGCCTTCAGTGAGTTTGCAAGCATAGACAGAGAAGCAAGTTCTAGAGGAAGAGCGCGAGCCTAGTGAAGAAAGGAAGAACGGCAAACACAGGATTTGGAGTAATTTTCACTGGTGATTTGAAGTTTTTGCAATTGTGAAAGTTGTAGATCGCCTCGTGAGCTTCAAGAAAAGGTAAACATCGTCCTCGTGCGACTATATTGTTATTGTTAGTGATTACCACGTCATTAACGTAAAAGTTTTGTATACTGTTGTAGTGAGTGCAGATGGCTGTAGTTGTTATTGTTAGTGATTAGCACGTCATTAACGTAAGCGTTAAAACAAGTAGATGTAGTGTACTGTATTTTTATATGATGTGAACAATTTGTTATACTGTTGTAGTGAGAGCAGATGGCGTAATCGTTAAAACAATGGTTGGGTGCTACAAATAAAGAGCTGCATGTGAATCTTTGAAAAAAAACTATGTTGAAGTGTAACCCTGCATATATGAAGCATGACACATTGTTGGGTACTAGTAATGTAGAGGAACTAATACTAGAAATGTAGAGGAACTAACAGATTGGCAAAAAATGTAGTTATTTGATTTATATAAGAATTCATAAGTAAAAAATGATGAAAAATGAGTTGCTGGATTAGTGATTTAATTAGGAGAATAATAATACAAAATAGGAGAAATTACAAAAAAATGTAATTTAATTTTCACTAAAATTTGATTTATGTAGGAATTTGTTAGTGCGCTCTGCAAATAAATTAAAAAAATACAATGACAAGTAAAAAAATTACAATTCATATTTGTAGGTGATAGGCAGAACAAGGAAATTAAGTGGAAATCTTACACTTCGGTAGATGCTGTATGCTGGTATGCTAGTTGAAAAAATTGTAATTTATTTTTCACAGAAGTAAGATTTGTAGATTAGAGAATTGGAAAAAAGTACATTACATTACTAATTTGATTTATATAGAAATTTGTTAGCGCACTCCATAAATGAATTAAAAAATGGATTTACAAATTATGATCGAAATATTACGCTTGTTTGTGGTAGGCAGTAGCTACTGTATGATGGTACACTTGTTGCATGTTATATATACTAAGAGGGCTCAGTATGGACTTATGTTAGGTACGCCATGGGTGACATCCAAGACTTGTTCGTGTTTTACGGAAGTGGTCTCGTATGTGACGGGCCGTACGGGGCAGACCTGCCTAATTGTGACCGGACTGTGATCCGGGCACCCAATTTGAATACCATGAGCCTGTGTGAGCTTCAGAGATGTGTGCGTTCCGCATTTGATCGGGACACCGCAAGGAACAAATTACGAATCGAGGCAGTGTATGCTACAGTGGTAGGTGCTGCAGGGGAGATAGTGTGACAACTTATAAAGGTGACGAGTGACGCTTCATGGGCCAACTACATGGAGGTCGTGTGCAACCCTGACGCAGCGATTTATGCCAGGCCAATGGTGTATGTTCAGTTTGTGGAGAGGGAAGAATCATTTGCCATGGGTGGCTCTGGTGGTGCTGGCGGAGATGTACAGCCTGCATTACTCTCCGGCGGTCATGAAGATGGTGGTGAAGGAGGAGTCAATGAGTCAATGGGAGATGGAGACCTGTGGAGGCGCGTGGAGAATTTTCAGCCCAATGAAGGTGCGGATAGGTGGTGGGCCGCCCCTGTTGACTGTCACGAGTACCTTGCGAACCAGGTGGAGGAAGTGGAAAGCGAGGAGGAGGAGGATGTGGAAACAGGCAGTTCAGGAGAGGAGGAAGAAGGGGAAGCTACAGCGGGAGGTGTGTTAGGTGGTGTTGTAACCACGGACGGTGCGTACGTGCCATCCAGATTGGATGACATCGCAGCGGATTCCCTAGTTCTGCCACGGGCGGAGGAGGCAGGGTGGGGATTCAATGAGGGCACACTCCTTTTAGGGCAGTACTTCCGTAACAAGAGTGCTGCACAATAAGCTATTGCCATATATGCCGTCAACATCAGCTGGACATATCGGCTGCACAGGTCCAACCCTAACACCTACATTATGAAGTGTGTCGACGGCTCCTGCCCTGGGAAGGTCCGCGCGCAGTGGTTCAAGGGCGCTGCCACGGACTTCCGGATAACGGTGCTGAAGGATCACACTTGTGAGCTTGCAGCGCCACTACATAGGCACCGCAACATGATGTCGTCATATGTTGCAGAGCTGATAAGCCATCTTGTGGTGGCAAATGTATCCATTTCTCCGAAGGTTCTCATGGCGGAGGTAGCGAACACGGTGGGATTTGATGTCAGCTACAAGAAGGTGTGGCGGGCGAAATAGAAGGTCCTGCAGCATATGTTCGGGACGTATAAGGAGGCATATGATCTGGTCCCAAGAATACTGCATCAAATTGCAGAAGCAAACCCAAGCACGTACTTTAACAAGTACGCGTGGGCTCATGAGATGCAAGGGCCGAATTGTTTTGTGCTTGACAGAGTGTTCTGGGCCTTCCATCAGGCAATAGAAGGCTTCAAGTGGTGCCGTCCAGTGCTAACGATGGACGGCACATTCCTATCTGGCAAGTACAAAGGTACTATCCTGACCGCGGTTGCAGCAGACACAAATGACCAGTTACTCCCAGTGGCATTTGCAATTGTAGAGAATGAGAATACGGATAGCTGGCTGTGGTTCCTTGCCAATGTGAAGAAAGCCGTAGTACAAGATCGGCCCGATGTGTGTGTCATCTCGGACCGCAATGCAGGCTTGCTGTCTGCAATGCGAATGATGCAGAACGGGACACAACCCCCCTTCCAGTGGAATGACATGAAGAACCTGTGGTGCATGAGGCATATTGCGGCGAACCTCCACAGAAGGTTCCATAGCAAGGAACTAATGAAGATGTTCAAAAAGTTTTGTATGCAGAACTAAAAGAGGAAGTTTGAGGCCTTGTGGAGGCACCTTGATTAGGAGACCAGCAAGCATGTAAGACATCGCGAGTAGGCTGAAGCTGGGGCCGTGGAGGGAGGCTCCACGACAGTTGAGGAGTTCACACAATGGGTTCAGTCCAATGCACCTGACTTGGAGATGTGGTCTCTACTGCATGACACCGGCGGAGCAAGGTATGGAATCATGACGACAAACATGTCCGAGGTGTACAATGGTGTTCTAAAGGGCGTGAGATCCCTACCTATCACTGCAATCGTGGAAGAGACTTGGAACTGTTCAGTTGGATACTTTGTCAATAGAGCTATGATGGTGAAGAAGCATCTGGACGAAGGCAAAGATTTCTCTGAGGTAGCGCAGGCCTACATGGACAAGAAGATGGAGAAGACTCGTTTGCATATTGCTTAGACCATGGATGGCTTACGGAGGAAGTTCGAGATCCGCCTCAGACAGAAGTACATGATGGGCCAGACTAGAGCGGTATGGCACCAGGCGCCCACACAGTACATCTCAAAGTACTACGACATAAAGCACCTGTTTGAAACCTGGAGTACGGAGTTCCATTCCTACGGGGTGGACATGCATTACAGGGACCTCTAGCCAGGGCAGATGAAGTGGGTGCCGAACGATGCACTGAAGCACGTCGGCCGTGGGCAACGACATAGCCGTCGAATTCGTAATGACATGGATGATAGCCAGCGTGGGGATCGGGTTCGGCGCCCGAAGTGCAGACTATGCAAGACGGTTGGCCATTCCTTTAGGTAGTGCCCAAACAGGCCGACATCAAGTAACGCTCCATAGTATGAAGCATATAGTTCTTCATTGTTCACTGCTGGTTCCGTGTTTTTTAACTATTGAGGGCCTTTGTTGTGCTCATCTTGTGTGTGCGAGCACATGATCTTGCAACCTTTAACCTATGCTGAATGTATGTTACGGAAATATTTGCGTGTATAATTTGTTTTAGTCATTTCTTCGAAATTATGTTGTGACTTATTCGATATGTCGTTGTCATTTGTTGTCGTTCGCTGCAAATTACGTTTGTTGCATATTATGTTGTCATTTATTTCACACTTTATTGTCATTAGCTGCAAATTATGTATGTTGCATATTCTCATGTCACTGCGTACTGATTTGTTTTCTTGGTAGGAGATGGCGTACAAGTTGCTTGAGCCCCTTTGGGATGACCAGCACCGATGCACAGCGTGGTCATCTAGTGACGGCCCTTCAAGTTTGATCCTTAGGAGCCCCCGAGAGCACTGGCCTTTAGACGATCGGTACATCCCACTGCTGCGAGACACCGGCCTTTTGCCCATTGCTCGCATGCTGGATGTGCCGTATGCGTTGCAGTTCAATGCGGCGTTGCTGTCCGCACTCGTGGATCGTTGGAGACCGGAGACTCACACCTTTCACTTCCAGTGGGGCGAGATGACTGTTACACTTCAAGACGTGTCCATGCTGACAGGTCTACCCCTCCGTGGTGCAGCAGTAGTGCCACCCCTAGGGCGGCAAACTGGAAGGTCGCCCTAGGTGTCCAATTCGGTCACCCGATCCCAGATAACGTGTCTGGTGTGCCACACTCCTGGCTAGGACAGTTCATGACCTGCCCTGTGCACGCTCCTGAGGACGTCGTGCGGATGTACCTCATGGCATACCTCCTTTTTTTGTTCGGATGGGTCTTGTTTCCTACGACCCCTGCAGTCTCCGTGCATCCTACCTACATACACCTTGCGGAGTCCTTGGCGGATGCCTTGCCCAGCCAGGTGCCGCAGTACAGTTGGGGATCGGCAGTCCTTAGCCGTACGTACCGAGGCTTGTGTGATGCATCGTAGCGTACTGTGGCCAGTGAGCCGATCTTGGCAGTGTGCTACGTGCTCCTACAGTACTGGTCTTGGGAGCACTTCCCGGTTGGGAGGCCTTACTTCGGGAGTACCATGCACCCTTATGAGCTCAGCCCGGAGTTCTACGATCAGCCTGATGGCGATGACCCCATTAATGGGCCGACTATGGGGACGCGTTGGACACATGGTCAGCTGCGGTGGGCCACACACCCGCAGCAGCCTTACTGGGCCTGCCCCCACACCGTCCTGCAGAGATCGCGCACGAGGCTACCATACGAGCAGGGCTGGACCGTCATCGAGCAGCACGGCACGACGAGGCGGTACGAGACTAGTCTCATTGTTTGTTTACCTGCAGTACGTATTAACTCATTGTTTGTTTACCTGCAGTACGAGTGCGTGCATCGTATCCAGGATGAGGCTGTTCAGATTCTCCACCGTGGGAGGGGCGGCTCCATGGATCGGCTGCTAGCTTCGGCGCGTACCATCCTCGGTGACGCAAGGTCTGCGATCAGGACCATGAGCTGTAGTCGGCACAGGGATGATGTACATGCACGATGCCTCCACAGAGGACAGCGGGCAGCACCACTCCCGTCAGCACCGCCATCAGCACCGCCGTCAGCACGGCCGACGGTCGTCCGTCGCAGTCCGGTGGTCGTCCCAGCTGCACTCGCTCGTCCTCCCAGTGCTTCAGACCTGCGGTATGACATTTGCCAACAATTTGTTTGTCCACTCGATTGCCAGTTATGTATAACCACAGTTTTTCGTGCAGCACTTGCGACAGGATAGCACGTTGCTACAGCCATCGTCATCACGGAGGGCAGCGGTCGAACATTCTCTACAGGGCGACAGGAGATCTCTGCAGATAGCGATTCTGACTCGTAGCAGCAACCGCTGGTGACGTTTCCCACATTCGCGCATGGCGGTCAGTCCACCCTGCAAGGGCGGGACGAGTGGTTTGGGCAAACCTACCAAGGTTACACTGCCCAGGAGTACATGTGTGATTTCCCAACGTCATCATCATTTGGACAGCCGCATGCACCAGTATGTACTAACATAGTAAACATGACATGTGTATTTCAATGCCATCTAATCGCATCGCAAAAAAAATTGCAGACATTCACGGAGCAACAGGGCCACGAAGTTCACGGTGGCCCATCTGCGTTTCAGACTTCCCAGGTAAATGGCTTATGATATTCCTACTCATTATAAAAATTTTATATTTCCCATGGCCTAATGTTGCTGTACCATCTGAGCAGGACGTAGACCCCTCCTCCGAATGGCTCAGCTCTATTTTCGGCCATCTGTCGCAACCCTCCACGGAGTTGTACCCGCCACCGCCTCAGACGCAGCCCTCGCAGTACGACCTTCGAGATGCACCGCACTCCCCTAGCAGGTTCACATTCTCAGAGGATCACATACGCCGTCCGAGGAGGCGACGACGAGATGCACAATGAATTTTTGTAATTGAGCTGTTGTAACGTCGCATGGTTTCCTGCAATCATTTACGAACATTCTTGTGTTCATACTGCAATGTGCTTACAAAATTATTTTAACTACAATTCAGGCATCACTCTAATATGACAAGTATGCATGTATGTGCGCACTGTAGCTCACAGCATGCATTACACATACATAGATTAACAACAAATGTAAGATACAACATAGCATAAAACATTACCAATGTAGACGAGAACCGTCTGTGATAAGCCTTTGCCCCCGGCAGTAGTTATTAATACAAACACCAACCAGCATTCATGCATATACAAACACATTTTCTCATTCTCAGAATTCACTATATTCACCTACCTCACACAGTGTATTTCTTAACACATTTTCATATATACATAAATGCAAATTCACAAATGCATCACATACATGCATTGTTGTATACATAAATGCCAATTCACATATACATCACATACATGCATTGTTATATACATAAATGCAAATGCCCACATATATATCGCACAATCTCATTCCACTTATTTATTTCCTTTCAAAATTTGCCCTTTATGATGATCAATGCGTACATAACTAGTTTCGTCATGTTGTTCGTCGTCTACCCTTATGCCATTTCCAAAAGGAGGTAACTCGTCAAATTGATTGTATTCTTCCTCGTCCACTACATTCTCTACTCCGACAATTCTCCTTTTTCCATGAAAAACTACATGGCGTTTCTTATTTGCCGGGTCAGTTACATAGAAAACTTGAACAGCTTGGTTGGTGAGTACGAATGGTTCGTCTTTGTACCCGACACGTTGGAGGTCCACGGTAGTGACACCATACTCGTCAATCGAGTCCTCCATCAAGCCCCGGAATTTAACATACTCTCTCTCATCATAGTTCTCTTCTACATCGCGAAGCATCTGATCCAGATTGTCATCGTGCAACCTATCTGAATCCGAACCACAATCGACATCATCCAGCGGCATGTCATTCACTTCACCGACGATGTCATCCGGCGGCATATCATTCACTTCACCGACGATGTCATCCGGCGGCATATGATCATTCACTTCGCCATGACTGGTCCAACACGTATAACCCTTTTTGAAACCCCTCCGAATCAAGTACGCTTCAATTTGCCCTTGGTTCTTAAACATCTTTAAATTCTAGCAGTCAGTGCATGGACAGTACATATATTCCACCCCCTTATTCAGCATATCCTCCTCAGCAGCTCTTGTAAAAGCAGACACGCCATTAATGTACTCTTCACTCACACGGCTTGCGGCATACATCCAGCTTCAGTCCTACGTTATGTATATATATAACAACTTAGTATTAAAAATTAAATAAATTAATTATTACTACATATATACCACATGCATTCAGGCTTTGCTAGCTTAATTCATATTATAAACCCAACAGCTATTATATAACCAACAATTTTGCAAATCATCTTCAATAACACTCACCAATTACTTAGATCTAAATTGTAATGCAAAGAAAAATAAATTTTGTTACTAACCATATCTAGAGCAACCAGGAAAGTATGAATCTTCAAAACTCAATCTCTGCCTCCTCCCGCCAAATTAATTGGCCTGAAATCGCCTAGCTTGCCTCCTGACGAAAGAGTGCAGCACCGGCTAGATCTGGATCGAAATGAAGACAGATGCGGTTGTGAGCAGCGCAATAAACGCCTAGCGCCATTATCACAGACGGTTTTTTTATTAAAAATCGTCTGTGATACTAAAGTATGACATACGGTTCATCAGTACAAACCGTCTGTGATACTCGTTTTTTCCGACGCCACCAACACAGACGGTGTCCAAATAAAAACCATCTGTGTTAGTGTCGGTCACAGACGGTTTCACAAAACCATCTGTGATTATCCATTTAGTATTAGACTTTCTGTAGTAGTATACATAACAGAGGAAAATTCATTCCAATCAGAATATTACTGTATATTCTGCTCACAAGGCAAACGTTGGAAACCATTCATATCACTAAAGACATTCTGCCTATCATTTATACGTTGCCACTGCTCTCTGTAGGTCAGAACCAGCTACGGGATGTGCTCTCCTTAGCTCTTTCTCTTCTATTTTTTTCCGTGCACGATGTTGGCATGTCTTGACAGCTCGCAAGGCATGCTTATCCTTCCGAGGATCAGAACATCCAGGGCTCCCTTGAGTTCTCTACCACTTTATAGTTGTTCCTAAAACTTAATTTTCACATTAAGTTTGTCAAATTAATATTTTTTTCACGACTACGTCTAGTAGCAACCTAGTATTATTATTATTTTCTTTTAGTCTTAGTTGTCACACATTTAGGCTATTACATACTAATTAGGATTTAAGGTTACAAATAATTAGCTTTCTAATAGCCAATTAGATCTAAATGGCATTAAGTATTTAATTGGTCTAATTAATTTATAATTAGAATTTTAGGATATTACAAAGACAACGCGGACAAAAACTTAGGGCAACATAGATGGATGGCTTAAAAATGATGACGGTCTAATCGGCATAAAAATACAGAAAACAATCATCGGATAAACTGAACCAAATGCTTCCAAAATAATGAGTGACGACTGCATTTATTTTAGGACAAGCCAATTGACGCGCGCGGAATCTTTGCAGCCTAGTGGCAACAAACCCTCAAAACAAATTGCTGGAATTAACATCGTACCTAGAGCTAGGAGAAACGTAACACCCCGTCTAGACATGGATTCATAATATCACCACTAACACTATTCTCTCCCAAATTAATCTATCTTTCATGAACTGCTGGCATTTATACAATGACCAAGGTTTCACAGAATATTGTACTTGTAACATCACAAAAATTTGAATTTGAACACGTGTAGTCTTTGGATTATTTGAAATGAATTTTCTTGAAATTTGGAATTTTTATGGTCTTTCGTAAATTTTGATTGAGGTTCCAAAAATTGAAGAAAGTCATGAAAAATAAAACCAATAATAGTAAGGACATAAAGGATATATGCAAAAAAATAGAAACCTAAATTTTAAATACGAATCTGAAAAGATGATCCATCATAAGGAGGGAGAAACTTGAATTAAAATGTAAAGATTCCGTTTTGAGCATAGTAGTGTAAATAACAATAAAGGCGTATGAATAAAATACAAACATATATACACACACACACAAATTTGTGCATATGCAAGAATGAATTTAGCAACGGGGAAATGGAAATATGAAAAGTAAGTAGGCCAGCAAAATGGACAAAATATGAAATGTATATGCCTACACACAAGATTATATATAAATGAATGTGTAAAGAAAAGAAAATAAATAAAAAGGGGAGCTTTTGGCTGGCCGAAGCGGCCCGGCCCATTTTCCGCCTCCTTCCTTCTGCTTCAGCAGAGCCAAAGCTCTGCTCGCCACGCCTCTGCCGGCTCTTCCGGTCACCGCCGTCACCAGCGGTCTTCGTAGCTCGCCTAGCTCCTCCGTGCCATCCCATCATCTCGATCAGCTCACCCACATAAACCGCCACCACCCGCGGTACGGCGCCACCGCCCCCGGTTTCTCCTCCATCCCGTTGCTTCACTCGGCCACGCGGCGCCAAAGGTCTGTCGCCAGTGCGTGCAGTGTGAAGTCATGCGCAAGGATTGCACAAGATCTTACCACAGTGCTGCCCGGTCACCACTGCCTGTCACCGCCGCCTGCCACCGCTGCCTGCCCCCGAAGTGACCGCACGGCAGCTGCCCGTTGCCCGCCCGCGCCGACGGCTATAAAGTCTCGCTTGAGCCCTTGGCAGCACCGCACAACTCCCCTCTTCCTCCTAACCAGAGCTATTGGCCCCTCGTCCTCCACAAGCCCGTCGGCGACTTTGTCTTCCCCAAGACCAGCCGACGAGCGCACCATCAATTGAAGCAATGCCAGTTCAATTCTTTCTCTCCGAACCTTTATCAGAGCTAGGCGAAGTCGTCCCCACTCTCAACCGAGCTCCTCCTTGCCCGTACACCGTCGGCACCGAGCTCCTTCCCAGGCCACCGCCGCCGCACGTCGCTGGCCCGCCGCGGAGTTCCTCAGTTCCCGCCAGCGCTACCCTCATCTTCCACTCAATGCCGGCATTCCATTTTGGCAACTGCCGACGCCTCTCTGGCCACCCGTCGCCGGCAACACAGCTGTCTGTACGCCACCCCCGAGTTCCTCTATTCCAGGCGCCTGAACCTCGGCTCTTCTGTTTTTTTCTCCCCCGGTAAGTCAGTGAAGTATGCACGCTCGACTGGTTAACTGAGCGAGCGCTCAGCGTGCCGACCCGAGTTCGAGCCCCCCTCCCGCAGCATTTAGAACCTGTAGTTTTAATTTTTGTCAGCCGATTTCAATTAAGAAAAATCAAGGAAAAATTGGAAATTAATTCATAAAAGATACTAAAATTTATTTAGGGTATAAATGAGTTCATTAAACATTTAATCTTGGATTAATCATCATATATTAGTAGCTAATGTGCCTTGAATATTTATTCTAAAAGTTTAATTATTAGTTGAAGGCATATTGAGTAAATGAGTAAACATCTTGTTTAGGGATATGCTCTCATGAAATGATGATTTAGTAAATGAAGATTGCCTAAACAATAAATCATAGATCCATGAATATTAGTAAAGGTTATAGAACTAAACTCCACATGATTTAAGCCATAAACATTAACTCTATGCCCTAGCAATTATGAGAATCCTTTTAGACTATTAATTGACTTGAATATTAAGCAACTAACATCTAGACTATAATACTCAAATTAAATTAGAAGCTATATTGCATATAATTGCCTTGTGTTTAAACTTCCAATAATTATAACTAATTCATTCTAACTCCAAATTGAGTGAAACACATTTCTAAATTCATCCAAAAAATCAAAATCTAACCAATGGAACTGAAATAATAAATTTTGGAGTTATTTGAATTTTCTTGCGAGTGTTCATTTGGTTTGCTGATTTTTATCTAAATTTTCGTGCACGTAAAAATAGCATACGAGGCTTAAGAGGAGGAAGCCGAAGCAGAAGCAAACTTCGACGGGCAAGACCAAGACACCAGTAATCAAGGTGAGTCAACACTTTGATCATATCTGAACCCATGTTTATGCAATTTATTTCCATTTAAACTATCAACATGCATGTTGCTATTTCATGTGTTATAGCTTTCGAAATTAAGTCTACAGTTATTTGCTTGCTTAGTATTGCTTAGATATTCGAGGGCACCAAAAATACCCCAAAACATCACTGTCAATTATGGGAAAACTGTGCTGGGAAGTCATAGTGGTAATGACTGGTAAATGTTGGTATGGTTATTTCATGCTTCCAAAAACCCTCAAACATTGCTTAGCTATCTGGGCGGATGGATTGGGGGTATGGTGCAGCGGTGCACGAGAGTGTGGTTAGTGGTAGAACAGCCCAGATAACCCTAAGGACTGAATCTTGTCATGACCTCCTGTGCAAGACAAGTGCAACTACAAGTCTGTAAAATACAACTTGGTTTAGTAGATTTACCGGACCCTGAAAATCATCATCATAGGTGGAGGAGGTGAGGTAGTGCAAGTGGCTGGTCTGCAAATGGCTTGAATGGGACACTCGTAGAGGGTGAAGTTTTCTGTGGTGTGCTAGTAGTGTGGGTAGCCAGCTGCTAGCCATTCAAAAGAAGAACATCCCACACAACCTATGGGACTTGCCGCAAGCGGGCCAAGCCCATAGGGGTGAGATGATGGAAGGGGCGAGGTATTTTGAATAATTACTGTGACAGTTTACCCAACCGCATGTCTAAGGAATCGTGTGGGGTAACGGGCAGACTGTCTCTTGTGGGTAAAGTGTGCAAACTCTGCAGAGTAGAAACTATTCAAATAGTCGTGCCCACGGTCAAGGGTAAACATGGGAACTTTACGAGATATAGCTCTATTTCAAAATGCTTTGAGGGTGGGATTGGAAAAGTGGAGGGCAGTGGAAAGCCATAGTTTGAATTGCCCCAGGTGTCGTCCCAGTGATAAGGTAAGCGGCTATAACGTTGGAAGCTAGTATATGGTTCGGATGCCATGTAATGGTGGATGGTATCCGTATTGCTAGTATGATGGTCTTATCTCACAAAAATTTAAGTTATGCTTTCAATCTGCTAGGTCTTAGGAATCTTTCAAGTAATTATTTGTTGTGGCTACAGACCAAACAGAGAGATGGTAGTATGGTAGTGGAGATGTTAGGTGAGCAATGCTTGGGGGCTTTCCCATGGCCTGGATGGCTTTATATATTCATATAGGGAGTATTTTACAGTTATGTCCTTACACCCAAGTATCCCCTTCAAGGGCATTTATGTCATTACACATGTCCCATTTTGGGATTTACAACTTGCCAACAGGTCGGCTAGGCTTAGGTGGGGGCCACCCCTACAACAGGAGCCTCTCATGGTGAAGGGCTTCACAGGCTGAAGCCATGTTGCCGAGTCATTTAGCCCCATCTGTCCCTGCGGCCTGTAACCTTCTATGATGTCAGACAAAATTGGATCTTGCTGGCGCGGCGCGGCCTTGTGGCATGGAGACAGGGTCGAAGCTACCGCCGTAGGCGTCTCCCAGTCACGAGGTGTGCGCTTCCAGCGGAGCCGGCCCATGAAGGCGAAGTCGAATCTACTTCCGACTTCGCTCCGCGGACACATGGGCGAAGTGGAATGCAGAGTCATCCCTCGTACACGAGGCTGGACCGGAGGGACGACTGAACCTGCGGACACAGAGTCGAAGTGCGCTCTGGGGTCGTCATGCGGGCTTGAAGTCGAGGTGGACCCCAGATTCGCCGTACAGAGTCGAAGTCGAGGTGGCTCGTGGTTCAGCGATAGTGCTTTAATGACGCCTAGTGTGCGACGTGATCTGCACGATAGGATAGTACATGACCGGCGCGTCTTGCGGTGTCAGCAGCTGCGGCAGCTGCGCGCTTTTTCCCGGTATGGCAGGACGCGTGGCTACGCGTGATTGGCGCATCTGTGCCGTAAACGGCTGCCTGACTATGGTGGAACGTCCCTTCCTGAGAAGGTGGGACGCGTGGAGATGCGTGATTGGCATGTCGTGCGTTGTCAGGCGGCCAAACAACTGCACATCTTCAGTCTCCCCTGGTCGCGCTTCCCGATCATGGGGAGGCAAGCGGTTGGGCTCCCGCCGGTTGCCCTTCCCGATTGTAGGGGGAGCCGGGAAGGCTTTATATGCCCCCTTGCCGGCACAGGAGCAGTCTTCTCACTCGCCCATTTGCTCCTTTCCTGCCCTTTCGCTCTTTTCGTCTCGCTTGCTAGCATGATCTCCCACTGCCCCCGTACATTTGACTGTGCGCCTTCAAGGGGAGAATGGTTTGCCACGAAGAACATGCTCACCGGCCCAGCGGTGACACCTCGTCCAGCTGGCGTGGCTCGTCGTCGACCTCGGTGGAGTACACCCTGGTGGAGCGCGACCCATCGCAGGCCGACAAGCGATGGAAGGTTGGGGAGAGGGTGGGAGGCCGCTGCTCCCGCATGCTGGGGCCGAGTCTCGTGACGGAGGAGACGATCAAGTCTCTCGTTCAGGAGAAGAGGCTGACGGGCCATGAATCGGTTCACTTGCCTGCTAGTGACGAGACGGAGCCGCACCCGGAGGCAGAGGAGGCGATCGTGTTGGACCGAAATGGCGACAGAGGGGGGGTGAATGTCGATTCTTGAAATTACGCCCCGAAAGGAATCCACTAAAACTTCCTCTTCAGTAGCTATGAGAAGCTATGAAGTGGATAAAAGGGTTCTCTGGAAGACCAAGAAAATAAGCATGCAAAAGGATCTCACCAAGAAAAATAGCAAGCAGGTACTCCTAAAAACAACACCCAAAGCTGACTGGGCGGTCAGACCGGTGTTGATGGACTGGTCAGACCGCTCCAGCGCTGCCGGTCAGACCGGTCATGCAAGGCCGGTCAGACCGCCCAACGGGATTTCAGACAGACAGCAAAGGCAAGTTTTTCAGACTTACTGTGATCTTCACTCAGCAGGGAAAATTGATGTTTCCTTCTGAGTTTCTCAGTCCAGAATAGTGAGGAAATGCATAAAATAGCCTGAGGGACTTGGGGAAACACAAACATCCATCTCTGAAACAAGAATTTGGGAAATCACTCAAAAACTGAAAATATTCAGAGACTCCACCAAAAACTACAATACTCCTCCATCATTGATCCTTTGGACATGAAACTTTGAGGATAGCTAATTGATAGCCACAGAGCTCTAGAAATCAAGTTTCAAGCCATCACACAACAGGAATCAAGAAATACTTCAAAACCCTAGAAATTGCAAAAGAAGAACAGAGAAGCCTAAAGTGCCAAATTTGAAATCAAACACTTGTCTCTGAGATTTTTGCTAACCAAACGGTCTAGAATCATAACCCCATCACAGAACAACCCATTTTGGCACTTCTCAGCAAGAAACAACAGGAAACTCAAAAGTCAAGAAATCAAGCACAGAGGCATCGAAGGGAAACAGGAGCACGGGAGAGAAATTTCAGATTTCCATTCCAAATCAAAGGATTACAGATGAGTCCCCATACGCATGGACATTAGAACAAGAGGAATGATTACAAGACTCTCAATCCATCCTCTCCCTCTCCATCTCAAGAACTCACACATGCCCTACATGAATCTTGGAGAGGAGACAACACACAACACTCACATAGAGAACATCGAAGGAGACACAGAACCTCTGCCCTCTCCAACTACTCTCCACTACCAAAGCCTCACCAACTAAAGCCTAAAGCCAAAACAAACTTCTAAAGCTCATTTTGACTAAAGCAAACCCTAGAAACCCTTGGAGTGCATGAGTGGGCATGCAGCCACTCCCTCATATTTATAGCCCTTGGCTAACAGGTTTCCAACCTGTTACGCCCGCTAAACCCGAACGGAGCCCGCTCCCACTTTTGCAGCCTCGCGGAATTACCCTTTCGCCCCTCCTGCACCTTCCGGGAAGCTTCCGCGCTCATTGTCGTCCAAGCCTCGCAACCACCTCGAGTCTCTGCTGTCTTCGACACATCTCGACCATTCTGACCTCGACACCGCCCGTGTCTAGTCCGGTCACCTCGTGTCTCGCCACGACTCCGCATCGACGTCCTGCAGCCAACACAGACAAGAAACACATCAAAAAGCACCGCTCGATACATGTAAGCATAAATGTGTTAATGAAATAGCCCAAACCTGACAACTCGACATAATATGCATCCTAACCATTTTGACCAGGTTTGACCGAGCCCGATTGCACCACGCAACGTTAAGGTCCGAACCAACCAAATCAAACTCGACTTCCCTAAACCGATGTTAATTACTCATCATACACATGGGATGACCTCCACATGGTCTCTCAGATCATCTTCATTGCGTACTTCGAGGCCGGGCTTCGAATACCAGTGGCGACATTCATCGGCGACATCCTGCGGACTTATGGGACAGAGTTGGCGCAGCTAACCCCAAATGCGATAGCTCGCTTGGCTATTTATAGCTGGGCGATGCGGATGGATGGTACTTGACCCAGCGCGACCCTGCTTGCCACTCTCCATGACGCACGCTGCCAGCCGAAGAGGCTGGAAGGGGGGCGGTCTCAAACTTCGACAGCGTCAACTTCGTGCTGAGGCCGCAATGCGCGAAGATCTTTCCCGCCAACTCAACGTGAGGGAAGTGGGAGTCCAACTGGATGCGGTGGTGGTTATACCACCGCATGACGAGCAGCAGCGGTCTCCGATGTAGGGGACGACTGATATCCTTCAATAGTTCGCCGAATGTGAAGCCCAAATTCGACGACGAGCAGCAGCCGCGGAGGCTTGCGGGCATTACCCTCTGGTTCAACATGCGCGACCTCGCCGAGGAGTTCGATATGTATGGAGTGGTGCCACTTGCCTGCCAGTGGAAGTATTAGCCAGGTCCTATCGAGCAGGATGATGTTCGACCGACAGTGTCCTCGCTTCCGAAGCCCTCTGATCCCCGTGAGCTCTTTGGCCATAGTCTATGTATTTATATGTGTATATAATGATTTTTATGAACATTGCATCGGTTGACCTTTAGGGCTCCTACTGGAGGACGTGGAACGCGCGTTAGTTTTGTTCCTTGGGCCTTACACAGCCAAGGAGCACGACCTGTGCGAATCTGCAATCGCCCCGCGCGAAGCTGGGATGGATAAATCGAGTATGCGAAGCTCTTGGCATCCCCGTGTCGGAGCACGCAGTGCCGACGTTGGGCCGGGCCCGCTGCCGCAACGGTAACGGCAAGGTGGTGGCATCTCCCCCTCAGCGTAGGGCTCGATCTCCTGGCGCTGTATCTAGCCCGCCGGCTGCGTCTCCAATGATTGCTGCCGAAGCCGAGGGCACAACCGTCACTGGGTCCAACATGGCGGAGTACACCAACCCGAACTTGGAGGCGGAGGCTGAGCACGCTGCCCCCGACGAGGGGGCCCTGGGCGGCGCCGAGGTAATAGGCTGTGGCACCGACACCCAGGAGGGCGAGGCCTCATCACCCGCACCGGCCGCCGAGGCCTTTTTGCCTGCGTCGGGCGCCGAGGCTGAGGAAGCATTGCCAACGTCCCCGAGGGCGAAGCACCCCAGGTACGATCGCTCTCCCGACCGAAGGAGGGGTTCGCCGTGGCTGTCAGGGTCACAGAGGATTCAGGATCCGATGGGGAGGCCATCTCATTCGTGGTCTGCCGAAACTCAAGATGGTCAAAGATCTTGTTTGCGCTCCATGCCGGCACGGCAAGATGGTTGCCGCTTCCCATTCTCCGGTCATAGTTACTATGACTGATGCACCAAGACAGCTGCTCCATATGGACACCGTTGGACCAGCTCGAGTGCAGTCAGCAGGAGGGAAGTGGTATGTTCTTGTCGTGGTCGATGACTTCTCGAGGTATTCTTGGGTGTTTTTCTTAGCCTCGAAGGATGAGACGTTTTCACATTTCTGAGGTCTTTTTAGTAGGCTTTCTGTTGAGCTTTTAGGTGCCTTACGAGCGATCCGCAGTGATAATGGCACGGAGTTCAAGAATTGCTACTTTGAGAGGTTCTGCGTTGAGACAGGTGTAGAGCATCAGTTCTCCTCTCCGCACGTCCCACAGCAAAATGGCATCGTGGAGAGAAAGAACCGTACCTTGGTCGAGATGGCCAGGACGATGCTTGATGAGTACTCTACACCGCGAAAGTTTTGGGCTGAGGCTATAGGCACCGCGTGCCATGTCTCAAATCGAGTTTTTCTGAGGGCACACTTGCACCACACTTCTTGTGAGTTGAGATATGGGCAAAAGCCCAGTGTATCTCAGTTTCGTGTGTTTGGTTGCAAGTGCTTTATTTTGAAGTCCAGGAACCTAGATAAGTTCGAGTCACGTTCTTGTGATGGGATCTTTCTAGGCTACTCGACTTCTTCGCAGGCTTATAGGGTCTGGAACTGCGAGTCTAGTAAAATGGTAGAGACCTGTGAGGTGACCTTCGACGAGGCCAGTCCGGGGACTAAGCCAGATATCTCAGGTTCTTTAGAGCAGTCCGAGACCATCTTTGTGGATGATGAGGACGATGGAGATGAGGGTTGTCTATCCGATCCAGTCTCCCATCCACCCCTCGAGGTGCCTTCCTCCACAGCACCTCCGGGTGATCAGCCCATGCCTTCGGCTTCCTCTGGAGCTAGTGGCTCTGTTCCTACCTCGTCAGCTCACGAGGTAGAGGCCACTTCTTCATCTCATCCTGGACCTCCTAGACACGTCCAAAAAGACCATCCTTCAGAGCAGATTATTGGAGACCTTTTTGAGCGAGTCACTCGTTCAAAATCTGGCATGTCTCTTTTCTGTCTCCATTCTGCTTTTGTTGCCTCATTCGAGCCCAAGGACATTTGTCATGCTCTATCTGACGAGTCTTGGGTCAATGCCATGCATGAGGAGTTAGAGAATTTCAAGAGGAACAAGGTCTGGTCGCTTGTCGAGCCCCCTCGAGGTCACAATGTTATTGGGACTAAGTGGGTGTTCAAAAACAAGCAGAGTGAGGATGGGGTTGTCATTCGGAACAAGGCTAGACTGGTAGCTCAGGGGTTCTCCCAGGTTGAGGGTCTAGATTTCGAGGAGACCTTTGCCCCTGTAGCTAGACTTGAGGCCATTAGAATCCTGCTTGCCTTCGCAGCTTCTAAGGGTTTCAATCTTTACCAGATGGACGTCAAGAGTGCCTTTCTCAATGGCTTCATTGAGGAAGAAGTCTATGTGAGACAGCCTCCAGGTTTTGAGAACCCCAAATACCCAAACCACGTCTTCAAGCTTTCCAAAGCGTTGTATGGACTTAAGCAGGCCCCTAGAGCTTGGTATGAAAGGCTTAAGTCCTACTTATTGAGTCATGGTTTTGAGATGGGTAAAGTAGACAAGACCTTGTTCATCCACCGGCATGGCACTGATCTTCTGCTCGTCTAGATTTATGTGGATGACATCATCTTTGGCGGCTCCTCGCATGCTCTCGTTTCCCAGTTTTCCGATGTCGTGAGCTCAGAGTTTGAGATGAGCATAATGGGCGAGTTAAACTTCTTCCTTGGCTTCCAAATCAAGTAGACTCGGGAGAGTACTTTCTTGCATTAGGGCAAGTACACTCGAGACCTCCTGAAGCGCTTCGATATGAGTGATGGTAAGCCGGTGTCCACTCCGATGGCTACACAGCTTCACTCGACCCAAATGAGGATGGCGAGCCAGTTGATCAGAAGGAGTATCGCAGCATGATTGGCTCCCTCTTGTACCCCACTGCCTCGAGACCAGACATACACTTCTCCGTGTGTCTTTGTGCTCAGTTTCAGGCTTCTCCTCGCATGTCTCACCGCCAGGCGGTGAAGCGCATTCTTCGGTACCTTCGAGCTACCATTGACTATGGTATCTGGTACTCTTCCTCTTCCTGTCTTTCCTTGAGAGCCTACTCGGATGCAGATTTTGCTGGCTGTAGGATAGATAGGAAGAGCACTTCTGGCACTTGCAAATTCATTGGCACTTCTCTCGTTTCTTGGTCTTTGAGGAAGCAGTCCGGTGTTGCACAGTCCACGGCAGAGGTCCAGTACGTTGCTGTAGCCAGGTGCTTTGGATGGCTTCGACCCTGCGGGACTTTGGGTTAGTCATAGATAGTGTTCCACTCTTGTGTGATAACACTTCTGCGATTAACATTGCTAAGAACCCAGTGCAGCACTCTCGGACCAAGCATATTGATATTCGCTATCACTTCCTTAGAGACCATGTAGAGAAGGGTGATATAGTGCTCCAGTTTGTGGAGAGTAACCACCAGTTGGCTGATATCTTTACCAAGCCTTTGGATAGCTCGAGGTTTTCAGCTCTGCGGGGAGAGCTTGGGGTGGTCTGTCCTTATGGACTGTTGTGAGGGGGAGCTTTGTGCTTTACTGTCTTATTACATTGATTATGCTCTTACTCCTTTCTGTTGCATTGCATTTTGGGTGCATATGGGTTAGTCCTCCTAGCATAGATTAGAGTGCTTCTATTGTCTAGTTGTTTAGACTTCTTACTCTTATCTTATGACTTTAGGATGCTGCTTATTGGCTGGTTCTCTTCTCACTAGATTGAGCTCACTCACTTCTTATAGGTTCTAGCGAGGGTTGGGCCACTCTTGGGTAGACGGGGTACGTGTTTGCTCTCTAGTATGTTAGATGGTCAGCTGATAGTCCTAGAGTCATATGGGGTAGATGAGAGTCAGTCTGAGCCATAGTATCCTCTATATCTTCTGTATGCTTTAAGGATTGCCTTGTTTGATTTGCCAGCTTCTCTTGTTTACTGCTTTGGTTCAGGGGGAGTTCATTTGGGAACTTCTAGATCTTAATGATGACATAACTCAACTTGAACTAAAAGTTGCATCACATGTTGAGGAGGAGCTGGATTTTCTTGCATTTCAGCATTCTGCATTGTAATATAACTACATTGAGCCTTGATTATTATCCGCTTATGACATGATTACAATACTTTACACCTTGCCATGATATGTGCTTACTGGCTAGATTGATCATGACTTCATATGTGTAGTCTAGTCTTTGCCATGATTAATTGCTTAGAACTGCAAATTTAATTATCTCATGTCATGGTAGCATTTGAGACTAGTCTGTCCTTAGCTATCCTTGCATGATTCATGCCATGTCAAATAGGCTGAGTTGAGTCTTGAATCTTTGTTGAGCCTTAGATTGAGCTATTTTAGTCTCTTGATGCAGCATGAGTTAGTACAACACGTTAAAAAGCAAAAAGATCTCTTTTGTGCGAAAAAACTGATCTCACCAATTCTTTCTCATGAGACGGCTTACCATTGCACTAGGCATGAACTCAGGGGGAGTTTTGGATGACCTAGACTATCTTCTTAAGCTTCTTGCTTGGAGTAGTTGCATAAGGCTTGAGATCTAGCACATGACTAAAATTTTGGTTGGAAACGACCATCAGCTTCAAAAGAAAATATGTCATTTGTGCTCAATTTGCATAATTACAAAAAGAACCAAGTACTTAAATAAATGTCTCACTCTTGAGCTTGTAGCCCTCTAATTTGACTCAATATTAGCTTCTTGGTTCCGCTTAGCTTATTGACATGGCCTGCATCATCCTTGGATATCTCTAGCTAGACTTTGCTTATTGATGACTTGACATGCTCACAACATGCACTACATTTCAGATCGTCATCTATTTATTCTAGCTGGCTTATACATATCTTGTCATGATCTAGATAGCCTTTTATTGAGTTATGGCTTGATGTACTACTTTATGGTTATTTTGGATAATCTTCATGGCTCTAAATGCTTAAAATAAACAAACTTCAGCCATTTCATCCAATATCTTGCCATATTCTCTCTTGTGCATCCTTGATGTGTTTATTGCCAAAAGGGGGAGAATATTGGAGAAAAAGTCTTTTGGGATCTTTCTAGAGCTTTGGAGAATATTTTGCTCTTTCTTTGTTGCTCTAGTGTTCCTTCTGTCGACATGGTCATTAGCTTCATTATCTTCTTTTAGACCATGTTGGACTCTTCAAACTCAAACTCAACTTCATGCTTTTTTTGGGTTTGTCAATATACTCATCAAGGGGGAGATTGAGAGACCATGTGGAGGTCATCCCGTGTGAATGATGAGTAATTGACATCGGTTTAGGATAGTCGAGTTTGGTTTGGGAGGTTCGGACCTTGACGTTGCGAGGTGCAATCGGACTCAGTCGGACTTGGTCAAACCTGGTCAAAGTGATTAGGATGGATATTCTGTTGATTTGACAGGTTTGGGCTTAATGTGGTTTCATTAATGCTATTTATGCATTCATGTGTCGAGCGGTACTATTTGATGTGTTTCTTGTCTGTGATGGCTGCAGGACGTCGAGGCGGAGTCGTGGTGAGACACGAGGTGACCGGACTACACACAGGCGGTGTCGAGGTCAGAACGGTCGGGATGTGTCGAAGACGACAGAGACTCGAGGTGGTTGCGAGGCTTGGATGGCAAGGAACAAATAGCTTCCCGGAAGGTGCAGGAGGGGCGTTTCGGTAAAAACGCAAAGCTGCACAGTGGAGGTGGGTTCCGTTCGGAGTTGGCAGGCGTAACAGGTTGGAGACCTGTTAGCCGAAGGCTATATAAGGAGGAGGTGCCTCCTTGTGGCTGCATGACTTTGGGAGAGAATTAGGGTTTGCTAGAGTCAAAAGAAGCTTTGAGAGTTTGTTTTGGCTTTAGGCTTTAGTTGGTAGGAGAGGCAGAGTTCAGTTGAGGGATGTCTCCTTCGTAGCTTCCTTTCTCTGTTCTTGAGAGAGTTTCTTGATTTTGAGAGAGGGATAGATTGGAGATGAGTTGAGCCACCATGTAATCATCCTTTGTTCTAATGTCCATGCGTATGGGGACTCCTTATAATCCTTAGTTGTTTTGGAATAAAATTTCTGAGTTTATCTCCCGAGCTCCTATTTTTGCCTTCGATGCCTCTTCTGTGGATTTCTTGATATTTTTGTTTTCTTGTTGTTGCTTGCTGGGAAGGCCCAAAATGGGTTGCTCAAAGTTGGGATGATGCCTCAAGATCATTTGATCGATTTTCCCAAGAGCAAACTTCGTTTAATTTCTTATTTGGTTTTTGTGCCTCCTCTGCTCTTTTTCTGTCCCTTCTAGGGTTTGAGGTAGATTCTATTTTTCTCCTTGGGAAGCTCTAAGATTTGGACTCTCAAGTCCTAAGGCTATTGCTAATATATCTGCAAAAGATCTTGAGCAAAGATTGAGAGATTGTTGAGCAATTTGGTTTTGAGTGCAGCCCTCTATGTATTTTCAGTCTTTAGGGAATCTCCTCAATCCTTGGTTTTGAGATGAATTTTCTTGGTTCCTAGGCTCCCCTGGCTATTGTGGTTATTTTTCTTGCAGTTCTGGGCCAAAAGGTTCAAGGGAAAACATTGAATTGCTCCTGTGATTAAAGTCTGAGAAGTTTGCATTTTGCTGTCTGCCTTCAGATTTTAGCCAGCTTTGAAAACCCGAGGGAGCGGTCAGACCAGAATTTACATGGCGGTTAGACCGGCATGTAGCCGGTGGTCTGACCGGCGGCAAGGGACCGGTCAGACTGGCCTGGCTATAGCGGTCTGACCGCCCGGTGCTTTAAGGTCTGACTGGCTAGGTTTTGAGCAGCTCTTGTTTTGTCTCTTGTTTGGTTTTTCTCTGTTGTGTTGTTCCTCTGATGGTTTTCTAGGTTTAAGGTTCCAGAGAGTACTTCTCACCTTCTTCTTCATAGTAATAGTTGCTATCGGAGAAGTTTGAGTAAGTTTCTTTTAGGGGGATTTTTTAAATCGACATTCACCCCCCCTCTGTCGCCATTTCGGTCCAACATGGGCGACCCGGACTTCAGCGGGTGACACTTCGGCTCGGAAGTATATTAAGGTGGAGCCGGACGAGTAGCAACCTTAGGCACCCGAAGGCACTTGTAAACATTAGCTCTTCGCAAATGTAGTTGCCGAACATTTGTAATCATTCTTTTATGAATGCAATGAAGATTTCAGGTGGAGTACGTGTCTTTGCCGCACTTAATAATCGCGCCTAGTTGAAGTAGGCGCTTGAGCGCTCCAAAGAGTGCGCGCGGAGGCGCGTCTTATTTATACTCCGTAGAGTACGTGCGGAGGAGCGCCGCCACACGTCTTATTTATACACCGTAGAGTGCGTGCGGAGGCGGACCCCCGCGTGTCTTATTTATACTCCGTAGAGTGCGCGCAGAGGCGGGCCTCCGCACGTCTTATTTATACTCTGTAGAGTGTGTGCAGAGGCGGGCCGCTGCGCGTCTTATTTTTACTCAGTAGAGTTCACGTGCAGGCGGGCCCCCGCGCGTCTTATTTATACTCCGTAGAGTGCGTGCAGAGGCGGGCCTACGCGCGTCTTATTTATACTCCGTAGAGTGCGCGTGGGGACGGGCAACCGCGCGTCTTATTTATGCTTCGTAAAGTGCACGCGGAGGCGGACCCCTGCGCATCTTATTTATACTCCGTAGAGTGTGCACGGAGGCGAGCCTCTGTGCGTCTTATTTATACTCCGCGTGTCTTATTTATACTCCGCAGAGTGCGCACGGAGGCGGGCCTATGCACGTCTTATTTATACTCCGTAGAGTATGCGCGGAGGCGTCCCCCCGTGCGTCTTATTTATACTCCGTAGAGTGCGCGCAGAGGCGGGCCCCTGCGCATCTTATTTGTACTTCATAAAGTGCGCGCGGAGGCCCCCGCGCGTCTTATTTATACTATGTAGAGTGCGCGTGCAGGTGGGCCCCCACGCATCTTATTTATACTCCATAGAGTGAGCAGAAGCGGGCCCCCACGCGTCTTATGTATACTCCATAAAGTGCGCGCGGAGGCAGGCCTCCGCGCGTCTTATTTATACTCCGTAGAGGGCGCGCGGAGGCGTCCCTCAGCGCGTCCTATTTATACTCCGTAGTGTGCGCGCGGAGGCGGGCCCCAGTGCGTCTTATTTATACTCTGTAGAGTGCGTGCGAAGGCGGGCCCCCGCGCGTCTTATTCATACTCCGTAGAGTGCGCGCAGAGGCGGGCCGCCACGCGTCTTATTTATACTCCGTAGAGTGCGCGCAAAGGCGTCCCCAGCGCGTCCTATTTATACTCCGTAGAGTGCGCGCGGAGGCGGGCCTCTGCGTGTCTTATTTAAATTCCGTAGAGTGCGCACGGAGGCGGGCCCCGGCGCGTCTTATTTATACTCTATAGAGTGCGTGTGAAGGCGGGCCCCCGCGCGTCTTATTTATACTCCGTAGAGTGCACGCGGAGGCGGGCCAACGGGCGTCTTATTTATAATCCGTAAAGTGCGCGCAGAGGCGGGCCCCGGGTGTCTTATTTACACTCCGTAGAGTGCGCGCCGAGGCGGGCCCCCGAGCGTCTTATTTATACTCCGTATAGTGCACGCGGAGGTGGGCCCCGCGCATCTTATTTATACTTCGTAGAGTGCGCGCAGAGGCATCCCCCCATGCATCTTATTTATACTCCGTGCATCTTATTTATACTCCGTAGAGTGCGCACGGAGGTGGGCCTCCGCACGTCTTATTTATACTCCGTAGAGTGCGCGCAGAGGCGGGCCGCTGCGCGTCTTATTTATACTCCGTATAGTGCGCGCGAAGGCGTCCCTACGCGTGTCTTATTTATACTCCGTAGAGTGCGCGCGGAGGAAGGCCTCTGCGTGTCTTATTTATACTCCGTATTGTGCGCGCGGAGGCGTGCCCCCGCGTGTCTTATTTACACTCCATAGAGTGTGCGCGGAGGTGGGCCAACAGGCGTCTTATTTATAATCCGTAGAGTGCGCGCAGTGGCGGGCCCCGGGCGTCTTATTTATACTCCATAGTGTGCGCGTGAAGGCGGGTCCCTGGACGTCTTATTTATACTCCGTAGAGTGCACGCGGAGGCGGGCCCCGCGCGTCTTATTTATACTTCGTAGAGTGCACGCGGAGGCATCCCCCCACGCATCTTATTTATACTCCGCGCGTCTTATTTATACTCCGTAGAGTGCGCGCGGAGGCGGGCCTCTGCAGGTCTTATTTATACTCTGTAGAGTGCGCGTAGAGGTGGCCTGCTGCGCGTCTTCTTTATACTCCGTGGAGTGCGCGCGGAGGCGTCCCCCGCGCGTTTTATTTATACTCCGTAGAGTGCGAGCGGAGGTGGGCCCCCGTGCGTCTTATTTATACTCCGTAGAGTGCGCGCGGATGCGGGCCTCTGGGCGTCTTTTTATACTCCGTAGAGTGTGCACGGAGGCGAGCCCCCGCGCATCTTATTTATACTCCATAGAGTGCGCACGGAGGCGGGCCCTCGAGCGTCTTATTTATACTCTGTAGAGTGCTCGCGAAGGCGGGCCCCCGTGCGTCTTATTTATACTCCGTAGAGTGCGCGTGGAGGCGGACCCTGCGCGTCTTATTTATACTCCGTAAAGTGCGCACGGAGGGGAGCCTCCGCGCGTCTTATTTATACTCGGTAGAGTGCGCGCGGAAGCGGGCCTCCGCGCGTCTTATTTATACTCCGTAGAGTGCGCGCAGAGGTAGGCCTCCGCGCGTCTTATTTATACTCTGTATAGTGCGCGCGGAGGCGAGCCTCCGCGTGTCTTTACACAATGAGGCAAGTTTTGCAAACGGTGGACTTTATTGATCTCCCGTTTGCGTAGGGGAGCGGTTTACAAAAGGCAGGGTGCTGACCTTATTGCGGGCTTCCCTTCGGCCATATTCATAGTATCGCCGCAGCCTGTCTGCAGTCCATGTTGGGGCCCTCCCACTTGGACTCCAGCATGCCGACTGTCTCTGCATGAAGCGTCATTTTGAGGACGAGGTCTCCTGGCTGGAATTCTCGTGAGTACATTGTGCACTCGCGCGCGCGCCATCTGGTGTGTGTACTTCACGACGTGCTGGGTGGCGCTCACCCGATCTCCGTCAAGAAGATCGAGGGACAACTCGCGCTCCTCTGCCGGTGCCTGGACAAGGACCCTCGTCGAGCTGGGCTTAATTTCTTCGGGCGTCACTGCCTCATCGCCGAAGAGAAGTTTGAACGGTGTGAACCCCGTCGGACGCGTCACCGTCGTGCGGAGGGACCAGAGTTGACTGTGGAGCTCGTCTGGCCACTTGCCTTTTGGCAACCCGATGAGGCGCTTCTTGACTCCGGCGGAGATGGCACCATTCGCCCGCTCGACGGCTCCGTTGGATTGTGGGTGCCCGACCGAAGCGAATCGGAGCGTGATGCCCATGTTGTCGTAGAACTCCTTGAATGGAGCAGAGTCGAATTGCAGGCCAATGTCCACAGTGAGCTCCCTAGGCACTCTGAAGCGGCATATGATGTTCTGCCAAAGGAAGCGTTGTATGGCTGCGGAGGTTATCTTGGTGTCGGAGCCCAGATTATACAATCTGGAATCCTCTGTGATTCCACCGCACTATTCCCTGGATCAGTAGATAGTGCTCACAGATTACAGTTCTGAATATCAAAAGTACATATCAAGCGGAAGCGTAAATGTGATAGTAAACTTACTCATGGGCCGATTAGGCCGAAATCAATAAATTGCAGCAGCGGAAGAACGAAGCACACAGGTGGGACCTTCAGGACATGCCCACAGGCAGCCAACTGGAGGTGCGCGACCTAGCTCTTGACATCTTCATCTTCTTTGCCAGCTTGTCCAATCTTGTTGCTGAGGCGAGGTGATTTGATTCCTGATTCTGTATTTTGTCGCAAAAGCGAGCATGAGCACTCCGACCCCGTGCTCCGCGAGCCAATACACAGAATGCAATTAAATAGTATGCATGGCTTAACAAAGGAGGGGCTCGGGATGTTTTATTTGCCAAAATCGCTTTTAGTAGCATTTCTGTTATTAAATCATATTGTTGTTTTTGCAACCTAAAAACTCCTCACCGCGATTGACATCATTGACTTAATCCACCAAAGATTCACTCTCATTATTAGCCGCTGTCTAAGACTCCCCACAGCGATTGCCATAATTGACTTAATCCACCGAAATTACACTTTCTTTATTGAGTGCAGTCTAAACTCCAAACAGCATGTGTCATTCTCTATTCAATCCACCGATCATATTCTTTTTGTAATGGTTGTTGTCTAAGACTCCAAACAACGAGTGACATCATTTAAATGACTCACCGACTACACACATTTTATATTGATTGCTGTCTAAAACTCCAAACAGCATGTGACATTATTTAGATATTCCACCAAATCATACTCTTTTCAAATTGATTGCTATCTAATCTCCAAACAGCGAGTGACATCACCTAATTAATCCACCAAACATCCTCATCAAGATTTTCTAACAATCCAATCCTTTTTATTATTGATTCAAATCCACCAAGAATGTCATTGATCAAGCCTATGATCCAATATTATATATCCACCAAGAATATCGTTGATTAATTCTACGATCCACTAGTATCCTCCCACCAAGTAAATCACTAATCAGGAACTATAATCCAATACTTGTATTACTCCTCCAAATTCCCTAAAATTCAATTAGATCATCTATTTAGCCTGTCTATTCAGCTAGACTCCACCAGTTTATTTCTCCCAGAACCCACACTATCATTTATTATTTATGATCGACATGAATCCACCATTACCTTTATGTATACACTACAAACATTTATTTCCCTTTACTCACGACCCTGCTTATTCTTTCCATATTTTATTTTGTAGGAATAGAAATGCCACTATTTGAAATACAATACATAAAATTTCTTGAGACCTAGCAGCTTTGGAACAAAACATAATGTTCAAGGAATATTAACATGATTTTCCATACATACGACATCACACCATATGCCTAATATCACCATAATTTTTCCATACATATGGCATCACACCATATGCCATCTTTCAGCGTTATAGCCGCTTAAATTACCACTGGGACGACACCCAGGACAACTCAAATCAGGGCTTTCCATTGCCCTCCACTTTTTCCATTCCCATTTTCCAAACCTTTTTAAATAGAACTATATCTAGTTAAGTTCCCATGTCCGCCCTTGACCGTGGGCACGGCTATTCGAATAGTTTTGACTCTGCAGAGTTTGCACACTTTACCCACAAGAGACAGTTCACTCGTTGCCCCACACGATTCCTTAGCCGTGCGGCTGAGCAAACCATCACAGTAACCGTTCAAAGTACCTCGCCCCTTCCATCATCTCACCCTATGGGTCGTTCCCACTTGCGGTGGGTCCCATACGTTGTGCGGGATGTTCTCCTTCTGAACGCCTAGCAGATGACTACCACACTGCTAGCACGCCACAGCAGAACCTCACCCTCCGCGGATGTCCCATTCAAGCCCGCCACACAGACAGCCGCTTGCACCACTTCACTCCTCCACTGATGATGATGACTTTCAGGGTCCGGTAAATTTACTAGGCCAAGTTGTACTTTACAGACTTGTGGTTGCACTTGTTTTACAAAGGATGTCATGACAAGATTCAGTCCTTAGGGTATCTGGGCGGTTCTACCACAAACCACACTCTCGTGCACACCTGCACCATACCCCCGAACCATCCGCCCAGACAAATAAGCAATTTGAGATTTTTGGGAGTATAAATTAACCATATCCAACATACACCAGTCATTACCACCATGACTGCCCAACCAACTTTTCTCATGATTAAAAGTGATGCTTGGGCGCTCCCGCGCCCATGAGTATCTAAACAATACTAAGCATGGCATATAATTACGGACTTATTTTCAACAGGTTACTATTATAAATTTTTGCTAGGGCTACAAGGTTCTCATGTTCAAATATTCCAAAGGAGGGGCAATATTAATCAAGTTAGATAATAGGCATTTAACTAAGATTCTAAATTAACATGTATTTGCATATAAATTAACAGCATGCAATTTGATAATTTAAACAAAAGTAATTTGCAGAAAATGTAGGTTCAACATGATCAAAGTATTGACTCGCCTTGCGCGGTTTACCGCGGTCTTGAGCTCACTCGAAGCTATCTCATTTGATGGTCTTGGGCTTCTGGTCTTTATCTTCTCCTTGATCTTGATCTCGCTTGATCCATCGACTCTTCGGAACTCCAGTTTCTAACTATGCGATAAGCGACTGAATCCAAATAAAAACAAATAACTCAAGAGATCCAAATAAATCCAATTGAACTTGATTAATTTTTATTATGATTAAATAGATGATTTGAGACGAGGCTGATTGGACGCGGAGTATTGTCGGAGCCGAACTAGTTGGAACGAAGCAATGATTGGTGGAAGGACATTCAATGAAGGAGGGTTTATGACACAGAAATATTGACGAGATTATCTTGCTTTAGATTTGAGGAGGGCTAGGTGGAGCCGGCCATTGAATACTATGGCTTACCCTATTTTATTTAATAACTTCTTTTTATTATTTTTATATTTATCAAGGAAGTTCCATGAGCTAGGTTAGACGTAGGATTCGGTGTACGAGTTTTAGCTGAGCTTTGTTTTTGTCGAACGTTAATCTTCAGGGCATATGTTATATATAGCGATGTATATAACTTCTGGTTTGTCGAATTAATTTTGTATCTTATATTTTTAGCAATTCAAGATGTATTATTTTTTTTGTTGGTGTGCTAATACTACCTTGTTCACTAAAATGCGAGGTGGTAAAATTATCTTAACTACCGATGACGTAGGATTTTAGTAGATACGCCAACAAGACTTTTCTTCATTAAAGAGGCTCTTCGGTTTAGGCATCGTAGATATTCTGTGTATATTATTATTGTTATTGTTATTTAAATTTATTTATCTAGGACCAAGCATGCTATACCAGGTTATACTTTACTATCAATATTCCACTGAATCTACGGGTGAGATTTATTTGTCGATGACACGCTAGGGATGACTACTATTCACATCGCTGCATTAGGTAGATTACTTTTAACATTTGATGACCTAGGGTTACTTTATTATAATTGCCGCATATATACATATATATCTTTCTAACAAGACACTCCTACTTGAAGAGGCCCTATTGATTAAAGGTTGCTATCAATTTATATACCTTTTAAAGACATAGGAGCGACAGTCATACTTTAGATGGTTAAATGGTGTACCACTTGTTTATTTGATACTTTTGTTGTGCAAGTAGTTTATACAACACATTCTAGGGTTATTTTATGTGAAGCACTAATCCTAAGCACCAACTATCATTATTAATTAAATTTAGTGTTTGAGAATTATTTATCGGCGATGTACTAATGGTGGGGTTCATAAATTATGTCTTTCCAGTTTAAATAAATATTTCATTTTAAATGGCTTTGGCATATCATTTAATTACAAATAAGGTTAATCTTTTTAATTTAAAGACTCACTTTTGCAGGTAACACACTATTCAATTTATTTTCTTGATCTTAGCCTTGAATGTATTTTTAATTCGGATCCTGATTAAATTTAGACACTAAGTAGGACCATCTTTTACTCATGCTTCTTAATTAAAATTAGATTTAAAACCATTAATCAGGGCACATTAGCTATATGATGATCAATCTAAGATTAATTCTTTTAACAATCTTATTTATGTCCTAATTGAGTTTATCAGTTTCCATGAACAATTTCTGATTTTCCCAAGTTTGCTTGACAAATTTTGCTAATTGAAACGGATAAAAATAAAAGAGTGTGTGAGGGGGAGAGTATGAGACTCGATTCCAGGACCTGCACCTCAATGCCTCGCTCGGCTAGCCACTGGGCTATTGCCCCTTTGGTGATAACAGCAGAAAAATAGATGTGAAGTGGTGAGGAATGCCCGGGGCAAAACAGAGCAAATTGGGGCGGTGCACGGCCGACGGCGTCGCCGGCGGGTGGCGGCCAGGGTGGCACTGGGGATCACTAAAACGTGTTGCTCGGGAGGTAGGGAAGCTAGAGGCGTTGGCGCATTGGCCGGAGTGGCGCCGGCAAGGGGGCGGCAGCGGTGTGTAGCGGCCGGCCATGGAGGGGAAAAGGGGAAACGGCGGCGCTGACGTGGGGGAATGAATTCGGGGCGAGCACGAGCTAGAGATGGATTAATAGATGCTTACCATGCCATTTTCCGGGCCGGAGGAGGGCCCAGGATGGCCGGCGACGGGTGTGGGCGGCAGCGTAGAGGGGCTCACGGTGGTGGCGAGGTACCGGCGTTGGGAGGCCCGAGCGACGGTGGGGAAGGGTTGGCGGGGCCACGGTGCAGCTCCAGGGCGGCGGAATCGACTGGAGACGCCTTCAATCGGCCGATTCTTCGCTGGCCGGAGTTGGGAGAGATGGCCGTCCCGGCGAGCTTGGTGCGGCGTTTTCCAATTACTTCGGCCGGGGTGTAGCTGGGGGTTGAGGCTCGCCGTGACGCGGTCGAAGTGGGGGTGGCGTCGCCGAAGTGGCCGGGGCGGCGCGAGGCGGTGGCCGGCGCTCGGGTTGAAGGGCAGAGGGAGGTAGGGGAAATGGAAGAGGGCGCGGGGAAGCAACGGGAGGGGGGGCAAGCTGCTTATAGGAGCGGAGGGGGGTCACTGCGCTGCCCTGTGGCCGACGACCAAGGGCGACGGGACGGCGGGATGACGATGGCGGCGTGCAGCGCACAGGAGCGGCAGGGGACGGCGACGCGACATGGGAGCGACGGGGGCAGGTGCGCCAGAGGAGGCGGGGCCGGGATGACGCGAGGGGAGGGACGGGGAAGACGTGCGCGGGGCAGAGGGAGCCGGGGTGTGACGCGCGCACAGGAGCTGCCGACGCGGAGCGAGCTCAGCCAGGAGAAGAAAGGAGGAAAGGAAAAAGAAAGAAGGAAGCATGGGGGAAGAAGGCCGGGGGCCCATGCGCAAGAGAAAGAGGGGGTAAGGGAAAGAGTAGAAAAAGGCCAAGGCCATGATTTTGGACAATAATGGGGGTGAATGATAATTGGGAAATCGGGTTTCTATTTCACATTTAAGATTATTAATTTGTATGGCACAAAACTCAAGTGATCTTCAATTAAATATTCAGAACCAATCTGAATGCCAGCAAAATGCAAAAAAAGTTTTTAAAAAGTTCGTATTTTTGAGGCCTCCAAAATTTGGGATGTTACACTTGGCTAGAGTGACGGCCTCGGGCCACCTGGAAAAATATTCCAAGGTGACTACAATGAACCGAAGGTCTCCCGGGGCCCACGAAAGTGGCCCAACAATGTCGATGCCCCACCGTGCTAACGGCCACACCAGGGGGATGGGCTGCAAGCTTGTCGGAGGTCTGCGGATGACGCGTCCCATCCATTGGCAACCTTGGCATCGACGCACGAGGTCCTGTGCATCGGCGATGGCGGTGGGCCAGTAAAAGCCTTGTCTGAACGCCTTGCCGATTAGGGACCTTGGCGCAATGTGCGAGCCGCAGAGCCCTGCATGAATCTCCGCGAGGAGGTGATTGCCTTCATCACATGAGAGACATCGTAGAAGCAGGGCACAAACTCCTTTTTTTGTAAAGGACACCATCCAGCACCTGGAAGGTTCTTGCGCGATGCTGTAGATGTTGTAGTTCGAGGGGGTCGTCCAGTTCGGCTATGCCTTGCAAAAAATCGTAAATGGGCTCCCGCTAGTCGCCCTGCTGGGCAATCTGGTGGACGAGGGCCGCATCACGGTTGTCCTGAGCGATGGCTGCCGTGGGTAAGACCTCGTAGAATGCTCCCTCGGGGAGGGGAAGCTGCCGGCTGGCGGCCTTTGCAAGGACGTCGATTTGTTCATTATCCGCGCGAGGGATGGCCTTGATCGTGATGCCCAGGAAGTGCCGCTCCTTCGCTCTCACCGCCGCCAGGTACTTGGCCAGCTCAGGGTCCTCGTGCGCCAAGAGTTTTAAGCTTCGCGAGGCCGAAGAGTAGCACCTCGTACCCGGCCGTATTATGCACCATACCAATGACTCAACTTGATACCCATACCATATCAAGTTATTTGATTACAATCTCTGATTTAACCATAACAAGGCATCAGAAAAGGATTTTAGCAATTTCCAACAGAAAAGAGATGCATTAAACTTCATCACTCGGAATAATCCAAAAGAAATACATAGAGCCAAAGTTTTCTCATGTTAACAAACTTGCAACAGAAACTCTCATTACCAAAACTTTCAAACGAATACATGAGTCATTCTTTTCCAATGAGAAAGAAGAAACAACTATGGAATTTCAGTAATGCCAATTGAGGACGATCACAAGTAGTAAAGACAGCTCAACAGTCGAAAAATAATACTTGTTTCAGAGAACCATTAGAGACCATTGAAACACAACCATTACCATGAACCACGAACCCAAGAGAAAATCATCATCCACCACAAAACAAGAATTTGCCAAGATTTGAGGTCAAGAAGGAAAACAACTTTCTAAAACAACTCACGCTCAACTCCTGCAACTATGGTATTTGGGGTAACTACTCTATTCGTCTACCACGAACGGTGGTAAAACCTGACAAAGTCCAAGGCCACAACCACGGCCTTCACTTCTTAACAACCATTACCGACACACATAAACAATATAATCAAATATAATTATACATGATCATCTCATGGTAATCATAGAATAGATTCATAGATATAGAATATCATAGCATATCATTTCATAGCTTAACGACAAGAAAGATAGGACAGAGGCAATTCAACAATTGCTCAACAAATGCAACATAACAACAGATAATGCGGAAGCAATGTAATTCCCAACCCCACCTACTGTGCACAGTGTGTCAATTTAATATTTTTCTATTAACCACGGACCTAAAGCCCGCTCTGATACCAACTGTAACACCCTGGCTATTGGAAAGCCAAGATGTCAACTAAATAACAACTTATAACCAGGATATGATGAAACAACCATTTTTCATTCTTTAAAACTTAACAATTACAGTTCATCAATGATAATGTAAACATAATATGGAGAAGGTAATCTTCCTTCAATGCGCAATCAAAACGTTTATTACATAACATCAATGTCTAGGTAAGAAATATAGCTGAAGCATAAACTTAATCTTGATCAGGGAGTTATGATTGTGTAGTGTGTGCCTACACCCTCCCAATGAGGCCAACATCAAGGATTACCTATAAAATAAACAACACAAGAATGAGTCCAAGACTCAGCAAGTACGTAGAACAAATAACAACAAACCAACATGATTATTAACATGAAGCGAACACAGAACGAATACAATTAAATGAATGAATATGATTGTAGTGAATGGAATGGAGGGACTACACAATGCATATACCGGTATAGCTAGTGACACACCCGTCAGTGTTCACTTACACCCACATTTAACAAAATGTGGGGATTCAGTCCCGTATGAAGAACGTTTCATACGGGTGTCCCGAACTACCCACTTTGGAATGGTGGGGCCCACTTTGGAATGGTGGGTCTTACTTGCCCATGTTGGAATTAATGGGTCCTTTGATCCACTCCCGTGGATGAAACACTAAGATGTATGCATGAGATGAAACTTGCATAATAAAACGATACATTCTTTACACATCTAAACAACTCACATAGGGGATACATCATGAACATAGGTGTTATCAAGGGTCTTAGCTAAACATAGGTAACAAAAAAAACAGCAAGCATACAATGTTTTCTATGAATCAAATCAACATGGTACTTGCTTTAACCGCGAGGAAACGGGGGATGAGTAGAAGGCGCGGCCCCTGGAATCCGTCCTCCTCCTGAACAATAATTTTAATAATCGCTAAGGCAACGGTAACGAATCTTTAGATTAAACAAAAACACCCCCAAACGATCCCAACATGATTAGCTTGACTCAAACCCCAAATCCTTTCGGCCACCCTGTCCCCCTCTACAGACAGTCAACTTCAAAAATCCTTATCTAATGGTACAGAAGTCCGAACAGGGCGTTCTCAGATTCTCTGGAAAGATAATTAAATTATCAAACTAAACCTAGTTGGTGAGTCTCCCTGATTCGGCCAAATTCCACCCGCACCATCTAACTTTCTTAGAACATCAATTCTGTAACGAGTTCTCTGGACAGCGCACTAAAACTGTCATAACTTTCACCCCGAGAGTCGGAATCAGGATTTCTTGACCTTTCTGGAAAGCTAAGGAAAATATCTGAAACTTTCATAATATGGAGATCTTCTGTTTCTCTTGATTTCTAATCTCCCAAACCCATCTATCGAAACCTGACAGGAAATTCCCCGATCTACAGGACAGTCCGATTAGAAAAAACATAACTTTCTCTACAGAGGTCGGAATGACGCGTTCTAGCACTTCATGGAAAGCTAAGG
Organism: Dendrocalamus latiflorus; assembly: GCA_017311315.1. NCBI lineage: Eukaryota > Viridiplantae > Streptophyta > Magnoliopsida > Poales > Poaceae > Dendrocalamus > Dendrocalamus latiflorus. The sequence goes on from CM029624.1 coordinate 4,431,125, forward strand.
ACGTCCTCTACAAATCTCTAGGAAAAGACCAGACCTGAATTCCCCCGGATATTCCCCGAAACAGCCGTCTAACATAATCTGCCCTAGCAGTCCAGAATACCGACATAGCTAGCATAATTAAAATATACATCTACTTCGGGCAAAACAGGGATTACCCCTGATGATTCGCTGAAGAACACGATGAACACCCCACGAGTCCCACCTCTTCTCTTCTTCCTCTCTTTTTCCCTTCTTCTTCCCTTCCTCCGGATTCAATCGCCTTGCTGCGATTGATTTCCTTCTCCCGCTCGTCCGGCAGCGAATGGAGGTCTCGATCTCCGGCAATGGAGGAGAGGGGAGGGAGGGAGCTGCTGGGGCGTGCAAAGGGGAGAGGGGGAGGCGCAAGGGGGGAGAGGGGGAGGCGCAAGGGGGAGAGAGGGGGAGGGGCGGCTAGGGTTTGGAGGTGGTGGGCGCCTCTCCCCCCCTGGCTGGTTTCCCCTCCTGGGCCTTGGGCCAGGCCCAGGTTGCCTCTGTTTTGCAGAATTCTCCCCCTAAAAACACTATTAAATCCTTTTCCAATCTTCCCCCTTTTTCCCTGATTAATCTATTGTTTGACAAATCTCTTCCGGGATATTACATTCTACCCCCCTTAAACAGAATTCGACCCCGAATTCTAACCGTACATTCACAATGCTATAATTACAATTAAACTTAATCATAAACACACACCTGATGCGAATAACTCTGGATATTGTTCACGCATGCGAGATTCCAATTCCCAAGTCGCCTCCCTCTCGAGCTAATGGGACAAAGGCACCTTGACACAAACCAACGACTTGTGCCTCAGCACTCGCTCTGACCTCTCTAACAACGCACAGGATGCTACTCAAAGGTCAGCAGCTCCCACGAAACTTCAAACTTCGGACCTCTCTGGTACTCACTCAGCACTGGGACAAACAAGACGATGTGTACTTCGCGCATGGACTCACTACGGTCCTAACATTTTGCCAACTAGCGAAAACAACCCAATGTACCTTGGGGCAACCCCCCTAGTGGTACCGAACCACGCAACATGTGCATAGAACACTGAACTTTTGTTCCACCTATTAAGCGGACTTTTTCACCCAGAGAAAGATCGCCTCCTTTAACGAGGGACACACAACAGAACTCGCTTTAAACACACTCTTACCCGACATAGCCCAACTGAAAATGAAGGACTATCATCGCAACCAAGTGTTACCAACTCGGTACTAAAAAGAGTCAAGTTCAGAATCGAAGATTTATCACGAAAATCTTTCCACCTTCAAATTAGAAAATTTGCAAATAAACACCACATCCGCCAAAGGAGAAATCACTCGAATAACCAAATCCAACGTTTCTTTTATTCTTTCTGAACTGATAAGAACCACACATACCAATATAAAGCCAAGCTAAACTTTGCGAAAGACAAAGGTCAACAGCATAGAACTTAAACGAAAATCAGGAAAACAATTCACTTCTTGAGGAAGCATCAATTTAACAGTTTCTCTTCTAGGACCAAAATTTCCCTCAAGCTATGGAATCCCAATCATCGCACAACACACTAACTTGTTACTCTTAACTTGGCGATCTCAACGCCAAGCCCAAATCGAAACGCCTTGTCTACACCTTTGAAGAGGGACTCTGATGATTTCACAAAACATTCTCTAACCGATTCCTTTTACTGATAGAATTCATTTGACAGATGGCACTCAGAAAGTATCCCCAAATTAGATCTCTCACACGATCATATCACCTCAACCTTTTTTTTTGAGGACAAACATTTCAGATTCCACATCACACACTCTCATGTACTACATCAGAAGGGTGTTATCAACGATCATCCCACTGTTCGCAATCCACCCTTATTCTACTTCCTCTACACATAATCTTTGGGCGACTCAAAGTTCTAGCATAACAATGCAAAGTCCACATTTAACCTCCAAGACTCTTGCAACTAACTTCTCATATAAAGGATAGAGAAATCCTCAGATTAAATCCCTATAAATCCATAATTTCCACATACTCACTTATTAACATCATCATGAAAATATTTTCTTGACCCGTTTACCTTTACAAATATTATAACTCTCAGAAGGTTACTCATTTAAAACCAAATCACTCTTGACATTACTCAACATTTTCTATTATTCCATTGACGATTCGATTACCTTGTAATCCCACTCTCATTAAACCACATCATCAAGAATAACCCTTCACAATCTCGCAATACTACCAAATTGCTATACTCTATAAAATTGATCAGGATTTTCATACTCTCGGTAATTCTAATGTTCCACCCGAAGTGAACAAAAGATCTTGGATCACAATCACTATAGGTTCTACTAGCTGTAACAATGCAATCAGTTTAACCCCATAAGACAATCTTCCATTGAGATAGACTTCTCTCAAAGAACTATATTACGAAATTATTTCATCCTCCAATGCTCATCGAATAACTTACAACCCAACGTTTCACAACTACAATTATTCAACACCTCAAAAGACTCAGGTGAACGAATAGGTTGAATCTTCCTCAAAAGAAAGAGCGAATGGAATCAAAAAAAAATTTTCCAACTAGGAAAACATGTGCCACCGCAGTGAACACAAGACCAAGGAAAATAGTCACTTAGGCAAAGTACTCAAAAAACATAAGGGAAAGTCAACAGTCGAGGGCTCAAGCCCTACTGAAAGCGAATACCAAACCACAAATGAGAAGAAGGTAATGCCCTTTGAAAATTGATAAACTCTTATGGGACAACTGCATAAGGTTTAAGCACTCTCAAATAAACTTCAAGATGCGAAACGAGACTTAAAGCTCAATTACTTATACTTGACTCATTCCTTTAACAAGGAAGGTTATTTTCTGTGATTACTACATCACTTTGCCAGCTTAAACAAGATAAGCTCTTAAGACCAAATCGTAGGAACAACTTAAGAACCAATAAAATCTTTCAGCATGTCACTTTGCTCAAAGCAACTCAATCACCACATAACTCAAGCAATCCAATTGATCACCATCGCAAAACTCGAAACACTTCTACAAAATCCAAGTTACGAAAGACGATCAAATTTCTTTATTTCTAAAAGAATCATCACCACACACAAGTCACAATCTCTTGCAGATAATTTTACTAACATCAAGAATAATATACTCTGAACATGAATATTTATCATCAACTATTCCATTAGAAAGCCCCCAAAGTTTCACCAATTTGTTCCATACTGCCTTTTCATCCCATCTTCAAAATGAGAGTATACCAAAATCATACAACATCACTACATCAACTTCTTAAGTTTAGAAGGGGTCTACTACCCAATTGAAAAGCTCCTACCAAAACCCTTTCATCAAGGACACAATTTCATCCAATTATTTCACAATCATGTGGGCATAAGCCACCTATTATATCATATCTGTTCAACTTTTAGCGATGCTCATTATCAAACTTCAACACACAACAGTTATACGACAACCCTTGTTGTTATCAACTGGCTTCGTTATGAAATCTAGTTGCTACCTACTTTCCTTCCCAAATCACATGGATATTAACAAGCACATATTCAACTGTTCCTCCTCACATTGGATTTCGGCAAAAAATACACTAAAATTTCAAAAAAAATCAAAATCTTCTATCGATCAAGAGTCTCAACAACACTACAACCAAATTCATCGCGTCATCCTACATAGAAGAACTACATAGAACTCCTCCCATAATTTCTAGATCCACTGATATTCAATCCATTCAACCGATTGTACACAATTCTAATAACTAATCATACTAGGGAATATGTAAATCTGGTATTCCCTCTAATTTTCCTTTCCACACAATTAAATTAATCCATGGGAACCAAAGAACCCAACAAATTTAACAACCTAAACAGTTTTAATGACCAGACTAGTTCATCAAGGTTCCATACTTCTTGATATCTCTCAATCACTACTCATATATACCGTTCATCAAGAACTAGAAAAAGACAACATCATCCTAATCAATTTCACTTCCCAGGTTACTAATTAATATTAATTATGCACCATACCAATGACTCAACTTGATACCCATACCATATCAAGTTATTTGATTACAATCTCTGATTTAACCATAACAAGGCATCAGAAAAGGATTTTAGCAATTTCCAACAGAAAAGAGATGCATTAAACTTCATCACTCGGAATAATCCAAAAGAAATACATAGAGCCAAAGTTTTCTCATGTTAACAAACTTGCAACAGAAACTCTCATTACCAAAACTTTCAAACGAATACATGAGTCATTCTTTTCCAATGAGAAAGAAGAAACAACTATGGAATTTCAGTAATGCCAATTGAGGACGATCACAAGTAGTAAAGACAGCTCAACAGTCGAAAAATAATACTTGTTTCAGAGAACCATTAGAGACCATTGAAACACAACCATTACCATGAACCACGAACCCAAGAGAAAATCATCATCCACCACAAAACAAGAATTTGCCAAGATTTGAGGTCAAGAAGGAAAACAACTTTCTAAAACAACTCACGCTCAACTCCTGCAACTATGGTATTTGGGGTAACTACTCTATTCGTCTACCACGAACGGTGGTAAAACCTGACAAAGTCCAAGGCCACAACCACGGCCTTCACTTCTTAACAACCATTACCGACACACATAAACAATATAATCAAATATAATTATACATGATCATCTCATGGTAATCATAGAATAGATTCATAGATATAGAATATCATAGCATATCATTTCATAGCTTAACGACAAGAAAGATAGGACAGAGGCAATTCAACAATTGCTCAACAAATGCAACATAACAACAGATAATGCGGAAGCAATGTAATTCCCAACCCCACCTACTGTGCACAGTGTGTCAATTTAATATTTTTCTATTAACCACGGACCTAAAGCCCGCTCTGATACCAACTGTAACACCCTGGCTATTGGAAAGCCAAGATGTCAACTAAATAACAACTTATAACCAGGATATGATGAAACAACCATTTTTCATTCTTTAAAACTTAACAATTACAGTTCATCAATGATAATGTAAACATAATATGGAGAAGGTAATCTTCCTTCAATGCGCAATCAAAACGTTTATTACATAACATCAATGTCTAGGTAAGAAATATAGCTGAAGCATAAACTTAATCTTGATCAGGGAGTTATGATTGTGTAGTGTGTGCCTACACCCTCCCAATGAGGCCAACATCAAGGATTACCTATAAAATAAACAACACAAGAATGAGTCCAAGACTCAGCAAGTACGTAGAACAAATAACAACAAACCAACATGATTATTAACATGAAGCGAACACAGAACGAATACAATTAAATGAATGAATATGATTGTAGTGAATGGAATGGAGGGACTACACAATGCATATACTGGTATAGCTAGTGACACACCCGTCAGTGTTCACTTACACCCACATTTAACAAAATGTGGGGATTCAGTCCCGTATGAAGAACGTTTCATACGGGTGTCCCGAACTACCTACTTTGGAATGGTGGGGCCCACTTTGGAATGGTGGGTCTTACTTGCCCATGTTGGAATTAATGGGTCTTTTGATCCACTCCCGTGGATGAAACACTAAGATGTATGCATGAGATGAAACATGCATAATAAAACGATACATTCTTTACACATCTAAACAACTCACATAGGGGATACATCATGAACATAGGTGTTATCAAGGGTCTTAGCTAAACATAGGTAACAAAAAAAAACAGCAAGCATACAATGTTTTCTATTAATCAAATCAACATGGTACTTGCTTTAACCGCGAGGAAACGGGGGATGAGTAGAAGGCGCGGCCCCTGGAATCCGTCCTCCTCCTGAACAATAATTTTAATAATCGCTAAGGCAACGGTAACGAATCTTTAGATTAAACAAAAACACCCCCAAACGATCCCAACATGATTAGCTTGACTCAAACCCCAAATCCTTTCGGCCACCCTGTCCCCCTCTACAGACAGTCAACTTCAAAAATCCTTATCTAATGGTACAGAAGTCTGAACAGGGCGTTCTCAGATTCTCTGGAAAGATAATTAAATTATCAAACTAAACCTAGTTGGTGAGTCTCCCTGATTCGGCCAACTTCCACCCGCACCATCTAACTTTCTTAGAACATCAATTCTGTAACGAGTTCTCTGGACAGCGCACTAAAACTGTCATAACTTTCACCCCGAGAGTCGGAATCAGGATTTCTTGACCTTTCTGGAAATCTAAGGAAAATATCTGAAACTTTCATAATATGGAGATCTTCTGTTTCTCTTGATTTCTAATCTCCCAAACCCATCTATCGAAACCTGACAGGAAATTCCCCGATCTACAGGACAGTCCGATTAGAAAAAACATAACTTTCTCTACAGAGGTCGGAATGACGCGTTCTAGCACTTCATGGAAAGCTAAGGACGTCCTCTACAAATATCTAGGAAAAGACCAGACCTGAATTCCCCCGGATATTCCCCGAAACAGCCGTCTAACATAATCTGCCCTAGCAGTCCAGAATACCGACATAGCTAGCATAATTAAAATATACATCTACTTCGGGCAAAACAGGGATTACCCGTGATGATTCGCTGAAGAACACGATGAACACTCCACGAGTCCCACCTCTTCTCTTCTTCCTCTCTTTTTCCCTTCTTCTTCCCTTCCTCCGGATTCAATCGCCTTGCTACGATTGATTTCCTTCTCCCGCTCGTCCGGCAGCGAATGGAGGTCTCGATCTCCGGCAATGGAGGAGAGGGGAGGGAGGGAGCTGCTGGGGCGTGCAAAGGGGAGAGGGGGAGGCGCAAGGGGGGAGAGGGGGAGGCGCAAGGGGGAGAGAGGGGGAGGGGCGGCTAGGGTTTGGAGGGGGTGGGCGCCTCCCCCCCCCTTGGCTGGTTTCCCCTCCTGGGCCTTGGCCCAGGCCCAGGTTGCCTCTGTTTTGCAGAATTCCCCCCCTAAAAACACTATTAAATCCTTTTCCAATCTTCCCCCTTTTTCCCTGATTAATCTATTGTTTGACAAACCTCTTTCGGGATATTACAGGTGGTAGCCGGAGTATGCATCCAGGAAGCTCATGAGCTCACACCCCGCCGTGGCATCCACCAACTGATCTATGCACGGCAAGGGGTAGTCATCCTTCGGGCATGCCTTGTTAAAGGCGGTGAAGTCAATGCACATACGCCAGGCACCGCTAGCCTTTTTCACCAGCACCGAATTGGCAAGCCAGTCCGGATGCTAGATCTCGCAGATGACTCCAGCCTAGAGAAGCTTCGCTACCTCCACCTTGGCCGCTTGCTACCGGTCGATGGGCATGCGCTGAAGCCTTTGCTTAACTAGCTTGGCGTAAGGGCGGACCGCTAGATTGTGCTGATGAAGGCGTGGTCCACGCCCTTGATGTCTTCTGGGGACCACGTGAAGATGTCCATGTTGTCTCGAAGAACCCGGAGCAGGTCCTGCTCCACCTCCGAGGGAAGGCCCTCGCCGATGGACACAAATTGATCTTCGGCTTGTAGGGGCACCCTCTTGACCTCGCCCTCCGGCCGGGGCCTAGGCATCCATCCCGGAGCGAACGGCATGTCCACGTTTGATTTGTTGGTGAGGACGTGCACCTTGCTGTGCGGGCCCCAAGCACCAAACACCACGCGCCGGGCGAGGTCCTAGTCACCGCAGGTGGTGATGACACCATGCGGGCCCAGGAGCTTCATGCATAAGAAGCCATTAGAGCAAAGAAGATTACATGCTCATCACTCCAATCTCTCCCTCACTCTATCTCAAGAACACACACTACATACTTGGAGGAAGAGAGCCACTCAAGAACACATCGAAGGGGACACACACAGAGGGGACACAGCCCTGCCCTTCTCACCCACTTCCAACCACTAAAGAGCAAAGGCAAAACCACCTCCTAAAGACTCTTTTGACCTATGGAAACCCTAAACCTCTCCCAAAGCCATGAGGGGGCATGCAGCCACTCCCTCCTTTATATAGCCCTTGGCTAACGGGTCTCCACCCCGTTATGCCCGCTAAACCCAAACGGAGCCCGCTCCCGCTTGTGCAGCCTCGCGAAATTACCATTTCGCCCCTCCGGCACCTTCCGGGAAGCTTCCGCGCTCCTTGTCGTCCAAGCCTCGCAACCACCTCGAGTCTCCGCCGTCTTCGACACATCCGACCATTCTGACCTCAACGTCACCTGCGTCTAGTCCGGTCACCTCGTGTCTCGCCACGACTCCGCCTCGACGTCCTGCAGCCAACACAAACAAGAAACACGTCAAATAGCACCGCTCGATACATGTAAGCATAAATGCATTAATGGAATAGCCCAAACCTGACAAGTCGACATAATATGCATCCTAACCATTTTAACCAGGTTTGACCAAGTCCGACCGGGCCCGATTGCACCACGCAACGTCAAGGTCCGAACTAACCAAATCAAACTCGACTTCCCTAAACCGATGTCAATTACTCATCACACACATGGGATGACCTCCACATGGTCTCTCAATCTCCCCCTTGATGAGTATATTGACAAACCCCGAAAAAGCACAAAGTTGAGATTGAAATGCAAGAAAGAAGTCAAACATAGTCCAAAGAAAGGAAATAATGCTAATGACCTTGTAGACACAAGGAGCAAAAGAAAGAACAAGTTTTCCTCAAAGCTCCCAAAATGGCTTTTTCTACTACTATTCTCCCCCTTTTGGCAATAAACCCATCAAGGATGCAAGGAAGAGAACAAGTCATGGAAATGGATGAAATGGCTGAAGTTAGTTTATTTTAAGCATTTAGAGCCATGAGAATTATCCAAAATGACCATAAAGAATTACATCAAGCCATAACTCAAGAAAATGCTATCTAGATCATGACAAGATATATATATGCCAGCTAAACCAAGGAGATGACAATCTGAAATGTAATGCAGTTTTGTGAGCAAGTCAAGTCATCAATAAGCAAAGTCTAGCTAGAGATATCCAAGGATGATGCAGGCCATGTCAATAAGCTAAGCGGAACCAAGAAGCTAGTATTGAGTCCAAATAGAGTGCTATAAGCTCAAGAATGAAACATTGGTTCAAGTACTTGGTTCTTTTTGTAGCTTAAGCAAATTGAGCACAAATGACATATTTTCTTTTGAAACTTATGGTCGTTTCCAACCAACATTTTTATCATGTGCTAGATCTCAAGCCTTATGCGACCACTCCAAGCAAGAAGCTTAAGAAGATAGTCTAGGTCATCCAAAACTCCCCCTGAGTTCATGCCTAGTGCAATGGCAAGCCGTCTCATGAGAAAGAATTGGTGAGATCAGTTTTTTCGCACAAAAGAGATCTTTTTGCTTTTTAACAAGTTGTACTAACTTATGCTGCATCAAGAGACTAAAATAGCTCAATCTAAGGCTCAAAAGAGATTCAACGCTCAGCTCAGCCTATTTGACATGGCATGAATCATAAAAGGATAACTCAAGAAAGGCTAGGCTCGAGTGCTAACATGACAAGTTTGAGTTCAATTTGAGCAAGTTTAATTAACTTATCATGGCAAAAGCTAGTCTACACATATGAAGTCATGATAAATCTAGCAAATAAGCACAAGTCATGGCAAGGTGTAAAGCATTGTAAGCATGTCATAACAGGATAATAATCAAGGCTCAATGTAGTTATATTACAATGCAGAATGTAATGCAGAAAATCCAGCTCCCCCTCAACATGTGATGCAACTTTTAGTTCAAGTTGAGTTATGTCAATATTAAGTTTCAAAAGCTCCAAATGAACTCCCCCTGAACCAAAGCAATAAATTGAGAAGCTGGGAAAGAAAATCAGAACGGGCAGTCCTTAAAGCATAGATAAGATAAAGAGGAAACTATGGCTCAGACTGACTCTCATCTACCCCATATGACTCCAGGACTATCAGCTGGTCTACTAGCAACCTAGGGAGCAAACACGTACCCTGTCTACCCGAGGGTGGCCCAACCCTCGCTAGAACCCACAAGATGTGACTAAGCTGCACCTAGAGAGAAGAGAGACAGCTAATAAGCAGCAACCTAAAATCACAAGATGAGAGGAAGAAGTTTAAGCAGCTAGGCAAAGAGAAGCACTCTATCCTATGCTAGAAGGACTAAACCCAATGCACCCAAATGCAGTGCAATAGAAAGGAGTACGAGCATAATCAAAATGATAAAACAGTAAATCACAAAGCTCCCCCTCACATCAGTCCATAAGGACAAACCACCCCAAGCTCTCCCCGCAGAGCTGAAAACCTTGAGCTATCCAATGGCTTGGTAAATATGTCAGCCAACTGGTGGTCACTCTCCACAAACTGGAGAACTATGTCACCCTTCTCTACATGGTCTCTAAGGAAGTGATCGGAGTTGACACCGGCTTACCATCACTCATGTCGAAGCGTCTCAGGAGGTCACGAGTGTATTGCCTTGATGCAGAAAAGTACCCTCCTGAGTCTGCTTGATTTGGAAGCCAAGGAAGAAGGTCAACTCACCCATCATGCTCGTCTCAAACTTGGTGCTCATGACATCCGAGAACTGTGAAACCAGAGCATGGGAGGAGCCACCAAAGATGATGTCGTCCACATAGATCTGGACAAGGAGAAGATCAGTGCCATGCCGGCGAATGAACAAGGTCTTGTCTACTTTACCCATCTCAAAACCATGACTCAATAAGTAGGACTTAAGCCTCTCATACCAAGCTCTAGGGGCTTGCTTAAGTCCATACAAAGCTTTGGAAAGCTTGAAGACATGGTTTGGGTATTGGGGTTTTCGAAACCGGGAGGCTGTCTCACATAGACTTCTTCCTCAATAAAGCCATTGAGGAAGGCACTCTTGACATCCATCTGGTTAAGCTTGAAACCCTTAGAAGCTGCAAAGGCAAGCAGGATTCTAATGGCCTCAAGTCTAGCTACAGGGGCAAAGGTCTCCTCGAAATCTAGACCCTCAACCTGAGAGAACCCCTGAGCTACCAGTCTAGCCTTGTTTCGAATGACTACCCCATCCTCACTCTGCTTGTTCTTGAACACTCACTTAGTCCCAATAACATTGTAACCTCGAGGGGGCTCGACAAGCGACCAGACCTTGTTTCTCTCGAAATTTTCTAACTCCTCATGCATGGCATTGACCCAAGACTCGTCAGACAGAGCATGGTCAACATCCTTGGGCTCAAATGAGGCAATGAAAGTAGAATGGAGACAAAATTGAGATAAGCCAGATTTTGAGCGAATGACTCGCTCGAAAAGGTCTCCAATGATTTGCTCAGAAGGATGGACCTTTTGGATATGTCTAGGAGGTCCAGGATGAGTTGAAGAAGTAGCCTCTACCTCGTGAGCTGACGAGGTAGGAACAGAGCCACTAGCTCTAGAGGAAGTCGAAGGCATGGGCTGATCGCCTCGAGGTGCGGTGGAAGACGGCACCTCAAAAGGTGGATGAAGGACTAGATCGGGTAAACAACCCTCATCTCCATCGTCCTCATCATCCACAAAGATGGTCTCAGACTGCTCTAAAGAACCTGAAATATCAGGCCTAGTCCTCGGACTGGCCTCGTCGAGGGTCACCTCACAGGTCTCTACCATCTTACTAGACTCGCAGTTCCAAACCCTATAAGCCCGCAAAGAAGGCGAGTAACCTAGAAAGATCCCATCACAAGAACGTGACTCGAACTTATCTAGGTTCCCGGACTTCAAAATAAAGCACTTGCAACCAAACACACGAAAATGAGAGACGCTGGGCTTTCGCCCATATCTCAGCTCATAAGAAGTACAGTGCAAGTGTGCCCTCCGAAAAACTCGATTTGAGACATGGCACGCGGTGGCTATAGCCTCAGCCCAAAACTTCCGCGTTGCAGAGTACTCATCAAGCATCGTCCTGGCCATCTCGACAAAGGTACGGTTCTTTCTCTCCACGACGCCATTTTGCTGTGGGACGTGCGGAGAGGAGAACTGATGCTCTACACCTGTCTCACCACAGAAACTCTCGAAGTAGGAATTATTGAACTCCGTGCCATTGTCACTGCGGATCGCTCGTAAGGCACCCGGAAGCTCAACAGAAAGCCAACTGAAAAGACCTCGGAAATGTGAAAACGTTTCATCCTTCGAGGCTAAGAAAAACACCCAAGAATACCTCGAGAAGTCATCGACCACGGCAGGAACGTACCACTTCCCTCCTGCTGACTGCACTCGAGCTGGTCCAACTGTGTCCATGTGGAGCAGCTGTCCTGGTGCATCGGTCATAGTAACTGTGACCGGAGGATGAGAAGCGGCAACCATCTTGCCATGCCGGCAAGGAGCACAAACTAGATCTTTGACCATCTTGAGTTTCGGCAGACCACGAATGAGATCGTGGCCGCTAACTCGGGTCAAATGGTTAAATCCAATATGACCAAGTCTCCTATGCCAGAAGGAAAGGTCGCGGGACTCAGAAGTAACTAAACACCTGAGAGGATCACCAGAAGACTCAGAAAAATCAGCACGAAAGTTCCTCCCAAAACGAGAAATCGTGCAAACCAGACAACCCGAAGAATCAAGAATTTTACAATTGTTTTTCTTAAAGCTCACCTCGAAACCGTCATCGGTAAGCTGAGAAACTAAAAGCCAATTATACTACAGCTTACTAACCAAAGCAACATCTTTCAAAATGAAAGAATCATTAACGCGCACTGTACCTTTGGCGATGACGCGCCCAGATGAAGCGTCTCCGAAGGTGATCGTCTCATCACCTGGAGCATGGACAAGGGAAGAAAACCAACGAGAGTCTCCGGTCATGTGTCATGAACACTCGGAGTCTACGAGCCAAACCTTTCCCTTCCCTGCCCGGCGAACCTGAGTCAACAAGAGAGTAAAGTCTCAGTACTGGGCTAAATCAAGAGTGATTTTGGCACCCAATACTGAGTACACGTCGAGCAGATGAAGTAGTCAAGCACGACTGACCTCTATCTACCCTACGCTCTCTGTCACTCAAAGAAGCAAATGGTCTATGTGTAGACCTGAAGCTGTTGTTGGGCTTGACTGCTACAGAGGAGCGAGTCAAGACACCAGCAACATGCGGATCACGCCGCGGGTAGCTATCTTGACGGGGAAAACGAGATGTACCCTCAGGACAGCGGAAGTCACGACCAAAGGGAGCATGAGGACGAAAACCAGAAAACTCAGAAAAACCAAGTCCTCGATGCTGCCCAAACCCCTCAACAGGAGCAAACCTAGACCATGTGTTGGTATTAGGTGCACTCAAGGTCTGGGGCTGACCCTGAATACGCCTAAGAGACTCAACACGGTTTCTACGCACGATCTTGGCGCGCCTGAAGCATCGATCGATCAGATGTCCATCCTTCTGACAGAAGGTGCAGTGATACTTCGCCTTCTGAGAGGTAGAAGTAGCACAATCAGGCTTCGCCTTCTGAGAGGCCGAAGCAACAGGTGGGATCACCTTGCTGTCAGAAATCCCTTGGACAAAGCCCGCTGACTTAAATTGGACTTTCTCGGTTCGGGGCTTGATCTCGATCACACCTGCGGCTATGGGTCTTAGCACGGCAGGTGGATGCTTCCTCACATCCTCAGAATAATCGTATCCTAGACCTTAATTTAATTTGCAAATCTTGGATTGGTCTAGAATAAGATTAAGCTTCTTCTTGCCTCCTACAAACCTCTCGAGATGGTTCATAAGGTACTGACACTCCCAAAAGAGAGAGGTGCAAGAAGAGCAGGGGGAAGAAGAGACAGCAGAAGGTAAGGGAGCAGAAGAAGAACTAACAGCAGAGGAACGAATGGCTTGAGCACGCTCAGCCGACTCAGAAAGGACAGCCCTACTGCTAGCAGGTTGGTTCACATCACTAGGCGTCTCTACCTTACCCTGGGGCTTCTCCCCCTTCTCAACAATCACATTACAATCAGTTGGTGGCTTCACTAGTTGATCCTTAGTTAGCTTCACACATTGTTCATTCAAAGCAACAAGTTCAAGTTTTGGTTTATCACAACTAATATATGGTGAGCTAACAGGGTCCTTAGTCGCAAACTGAGCCATTTTCTTATTAGTGTCAATCATTTCTTGAAACTATTTTGAGACAGATTCAAGTTCAGCAGTTAACTTAGGATAGTTCAAACATGAGGCAATGGGCTCAAGTAGTGAAGCTTGTAGTTCAGCAATTTTATGGTCTGCCCGTTTTAGATTCATCTTCAAATTATTGCAATTTTCACATGACTCGGGCAGATCCAGAAGCATGGTATAAAGACCTCTAAATGCGTTGTCCTTATCCTCACATGAGGTACAAGAAATAGTCTCAATAGTAGCAGATGAAACAGGAACTACCCTACTCATCTCAAGCTCAGCAAGAAGACTAATGTTCTCCACCTTAACAATATCAAGTTCAGAGGACAGACTATCATACGAGGTCCTTAATTTCTCCATGTCATCCAAGAGAGCACAGCATGTATCACAATCATCACGGGAGGGAGCAGATGTAAGTGAAGTAAACTCCCGTGATAGTCTATCTACTTTCTTCTCCAACTCGCTAACCCTAGCCCTAGCTCTAGCATGAAATCCACCTAGCTTAAGAAAAGCATGATTGAGCTGGTCGTAGGAAGGGAATACCTCGTCAAAGTCGGAGTACAGCTCGCTGTCGCTCAGTTCGCCCTCAAGGGCCATGAAGCACATGCCGGAGAAGTCGTCGCCACCCTTGGGGTCTTGGTCACCCGTCCCGTCGTCGTCGCTCCATCCCTCCACCTCGCTGAGGTCGAGGTCGTCGAAGGCGGCGAGGACACGGTGGAAGAGCTTCTTGGCCTTCCCAAAGTCGCAGAACTTCTTCTTGCCTTGAGGGTGTGCTGGAGGCTTCTTGTTGCGGTTCTTGTCGGTGTAGTCGTTCTTGCCCAAACTGTCGTAGTCGTTCTTGCCCTTCTCCAGCTTGGGGCAGTTTGCCCGAATGTGGTTGGGGCCACCACACTCGAAGCAAATCACAGGCCCTCCTCTCTTTCCATCCCTCGTCCTCTTGTAAGCATGAGAGAATCTCCGAGCTAGGAGGGCTAACTGCTCATCCGCAAGCTGCTCTAACTGATCATCAGTTATATCACAGAGAGCAGCAAGGGAGAATCCACACGGCAAATCAGAAGAAAGACCAGAAGCCGAACTGGGATCGGTGACTAGGGCCATCGACTGTGACTTCGACTTGCGAGAGACAATGTCAATCTCGTGAGTCTTGAGGCACGAGTACAGCGCATCAAGAGTCAAAGTCGAGAGGTCCGTGGTGTCCTTGATGGTAGTCACCTTCATCTCCCAAACACGAAGGTCGAGTGCAGCGAGTATCTGTCGAGCGTTATCCGAGTCGGGGTATGTGAGACCGACGGCTCGGAGGTTGCTCAGAATCTTGTGAAAATGCGCAAAACACTCATCAAGGGACTCGCCAGCGAGCATTTCAAACTTGTTGTAATCTCGCTTGAACTGGTCCTGTCGCACCGTCTTAATCTGGGTGGTGCCCTCATGGTATGCATCGAGGGTCATCCAGATATCGAAGGCGGACGAAAGATGAGATATGCGGTCAAACTCGCTACAACTCAGGCCCTGGATAATGATGTTCCTTGCCTTAGCATTTGCCTCAACATCAGCCATATTCCCGGCATTGATGTTCTCATCGGCAGGAACAACAAACCGGACCTTGACCTTTCGCCAGATGGCATACCCATGAGCCTGGATGTATGTTTACATTCGGCTCTTCTAGAAGGGGTAATCGATGCCATCAAAGACGGGAGGCTTGGTCGAGTACTTTTCCGTCGCCATGGCTCTTAGAGATCGGTTAAGATCTATTGAAAAGAGCTAACTGGCTCTGATACCAATTGTTGGACCGAAATGGCGACAGAGGGGGGGGGGGTGAATGTTAACTTCAAAAATCGCTCCCAAAAGGATTCAGAAACTACTCTCTCCAAAGGTTATGAGAAACTAAGGAGAGAAATAGTTTAAGGCTTACTGGAACCTAAAACCAAATAATAGAGAGGGAGAAACCACAGACAACAGAGAGAAATCAATAACTCAGCAAAGAGGATGGAGATCAGCACCAAGTGCCTGTGGCCGGTCTGACCGCACTTAGTGCACCGGTCAGACCGCCCATCCTCCTCCGGTCTGACCGCCCCTGAGCGGTCTGACCGCCATGGCTCGGCCGGTCAGACCGGTTTGTGGCTGCCGGTCAGACCGCCCCGGGTTCAGACAGCAGAGAGGCTGGAATTTTAGATTGCAAAAATGAGATCTTGTCACAGCAGAGCAATTGAGGTTTTTCTTCTGGTTTTCTCTGCCCAGAAAGACAAGATAACCTATTAAATAGCAAGAGGGACCAAGAGACCCAAGAATAACCAACTCAAGAGGAAGAATTAAAGAAATGAACCAAAAACTGAAAATATTCAGAGACTTCACGAAAAAACAAAATACTCTTCCATCGTTGATGCTTTGGACATGAAACTTTGAGGATGACAAGATAATAACCTCTGGACTTTACAAGCCGAGTTTCAGGCCATCTCAAAGAGGAAAACAGAGATTTGCATCAAACCTTAGAAATGCATGATGAAGAACGGAGAAGGCTCCAAAAGGGAAGAACTGAAATTAAACTTGGTTTACTCTTAGGATCAACTAGCCAAATGGCTTTTGAGCATCTCCCATGTCATAGCAACCCATTTTGGGCCTTCCCAGCAAGAATCAACAAGAAACTCAAAAACTCAAAGATCAAGCACAGAGGACATCGAAGAACACAGGAGCACGGGAGAAAAACTTCATATTTTCATTCCAACAAAGCAAGGAATACATAGGAGTCCCCATATACATGGACATTAGAACAAAAAATATTACACGCTCATCACTCCAATCTCTCCCTCACTCTATCTCAAGAACACACACTACATACTTGGAGGAAGAGAGCCACTCAAGAACACATCGAAGGAGACACACACAGAGGGGACACAACCCTACCCTTCTCACCCACTTCCAACCACTAAAGAGCAAAGGCAAAACCACCTCCTAAAGACTCTTTTGACCATTGGAAACCCTAAACCTCTCCCAAAGCCATGAGGGGGCATGCAACCACTCCCTCCTTTATATAGCCCTTGGCTAACGGGTCTCCACCCCGTTATGCCCGCTAAACCCGAACGGAGCCCACTCCCGCTTGTGCAGCCTCGCGAAATTACCATTTCGCCCCTCCTGCACCTTCCGGGAAGTTTCCGCGCTCCTTGTTGTCCAAGCCTCGCAACCACCTCGAGTCTCCACTACATCCGACCGTTCTGACCTCAACGCCACCTGCGTCTAGTCCGGTCACCTCGTGTCTCGCCACGACTCCGCCTCGACGTCCTGCAGCCAACACAAACAAGAAACACGTCAAATAGCACCGCTCGATACATGTAAGCATAAATGCATTAATAGAATAGCCCAAACCTGACAAGTCGACATAATATGCATCCTAACCATTTTGACCAGGTTTGACCAAGTCCGACTGGGCCCGATTGCACCACGCAACATCAAGGTCCGAATCAACCAAATCAAACTCGACTTCCCTAAACCAATGTCAATTACTCATCACACACATGGGATGATCTCCACATGGTCTCTCAGATGGTTTGCAAAATTGTTGGTTATATAATAGTTGTTGTGTTTATAATATGAATTAAGCTAGCAAAGCTTGAATGCATGTGGTATATATGTAGTAATAATTAATTAATTTAATTTTTAATACTAAGTTGTTATATATATATATACATAATGTAGGACCGAAGTTGGATGTATGCCGCGAGCCATGTGAGTGAAGAGTACATTAATGGCGTGTCTGCTTTTACAAGAGCTGCCGAGGAGGATATGCTAAATAAGGGGTGGAATATATGTATTGTCCATGCACTGACTGCAAGAATATAAAGATATTTAAGAACCGTGGGCAAATCGAAGCGCACTTGATTCGGAGGGATTTTAAAAAGGGTTATACGTGTTGGACCAGTCATGGCGAAGTGAATGATCATATGCCGCCGGATGACATCGCCGGTGAAGTGAATGATATGCTGCCGGATGACATCGCCGGTGAAGTGAATGACATGCCGCCGGATGATGTCGATTGTGGTTCGGATTCGGATAGGTTGCACAATGACAATCTGGATCAGATGCTTCGCGATATAGAAGAGAACTATGATGAGAGAGAGTATGTTAAATTCCGAGGCTTGATGGAGGACTCGGAGAAACCTTTGTTCACTTGCTGCAGGTCAAAGTACACAAGGTTGTCGGCCGTGCTTGAACTATTGAAATTGAAGGCAAGCAACGGTTGGTCCGACAAGAGTTTCACAGCATTGCTAGGTCTTTTAGCGGACATGCTTCCGGAGGGAATGAGTTGCCTAAAACCACGTATAAAGCCAAGAAGGTTCTTTGTCCGTTGGGAATGGAAGTAGAAAGAATACATGCATGTCCGAACGATTGTATCCTCTACCGTAAAGAGTATGTAAACATGCATGTATGTCCGGTGTGTAACGCATCCCGATACAAACGTAATAATCAATCAGATGACAGCGAGGGAACAGAGGCGAAGAAAGGACCTCCTGCCAAGGTGGCATGGTATTTTCCTACAATTCCCTGTTTGAAAAGGTTTTTTGCAAATCCAAAGGAGGCAAAACTGCTGCGTTGGCACTCAGAGGAGCGCAAGAAGGATGGAATGCTAAGACACCTTGCTGATTCCGCCTAGTGGAGAAACATCGATAGGATTTTTGTAGACTTCAGTGCAAAACCAAGGAATATAAGGTTTGGACTGAGTACTGATGGAATGAATCCTTTCAGTAGCATGAGCAGCCGATATAGCACATGGCCCGTGACTCTCTGCATCTATAACCTTCCTCCTTGGTTGTGTATGAAGCGAAAGTATATTTTGCTATCGATACTTATCCAAGGGCCAAAGCAACCTGGGAATGATATCGATGTGTACCTAGCATCATTGGTGAAAGATCTAAAAGTACTGTGGAACGAAGGGGTACAAGTATGGGATGCATACAAACGAGAGAACTTCACTTTGCGCTCTTTATTGTTCTGCACCAAAAATGATTATCCTACCCTTGCTAACCTATCGGGCCAGAGTACAAAAGGTGCCAAAGCTTGTACCCACTGTTTAGATGGTACCGAGAGTGTGTGGCTGAAACACTCACGGAAAACCGTCTACATGCGTCACCGCCGGTTCCTTCGGAGGGCTCACCCATACCGCAAGATGAAGAAACAATTTGACGGAGAGAAGGAAGACGGTTCAGCTCTAAGGCATTTAAGGGGAAAGAGGTTTATAATATGGTGAAGGATTTAGATGTTGTCATCGGAAAGGGACGTAAATTGAGGGCTCATGAGAAGAACACCTGGAAGAAGAGATCAATATTTTGGGACTTACCTTATTGGGAGTACCTAGATGTTCGACACTGCATCGACGTCATGCACGTAGAAAAGAATGTATGTGACAGCTTGATTGGTCTCTTACTGAACATTCCTGACAAAAAAAAGGACAGCGTCAACGCACGGTTTGACTTGGCTGATATGGACATCAGGCTTGAGTTAGCACTGACAATAACAGATAATTTCCCTCCTTCGTTTTTCGATATCATGGTCCATCTCATCGTTCACGTTGTGTGGGAGATAAAAATGCGCGGGCCCGTATTCCTACGTAGCATGTACCCATTTGAGAGGTTCATAGGAATTCTCAAGTCCTACGTACAGAATCGATCTCTGCCGGAGGGCAACATCGTCGAAGGTTATGCAAGCGAAGAGGTCATTGAGTTTTGTGTCGATTATATGGCTCAGCAGATTCAACCGATAGGTGTGTCTCAATCTCATCATGAGGGGAGGCTGAAGGGTATCAGAACTATCGGAAGGAAAGCAATCACTCCAGATGTGGACACGTATACTCAAGCCTATTTCACGGTCTTGCAACACATGACTGAAGTGGTGCCTTATGTCGACCAACACAAGGATGTGCTTCGGCAACAGAATCCGAAGCGGCCAGATGTTTGGATCATGAGGCAACACAATAATCGGTTCAACCAATGGTTGAAGGAGCAAATCGCTAGGAGCTCGCCAAGTGAGATGCTGATATGGTTGGCCAAGGGGCCAACATTTCCAATTGTGACATGGCAAGGATATGATATACATGGGTACACATTCTATACACAGTCTCAGGATGTAAAGAGCACTAACCAGAATAGCGGTGTCCGCATAGATGCGTTCAGTACCGATGGGTCGAGAAACTCATACTATGGGTTCATAGAAGAGATTTGGGAGCTCGACTACATGGTTTTCAAGATCCCCTTATTTCGCTGCCGTTGGGTGCATCTCCCACAGGTGAAGGTTGACAAGTACGGTGTCACTACCGTGGACCTCCAACGTGTCGGGTACAAAGACGAACCATTCGTACTAACCAACCAAGTTGTTCAAGTTTTCTATATAACCGACCCGGCACATAAGAAACGCCATGTAGTTCTTCATGGAAAAAGGAGAATTGTCGGAGTAGAGAATGTAGTGGACGAGGAAGAATACAATCAATTTGACGAGTTACCTCCTTTTGTAAATGGCATAAGGGTGGATGACGAACAATGTGATAAAACTAGTTACGTACACATTGATCATCATGAAGGGCTAATTTTTAAAGGAAATAAGCAAGTGTAATGAGAATGTGCAACATATATGTAACAATGCATGTATATGATGTATATGTGAATTGGCATTTATGTATACAACAATGCATGTGTGTGATGTATTTGTGAATTTGCATTTATGTATATGTGAAAATGTGTGAAGAAATACACTGTGTGAGGTAGGTGAATGTAGTGAATTCTGAGAATGAGAAAATGTGTAAAGAAATGCACTGTGTGAGGTAGGTGATGGATATGCATGAATGTTGGTTGGTGTTTGTATTAATAACTACTGCCGGGGGCAAAGGCTTAACACAGACGGTTCTCAGTTTAGAACCGTCTGTGATAATAAATATCACAGATGGTTATAAGTTTAGAACCGTCTGTGATAGTTTACTATCACAGACGGTTATATGTTTAGAACCATCTGTGATAGTATAAATATCACAGACGGTTCTTAAATAGAACCGTCTTTAATAAGCCTTTATATATAACCCCCCTCTAGGGTTTTGCGCGTACACTGTAGTTATTAGCAAACCAACACTTAGTCGCTCTAGCTAGATCCCGATCGAGCCCGTCGCCGCCGCCGTCCCGCGAGCCCGTCGCCGGCCGCCTCCGTCGAGCCCTCGAGGCCGTCGCCGTCTCCCTGAGGCCGCCGCCGTCCCCCCGAGGCTGTCACCATCCTCCTCCCTCGGGCCCGTCGCCGCCACCATCCCCCCGAGGCCGTCGCCGTCCTCCTCCCTCGGGCCCGTCGCCGCCGCCATCCCCCGAGGCCGCCTTCGTCCCCCCGAGGTAACCCTAGGCCCCACGGTACTGCGCGTTTCTTAAGCATAGTTGAACTTCTTATACATATATTGGTTTTTTGAATGACACCTTTAGGGCCTAAGTAAAATGAACAAATAAATTGATTTAGACAGCATTGTTTCCGTAAGGAAAATTGAAATGAGTCATAATCACTAAAGGATGTTGTTGTTTCATAAATCTTATACATATATTGTTGTTGTTTCATATATTGTATACATATATTGTCGTTGTTTCATAAATCTTATTGTTGTATACATATAGGATGTTGTTGTTTCATATATTGTATACGTATATATTGTTGTTGTTTCATAAATCTTATTGTTGTTAAATCTTACTGTTATGTATATGTATATAAGTATGTGCTTATACCGCACTATTTACGTATATGCTACATTGTGCTTACTTTTCATATATGCGAAGGCCAACATGTCATCCGCGCATTCTTCAATATCATCGCCGGATGCGTCCGCTCCAACATCAAAACACAAAGGAAGAGGGCTATCGAAGAAGCCTAAGGGCCGATTTACCATCATAGAGGTCGATGGATCTGGGACCCCTCTCCTTCCTCTCCCAGTAGTACACGCATTCCAAAGAATGATCGGAATAGTTGCATGAGAACGAATTGAGATCACATTTGATTCGTGGAAGAGCGTGCCTGGGACTCAGAAACGTGAGCTGCTGACAGAAATTTTGGCATCGTTCGAGATTCCAGAAGAACACCAAGACGCCGTGTAACAACAAGCCTTGCTAGCGGCATGCAAACCATGGAAGAACTTCAAGAGCACGATTGTCAAGGACTACGTGGAGAAGGACGAAACGCCCTTTCATAAATACCCATTCCTGGAACCACAATAGGAAGAGTTCAAGGCGATGAAGATGACCGAAGATTTCAAAAGTACAAGTGCGGCGCACAAGGCCCTCCAGGAAAAAAACACAGACCCCCACAGACTTGGCACAGCTGGGTATGCGGGTAAAATCCCGCAGTGGAGGAGGGAGGACGAACAGGCAGCCCTGCAGGACACCGCGCTGCCATTTGCCAATATCCTGGATGACTGCGCTCAAAATTGGATTAGAGCAAGGTCATCTACAATGACATCGGGGGACGTCTCCTTTCGAAACCCTGCAGACCAGCAAGTGTCCCAGCGTCTGGTGAGATATTGATCGAACTACGTAGCTTGTAATTACTCCACAACTTTGTACGAAATGAAATGGCTTGTCGTGCTCTTGCAGGAAGTGTTGAGTGTTGAATCTTCCCAGGGCTCATTCCAGGGAACAAGGGAGAAAGATATACTCTCCGCGGCCCTGAGAAACAAGGAGCACCCGGGTCGTACGAGAGGCCTTGGGCTTTATGTTCCTTGGAAACATAGTTTCCAAGATGACTCCGAGCAGTATCGGCGTAGGAAGGGAACCGAAGCCGAGCGTGAGGCACGGCTACGAGAAGAGATCAAGGCATCTCTTAGAGAGGAGCTGGCTGATTATGTCAGAGATGAGGTGTGGAGATTTACAGAAAATCAGCAGGCTGCCGTCGCCGCTCCTGTGCTAGCTAGCCCGCACAACCGTCCGAGTAGTTGCGCGTCCAATCCGATGGAAAGCAAGGCCAGATTTCCTGTGGACGACATCCTGGTAGTAATTATTATCTCTCGAATGCTTGCTCCATTGATAGGCCTATTGGAGTAGCTAATTTTGTATCGTTATGTAGGAGCCTACGAAGTGCAGGCTCCAAGTGAGATATGCCTTCGTTCCCTTGTACGCTGCTTGGGGCCAGGCATATCCGTCTGGTATCGGGGCCATGGTGCACTGTCAAGCCTTAGCGCCAAGCTTCGCAAAAGTTAATGTGGATGGTGTGCATGTCAATTTTGAGGTCGTCCCACTACCGAAGCCCCCCAACGACGAGATCGTGACTCTAGGGCAGGCCATTGGAACATTCATCCAGTGGCCCAAAAGCGACATCTCCCTGGAGGCTTCTTCACCGGTGCCAGGTCCAGAAGGGCAGTGCGAACTAGAGCTACATGCACTGGTGCCATCTCCACAAGGGCAACCTGAACCAAATCAGCTACATACACTGCTGCCATCTCCACCACCGTTACCTGCACCGGTATCATGTTCACGAGCGCTATTCCCGGTGCAGCAACTTCCACCACCGGTGCTACCTTTAAAGTCGACCTACAGCCGAGGCAGCAAGGGCAAAGCAAAGAAGACCGATGATGATATCCCGTACCCGCCATTGGCTCGCAAATTCGTGCTTGGCAAGCCGCTGATCGAACTGGTAACGCGCCACCAAACCCTAGCAATTAGTTGCCAGCAATTACACACGTAGTATATGGGACAGTCCAATAAGCCAGAGGGTCAACGGCGCTCAGGTATCACTGCCAAATTTAGGCCAAATCAATTAGAGCACAATATTCAAGATTGTATCTTCGAGGTCACCTTCGATGATTTATTTGATCTTTTCACGCTCAACGCTCTCGGCGCCTCACTCATTCGATGCTGGATGCTGTAAGTGTGTACAATCACAGTCTCCGTTCGTGTCATACCGATAAATGTCATATATAATTTGTTGCTTTCGTGTGTGTGTATATAGACACATGCTGACTAAAGCTAGATTATCCAAATCATCAGTTGGTTTCTTGAATCCACACTTGGTCGCCAAGCATACCATCGATGAGGATACACACTTCGTCGAGAGGTACATTGCATCAGCACTGGTGTCTTACCGCGATAAGGAATATGTGCTTATGCCCTACAATCCGGAGTATCAATGGATTTTAATAGTAATTGTACCAAAATGGAATAAGGCAATATACCTTGATTCCCTAAGTAAGAGTAAAAAGGACTACACAGTTGTCAGCCAAGTAATCGATAGAAAAGTACATTTTCTCCATACATACCTATATTGTACTCTTTCTTTCCTTCCGAATGACTAAGGTCAACTTTTTCGAATCACGTAGGGCGTTCGCGATGTACGTTGCAAAGGCAGGTGTCTCGATGCAAGGGGCCAAAGGCCTGACACATGATAAAAAATTTAAGGTATTCGCTATTACACATTAATTAATCCTATGCAACAGTTGGTAGTAATGCCTCTTGAATTAACACATTCTATTTTTTGTAGTGCCACTAGCAGTCGCCAGGCAATACATGTGGATTCTACGTTTGCTACCATATGGACTTATTCCTCGACTCCTCGAGGATCACCAATTCTAAGGTTTGTCAATCTTCCCATAATTACTTCATACTTATCAGGTTATATATATACGCACATTGATATCCTATTGACAGGCTGCGTCCATCCCGTCAACTGCATTGAAATAGCCCAACCTTTCATAAACTCGAGGAGAGTTGGTGTAGAGACCCGAATATGCAAATCCAGACGAATACACTAGTCCAGGATCACGCTAGTGCACACAGTATAAACAAAGATGAAATATTGACCATATCACGATTTACTAGGAAAAGACTCAAATATTATTAATAATTATCAGAGTGCGACCTTATGGCCAAGCTTACAATTAATAGCCTGAAAGGCTTAAAGAAACTAGCAGCGGAAAACAGAAATAAGTGTAGTAGCCATTCGATATGCCCACAGGCAATCGACTGGGGAGCGAAGTCCTAATCCGCGAAGTTGTCAAAGTATCCTCCTTCTAGTAGCTCCTGCGGATCTGGTCCTTCTTCCTCAACTGAGCAAATATGGATGAAGCCGTGAGTACATAGAGTACTCAGCAAGTCGTTTGTAACAAAGAATGCAATATAGTATGCAAAGCTTACCAAAGGATGGCTGAAAGGTTAATTTTGCAGAAAGCAATAATTTAAAGTAAATACAATAAATAGATTGAAGAGCGAACTTTGAAAATGATAATAAATAAGTAATCAAAGGAATTGAGATAAACCCCAAGTAAACTGGCCATTCACTCCAATGAATCACCCACAAACCAATATTCACATAATGAACCACCAGTGAACTACCCATTCACTTAACCCAACCAAGATTTTATGAAAACTCTACCCCTCGTGTGAAATCACCGAGCATTGTCCATGACCGAGGACACGACTATTCGAATAGTTTTTCACTCTGCAGAGGTTGTACAACTTTACCCACAAGACATGACCATCCCATATTGCCACCGGATTACACACTTCCTTAGGTGTGTGGCGAGGAGATCATGACTAGGCCTTTACAATGTTCAATTTCAACCCAGTTCCGCCTCGCTAAGGTTTCGCCGTCGAGTAGGCTACCACCTAGTCGATAATTGCCCCCTCTTGCGCCAATGTGGATCCATGGCTCCGACCACACCACCCTCATCCCAATGACGGAACCGAAATTGAAACATCCCAAATTAATCAGCCAGGTCCATCCCATACTAGACATGTGGTTGTACGGTAAGGCTCAGATCAATGGCGCACAAAGTTAAGTCCTTAGATTTACCCAGGCGAAACATCCACATCCCAATGTGCCAACAGCACCCCCTTTACTGCACGATCATTCGCCCAGGTGAAAACCAAGTTTGTATAACCGTAAGTGTCGTAAGTGTGTCTTGTTCAGACTCACCATCGTGCCATGAAGGGTTCGTTAGCTTGTTATCCTGTAATAGATCTGAATGTGTTGTTGTGCTTGCCTCTGTATTTGCTTGTTCCTCCACAACGCCGACTACTGCCGTGAGCTAGCGCCTCCGTCGCGGCACGGCGGGTAGCTGGACAACACACTCTTGCCGTAAGTGTCGTAAGTGTGTCTTGTTCAGCTACACCGTCATGCCTTGAAGGGTTCGTTAGCTTGTTATCCTGTAATAGATCGATCTGAATGTGTTGTTGTTCTTGCCTCTGTATTTGCTTGTTCGTCGCTGCCGTGAACTATCACAGATATAGCTTGTATTAGAGTGAACTATCACAGGCGGTTGGTATTACGAACCGTCTGTGATATTATGTACATCACAGACGGTTCGTGTTAATAACCGTCTGTGATAATGTGGACTATCACAGATGGTTCTATATACGAACCGTCTGTAATAAGCACCAATCACAGACGGTTGGTATTACGAACTGTCTGTGATATGGTGGATATCACAGACGGTTCGTATTAATAACCGTCTGTGATAATTCACAGACAGTTATTAACACGAATCGTTTGTGATATATATTTTTTTCACAGACCGTTTGTGGTTGGAACCGTCTGTGATATTCTGCACCATTAATTATTGGGTGTACTTGCTCGATGTTGACACAGATCTGTCTTCATTGCGCTGCATCGGTGGAGCAAGGCGGCCGACTTTAGGTAGTTCGGGGTGAAAACATATCGCCGTCTTCTTAGTGATCTGATCAGAGGTTAGTTTTCAATTACTTTTAATAACTTATAAGGATGCATGTTTTTGTAATTGAAGCGGAGATGATAGCTAGGTTTTTGTTTAGTTTAAATCTAACTAGCTAGCTAGGTTTAGAAAGATAATGTTAGTTTGCTCGATTTCAGAATGGGTAAGTACTACCTAACATTCTTGCTTAAGTATATATAGCTAGTCTGATTGGTATGTAATAGCGGTAATAATCATTTTTGACACCCATTTAATTTGTTACTTGTGTAGCGTAGATGGACCGAAGCTGGATGTACATTGAGAACCGTGTGAGCGAAGAGTACATTAATGGCGTGTCTGCTTTTAGAAGAGCGGTCGAGCTGGATATGTTAAAGAAGGGGATGACATATATGTACTGTCCATGCATTGATTGTGATAACCTCAAGATGTTTAGCAACTCAGCGTAGATTGAAGCTCACTTGATTCGAAGGGGTTTCAGAAAAGGGTATAAATGTTGGACCAGTCACGGTGAAGAGAAGAGTACATAAGAAGGTAGCTATGACATAGTCGAGGGAGACAACGATATGCCAGTTGTGGACTGTTCTTTCGATCATGAGGATAGGTCGCAGGATGACAATCTGGATCAGATGTTACGTGATGCAGAAGGGAACAATAGTGAGAGAGAGTTTAGTAAATTCGAGGGCTTGATGGAGGGCTCGGAGAAACCTTTATTCTCAGGCTGCAAGCCGCAATACACGAGGTTGTCATCAGTTCTAGAACTGCTGAAATTGAAGGCAAGCAATGGTTGGTCCGACAAGAGTTTCACGACGTTGTTAGGTCTCCTAGCGGACATGCTTCCAATTGAAAATGTGTTGCCGAGAACCACCAACCAAGCCAAGAAGATTCTTTGTCCATTAGGAATGGAAGTAGAAAGAATACATGCATGTCCGAATGATTATATCCTGTACCGTAAAGAGTATGCTAGCTTACATGTTTGTCCAGTGTGCAAAGCATCCCGATACAAGTGTAAAAATGACTCTGATGATGGGTAGGGCATCGAGGTGAAGCAAGGACCTCCTGCTAAGGTGTTATGGTATCTTCCTGTAATCCCCCGTTTGAAGCGTTTATTTGCAAACCGCAAGGATGCAAGATTGATGCGTTGGCACTGGGAGCAGCGTAAGAAAGACGGAATGATAAGACATGTTACTGATTCTGCCCAGTGGAGGAACATCGATAGGATGTTTGTAGATTTCGGTGTGGAACCGAGAAATATAAGGTTTGGGTTGAGTACAGATGGAATGAATCCTTTTGGTAACATGAGCAGCCGACATAGCACCTGGCCCGTGACTCTGTGCATGTACAACCTTCCTCCTTGGCTGTGTATGAAGCGGAAGTATATTTTGATGTCACTACTTATCCAAGGGCCGAAGCAACCTGGCAACGATATCGATGTGTTCCTAACACCATTGGTGGAAGATCTTGCAATACTGTGGAACGAAGGGGTACATGTATGGGATGCGGACAAACGAGAGAACTTCACTTTACACGCCATGTTGTTCTGCACCATTAATGATTTTCTTGCCCTTGGTAACCTGTCAGGGTTGAGTACAAAAGGAGCCAAAGCGTGTCCGCACTGCTTAGATTATACCGAGAGTGTGTGGTTGAACAACTCACGCAAAACTGTATACATGCGTCACCGTAGGTTCCTTCCAAAGTATCACCCATACCGCAAGATGAAGAAACAATTTGAAGGAAAAAAAAGATGATGACTCAGTACCAAGACCTTTTAGCGGGAAAGAGGTGTATGATATGGTCAAGGATATAAACGTTGTGCTTGGAAAGGGACGTAAATTGAGGAAGAACATGTGGTAAAAGATGTCAATATTTTGGGACTTGCCTTATTGGGAGCACTTAGAAGTTCGCAATTGCATCGATATCATGCACGTAGAGAAGAATGTATGTGACAGTTTGATTGGTCTCTTACTGAACATTCTTGATAAAACAAAGGATGGTGTTAACACAAGGCGTGACTTGTTCGCTATGAACATTAGGACCGAGTTAACACCGATAGAGATAGATAAAGGCCGAACGTACCTTCCCCCAGCTTGCTACACTCTGTCTAAGTCCAAGAGAAATAAACTGTGCCAGTCCTTACATGGTGTGAAAGTTCCATCCGGTCACTCCACCAGCATGAAGAAACTTGTTTCCATGGAACATTTGAAATTAATTGGCATGAAGTCTCATGACTGTCATGTGCTAATGACACAAATGCTACCTATTGCAATTAGAAGTATTTTGCCGAACAAGGTTCAAGTGACAATCATAACGCTATATTATTTCTTTAACGCAATTGCTCAGAAGGTCATTGATCCCGATGGACTTGATGCTCTGCAAACCGAGGTGGTGACAACTCTATGTCATCTAGAGATGTATTTTCCTCCATCATTTTTTGATATCATGGTCCATCTCATTGTCCATCTTGTGAAAGAGATAAAAATATGTGGCCCCGTGTTTCTACATCATATGTACCCTTTTGAGAGGTACATGGGAATTCTCAAGTCCTATGTACGCAATCGATCTCGACCGGAGGGTAGCATCATCGAAGGTTATACAACAGAAGATGTCATTGAATTCTGCATCGGCTACATGGCTCTGGTCGAGCCGATAGGTGTACCTCTATCTCGTCACGAGGGGAGGCTAGAGGGTATCGGGACTATCGGAAGGAAAACAATAACTCCAGATCAAAATACGTATGCTCAAGCACATTTCATGGTTTTACAACACATGACTAAAGTGACCCCATATATTGAAAAGCACAAGGACATGCTACGTCAAGAGAATGCAGGCCAGTCAGAAGTTTGGATCACGAGACAACACAACTGTCATTTCAACGAATGGTTGAAGGCGCAATTGACTAGGAGGTCGTCAACTGAAACACTACAATGGTTGGCAAAAGAGCCAAAATTTACAATTGTGACATGGCAAGGATACGACATTAATGGCTACACGTTTTATACAACAGATCAGGATAGAAAGAGCACCGTGCAGAACTCAGGTATCCGCATAGATGCCTATGATGCGCACGTCAGTACTGCTGGCCTAAGCTCGTTCTACGGGCTTGTGGAGGAGATTTGGGAGCTTGATTACGTAATTTTCAAGATTCCTCTATTTCGGTGCCGTTGGGTCCAACTCCCATGGGGTGTAAAGGTCGACAAGTACGGCGTCACTACCGTGGACCTCGACTGTGTAGGATACAAAGACGAACCATTCGTACTCGCGAGGCAAGTTGTTCAAGTATTTTATGTAACCGACCCAGCAAATAAGAAGCGCCATGTAGTTCTTCAGGGAAAAGGAAGGATTGTGGGAGTTGAGAATGTTGTGGATGAGGAAGAGTACAATCAATTTGATGATTTGCCTACATTCGGAGACGGCATTAGGCTCGAGGAAGAACAAGGCGATGAAGCAAGCTATATGCGTGTCGATCATCGTGAAGGGCTTTATTTAAAATGAAATAGCCAAGTGTAATAAATGTAACTATGAAATCTTTTAAGGAACCGTCTGTGATAGTTCCCCTATAAATACCCGCAGCTAGGTCTGCACAATCCACACTCACACTCTCCAGCACCCCTGCTAGGTTTTGCTCCCTCCCGACGCTGCTCCTTCCCGCCGCCGCTCCGACGCTGCTCCCTCCCGACGTCGCTCCCTCCTAACGCCGCTCCCTCCCGACGTTGCTCCGACCCGACGTCGCTCCCTCCTGATGTCTCTCCGACACCGCTCCTTCCTGACACCGCTCCCTCCCGACGCCGCTCCCTCTTCCCTCCCGAGAAGTACTTATGATATATGCTTGACATGTTAGCTTTATGATATATGCTTCACATGTATTTTATGATATATGCTTCACATGTATTTTATGATATATGCTTCACATGTATTTTATGATATATGTTTCACATGTTAGCTTTATGATATTTGCTTCACATGTTAGCTTTATGATATATGCTTCACATGTATTTTATGATATATGCTTCACATGTTAGCTTTATGATATATGCTTCACATGTATTTTATGATATATGCTTCACATGTTAGCTTTGTGATATATGCTTCACATGTATTTTATGATATATGCTTCACATGTTAGCTTTATGATATATGCTTTATTAGTACTCTGAATAGATTGGTAAATTATTTTAGTCAATGTTTAGAACTTTGTCAAAGTGCATGAAGGAAGTGACACTCCAGTTTATCCTGTTCGATGAACTTGATACACTGGTTTCTGTCATTTGCTTCGTAGAACTTTGTTTAGGCCCACACCTCACTGCGTCCACACAGTCGTCCAAAAATTTTTAATATATGCCACATAGACCTTCAAAGGGCATGAAACAAGTGACACACTCTAGTGTATCCGGTTCAATGAACTTGATACACTAGTTTGTGTCATATGCTTTATAGAACTTTGTTTAGGCCCACACCTCACTGCAGTTAGTTAATTTTTAATATATGCCACATAGACCTTCAAAGGGCATGAAGCAAGTGACACACTCTAGTGTATCTGGTTCAATGAACTTGATACACTAGTTTGTATCATTTGCTTCATAGAACTTTGTCGTAGGGGTGGCCCCACCTAAGCCCAGCAGGCCTGTTAGGAGGTTATAAGAACCAGAGTAACATGTGTAATGACATAAGTGCCCCTAATGGGGAGGTATGGATGTAAGGGCATAACTGTAAAAGCATACTCCATGTGAATATATATATCAGGATGAGGGGGAGGATGAGCCAGAACACTCCCACCTCTCCACTACCATCTCTCTCTGTTTGGTCTGTAACCACAACAGTTGGCGCCGTCCGTGGGGAGAACAAGGACAAGCCTGAAGACCGAAGAAGAAGGATGGCACCGAAAAAAGCTTCACCAGCGGCGGTGAAAGGAAAGAAGACGGCTGGGTTGGAGCGGCGCGTGAATACCAGGGCTTCGGCATCGGCCGCCGAAGGAGCTGGTGGCGGCGTAGGCGCAGTGGTCGCGGGCGTCGACGCTCGCACTACAACGACCGACCCCGCCAGCGCCGCTACAACGACATCCAACCCCGTCGCTGGCACTGCAACGACAGCCCCCGCCACCCTCGCCGACAGCGCGGATCAGACGGCCGGGGGTAGCCGCAACGAAGCATCCGGCGGATCCGGAGATCGTGAGGCGATGGTCCCTGCACCGACCCGTCCGCTGGGTGTTCCAGCGGCCCCGACAGCACCTGCGGTGGAAAGCGCCCTACTAGAAGCCCTCAACGCGTTCCAGCGGGAACTAGCGGACCTCCGCAGAGCCGTCCGAGATATACAAGAGGCTCGAAGCCAGCAGGCCGCGCCAGTAATCGCGCCCGAGCCCACGCCGGAGGGGGCGGACAGCCGCGAAGCCCCCACGTCTAGTCGCGTGCCGCTGAGGCGCGTAGATCTGGAGTCCCCGCTTTCGGCGGGGCTGCAGCAGGCGGCGTGGCCCGAAGACTTCAAGTTCCCTAGCGTCACCGACCCGTACAAAGGCGACACGGATCCCCGCGAGTTCGTGCGCGTGTACGAAACCGCGATCGAGGCCGCGGGCGGAGACGACACCACGAAGGCGAAGGGGCTCCCCCTCGCACTGCAAGGAATGGCGCTCTCTTGGTTTTTTACCATAGAGCCGGGCCCCATCTACGCGTGGGAGCAGCTTCGCGACCGCCTTCACAACAACTTCCAAGGAAACTATGTCGAGCGAGTCGATGCGGACCAACTCTTCGCTGTGAAGCAAAGACCCTCGGAGAAGCTCCGAGACTACTTCAAGCGCTTCGCCAAGATTCGGTGCCAGGTGAAAGACGTTAATGAAACCACCGTCGTTAATGCAGCCATACAGGGCCTTCGTCCGGGCCCGATGGCCGAGTACAACGCGCGGAGGCCAATCAAGACAGTCGCCAAGCTCTTCGACAAAATGGACGAGTATGCGCGGGCGGAGGAGGATGCGCGAAGACGCAGCATTACCGCCCTCGGCCTCGCTCATGAGGAGCGCCCCCCGCGCGAAGTGGGGGCGGGTGGTCCCTCGAAGCAGGGCCGCAGCCGAGAGCCCCGAGGAGGCCCTCCCCGAGGCAACGATACCGGGGTACAGGAAGGCTCTTCAAGGAGCAGGCATAAACCTCGGCGCCGCCAACGCAGGTCACGGGTGGCCCATCATGTCCTCGACGCCGAGAGCGCCCGCCAAGGGCCCGACCCCGCCTCATGGAGGGGAGACCAGGGATCGGAAGGCGGACTTGATTGCAGCGGCCAACCCCATGCAGAACAAGAGCTCCTACACTATGGCAAGTGGTGCGAGGTATACGGCTACGGTGATCATTACACAAGGGCATGCACCGCAGTTATGGAGCCGCGGAGGGTGACGGCCGGGTCTCGGGCTCTGTCTCCTCGGCCCCTCGCCGGAGCTCACGTGGGGCACCCAAGGGGTAGCCCCATACGAGCCACCGCAACGGAGGGCGCGCAGCATCGCACCGTCAGCATCATCACCGGAGGCTCCTCCTCAAGGGCCCCCGGGGAGCAGCCGCAGTTGTGGATGCCGCCCAGCAACATCACCTTCGACTTGAACGACGCTAGGGGTGTGGAGTACCCTCACCAAGACCCTCTAGTCATCCAGGCCCACATAGCACGCTGTGACGTCAGGCACGTCCTTGTCGACGGGGGAAGCTCCGCGAATATCTTGTTCGCAGAGGCCCGCGAACGTATGGGGATCCCCTGAAGCCGGCTAGAGCAGCCAGGAGCTCCACTTCATGCTTCGGGGGTCAACCGCTGCAGGCCTTGGGGCACATGTCCCTTCCGGTCACTTTCCGTCAGGAGGGCAACAAGGGTAACATCCGGACCGAGCAGGTCATCTTCGACGTCGTAGATATCCCACATCCCAACAACGCCATACTGGGGCGACCCGCCATCAACTCTTTCGAGGCGATCCCGCACTACGCGTTTTTGTGTGTGAAGCTCCCGGGCCTAGAGGGTGTTATCACCGTCTTCGGTGATCAGGACCTGGCCAGACGTGCCGAGGTCGGCAGCCGCGTCCCGCATCGCCCGGTGCATGCCCTCTCCGGCACGCTCGGCGATGGGCCCTCCGCCCCCGGGTGGACGCCCAAGCCTCGGCCCGAGGGCGGAGTCAAGAAGGTGCCGCTCTAGGCGGAGGGGCAGTTTGTGTCCATCGGCGAGGGGCTCCCACCGGGGGTCGAACGGGATCTTCTCCGAGTGCTTGAGAACAACGTTGACATTTTCGCATGGTCCCCGGAGGACATCAAGGGCGTAGACCGAACAGTAATCGAGCATCGCTTGGCGGTCCGCCCCGACGCCAAGTCGGTCAAGCAGAGGCTTCGGCGTATGTCGATGGATCGGCAACAGGCGGCCAAAGCAGAGGTGGCGAAGCTTCTTCGGGCCGGGGTCATCCGCGAGGTCCACCATCCAGAGTGGCTCGCTAACCCGGTACTAGTCAAAAAGGCCAGCGGGGCCTGGCGTATGTGCATCGACTTCACGGCACTCAACAAGGCGTGCCCAAAAGACAATTACCCCTTGCCGCGCATCGATCAGCTGGTCGACGCCACCGCGGGGTGCGAACTCATGAGTTTCCTGGACGCCTATTCCGGCTACCACCAGGTATACATGGCCGAAGACGACGAGGAGAAGACCAGTTTCATCACACCACTTGGGACGTTCTGCTTCGTCAGAATGCCCTTTGGCTTGAAGAACCCAGGCGCTACCATTACCCTCCTCGTCGCTATTGCCCTGGCCGCCCAGCTCGGAAGGAACGTCGAAGCTTACGTCGATGACGTGGTGGTCAAAACTCGGCAGCCTGCTCTGCATGGCCGGGACCTCCAGGAGACCTTCCACAACCTCCGAAAGGCGGGCATCAAGCTCAACCCCGACAAATGTGTCTTCGGGGTGCAGGCGGGCAAACTCCTAGGTTTCCTCGTGTCCGGACGAGGCATCCAGGCAAACCCCGACAAAGTAGACGCTATCCAGGGTATGGAGCCGTCTAAGACAACGAGGGAGGTCCAGAGGCTGGCGGGCCGTATGGCAGCACTAAGCCGCTCCCTATCCAGGGCGGCGGAGCGGGGCTTGCCATTTTTCAAGACGCTCCGCGGGTGCGATGGATTTTGTTGGGACGGAGATTGCGCGAAGGCCTTCAACGAGCTCAAGGAGCACCTGGCCAGCCTCCCCACTCTGATCGCCCCAGCACCAGAGGCTCCCCTCCTGCTCTATCTGGCCGTGTCATCCACCGCGGTCAGCGCCGTCCTCGTCTTAGAGGAAGGCGCCATGCAGCGGCCCCTATACTTTGTCTCTGAAGCCCTCCAAGGCGCCAAGACAAGATACACGGAGCTTGAGAAGCTCGCCTACGCGCTGGTCATGGCCTCCAGGAAGCTTCGGCATTATTTTCTGGCCCACCCGATCACAGTGCCTTCCTCATTCCCCCTGGCAGAGATGTTACACAACAAGGAGTCCACAGGGCGCATCGGCAAATGGGCTGCCGAGCTCGCTCCCTTCTCCTTGACGTATGCTTCATGAACGGCAATCAAATCCCAAGTCCTTGCGGATTTTCTCGCCGAATGGACCCCGCCGGCCCAACCCGTCCAGGCACACGATGACCCCGTCTAGACGCTCACCATTGACGGAGCTTACAGCGTCGCCGGCGCGGGCGTAGGTGCGGTGATCGTCACGCCCGAAGGACAGCGTTTGCTATACTCGGCGCGCCTTGCCTTCCCCGCCACCAACAACACGGCTGAATACGAGGCACTGCTCTTTGGCCTCGCGAAGCTCAAGGCAGTCGGCGCGAGACGGGTGCTAGTCCGCACCGACTCGCGCTTGGTGGCTGGTCATGTGAACAAGTCATATCAAGCCAAGGACCCTGAGTTGGCCAAGTACCTCGCGGCGGTGAGGGCGAGGGAAAGGCACTTTTTGGGCGTCACCGTCAAGGCCATCCCCCGCGCGGAGAACGAGCAGGCCGACGCCCTCGCTAAGGCGGCCAGCCAGCAACTGCCCCCCTGATGGGGCGTTTTACGAGATATTAGGGCAGGCGGCCATCGCGCAGGACAACCGGGACGCGGCACTCGTCCACCACATTGACCGGCCAGGTGATTGGCGAGAGCCTATCTTCAATTTCTTGCAAGGCATCGCCGAGCCGGAGGACCCCACCGAGCTTCGGCGTTTGCAACACCGCGCAAGGTCCTTCCAGGTGTTCGAAGGGATACTCTACAAGAGAGGGGTTTGCGCACCGCTCCTGCGCTGCCTCTCGACTGAGGGGGGAAAGGAGCTCCTTGCGGAGATCCACGCGGGCGCGTGCGGATCCCACCTGGCACCAAGGTCATTAGTCAGCAAGGCGTTCAGGCAAGGCTTCTACTGGCCAACTGCCATCACCGACGCCCAGGACCTCGTCCATCGGTGCCAAGGGTGCCAGTGGATGGCGCGCATCATCCGCAGGCCCCCGACGAGCCTCAACCCCATTCCTCCGGCGTGGCCACTGGCACGCTGGGGCGTCGACATAGTAGGACCACTTGCTCGAGCTCCAGGGGACCTCCAGTTCGTGGTAGTCGCGCTGGAGTATTTCTCCAGATGGCCGGAAGCAGTCGCCCTGGCTAAAGTAACTTCTACGGCCATACAACGCTTCCTCTGGCAAAACATCAAATGTCGCTTCGGCGTGCCCCGGGAGCTCACGGTTGACAATGGCCTGCAGTTCGACGCCACCCTCTTCAAAGACTATTGTGACAGCATGGGCATCACCCTCCGATTCGCCTCGGTAGGGCATCCCCAGTCCAATGGGGCGGTCGAACGGGCGAATGGCGCCATCTCCGCTGCCATCAAAAAGCGCCTGGTCGGGTTGCCAAAGGGCAAGTGGCCAAGCGAGCTTCATAGCATTCTTTGGTCGCTTCGCACAACGGTCACGCGCCCGACGAGTTTCATGTCGTTCAAGCTCCTTTTCGGCGACGGAGCAGTGACGCCCGAGGAAATCAAGGCCGGCTCGCGGAGGGTCCTCGTCCAAGCACCCGAAGAGGAGCGCCGTGTGTCCTTGGACCTCCTCGACAGGCTACGGGCAGGTGCAGCCCACCATGTCGAGAAGTATGCGCGGCAGACAATGCGTACTCGGGACCGCTCTATATGCCCGCGGGGATTCAAGACTGGGGATCTCGTTCTCAGAGTGGCGCTCCAGGCGGAGACCGCTGGCAAGCTGGAGTCCAAGTGGGAAGGCCCGTACATCGTGACGGAGGCACTGCCGAAGGGGGCGTACCGCCTCGCCACGCTCGAAGGACAAGCCCTCCGGCACACATGGAATGCGGACAGGTTGCGGCGATACTACGCCTAGAAGTCGGACAACAAGCGTACAACCACCAGCCCTTTGTTATACGATGCTCGCCCGCGCAAACGGGAGTTCAATAAAGATTGCTGTTCCCAGAGCATTGTCTGTCCGCGCTGAGCAGAACAAAGTCTACGGACTTTAAATAAGACGTAGCGTCGAGGTCCGCCTCCGCACGCGCGAGTCTCCGGACTATAAAGGAAGTCGTAGCGTCGAGGTCCGCCTCCGCACGCACCAGTCTACGGACTTTAAATAAGACGTAGCGTCGAGGTCCGCCTCCGCACGCACCAGTCTACGGACTTTAAATAAGACGTAGCGTCGAGGTCCGCCTCCGCACGCGCGAGTCTCCGGACTATAAAGGAATTCGTAGCGTCGAGGTCCGCCTCCGCACGCACCAGTCTACGGACTCTAAATAAGACGCAACGGGGGGACGCCCTCGCGCGCACCAGTCTACGGACTTTAAATAAGACGTAGCGTTGAGGTCCGCCTCCGCACGCGCGAGTCTCCGGACTATAAAGGAAGTCATAGCATCGAGGTCCGCCTCCGCACGCACCAGTCTATGGACTTTAAATAAGATGTAGTGTCGAGGTCCGCCTCCGCACGCGTGAGTCTCCAGACTATAAAGGAAGTCGTAGCGTCGAGGTCCGCCTCCGCACGCACCGTTCTACGGACTTTAAATAAGACGTAGCGTCGAGGTCCGCCTCCGCGCGCACCAGTCTACGGACTCTAAATGAAGTCGTAGCGTCGAGGTCCGCCTCCGCACGCGCTAGTCTACGGATTTTAAATAAGACGTAGCGTCGAGGTCCGCCTCCGCACGCACCAGTCTACGGACTTTAAATAAGTCGTAGCGTCGAGGTTCGCCTCCGCACGCGCCAGTCCACGGACTCTAAATAAGACGCGGATGTTCTCCCTGCGCACTCTACGGAGTATAAACAAGATGCAGAGGTCTTCCCTTCGCGTTCGGCGGCAGGTAATACCAAGAATAAGGTACTACTTAGTTTCATTATAAAAGCAAAGGGGTTACATGGTTACAAGCATAAGAACCGGTATATTATCCCCCCGCCCTACCCGACCAACCGCTCAGCCTTGGCGCGGTGCGGACGAACCCGTGCCGTCGTCGCCGTGACGCTGAAGGACTCCTTCGAGCCAGTGGAGGAGGTCCCCCTCCCCATGCAGCGTCTGCTGCACGGCGACCCTCGCTGCGTCTTCCCCGAAGCGGCCCCAGATCCGTTGATGGAAGTTCTGCAGGCTAGGCCCGATGGAGCGAATGGCGTCCGACATAACTTCTGGTCGGCCGGGAGGATCCAGTTGAGGATTCGCCAGCTCATGGGTATGTCTACACCCACGAGTGTGAAGCAGGGCGAGGGCGAAGCACGCACCAACATAGCCGCAGTGCTGGCCAAACGTTCTGGCGCCACGAAGAGCAACGCCTGCCCCCTCCTCGATCAACCCGAGCGTCTCCGACAGGGCCTCTGGCCCGTGCGTAGTGTCCGGCACTCTGACGCAGAGATCTCGGAGGGCCTGGTTCAGAGACTCCATGGCCTGCCACGCCGACAGGGACGCATTTTCCAAGACGAGATTATTCCCTGCAGCAGACTCCGCCAGCTGGGCGTTCTCCCCTTCTAGGACGGCGATCTGCTGCAGGAAGGCGACGCGCTCCTCAGCCGCGGCGCACTTGACTTCCGTGGCCTCGAGTTGTGCGGCCGCCATGGCGCCCTCCAGCGCGCGAAGTTCTTCATCCTTCGCTGCGAGAGCATTGTTTGCTTCACGAAGGCTGGCTTCCAGAGCCCTCCGCTCCCGAACACGGGCCTCGTCAAAGGACCGGCTGAGGGCAAGGGTCTGGCAAAAACAACAAGTCAGCAGGCGCCCAGCAGTACCTTACAAGCTGCAGCGCACATATTTACCCTCATCTCGGAGGCCTACAGCGTGAGTGCTAGGAGTTCCCCCTCGCATGACGACAACATCTCTCGGTCAAGGCCGTTGTCGGCACGCTCTACGGCTGCGGTGAGGTCGCCAAGTATCTCCAGGCGAGGGAGGAAGTCCGAGCGTGCGAGCCTCGGCCCCAACGCGCCAGGATTTACCGAGGCTGCGGCCACGTCAACAGCAACGGACACCTGAGCGGCACCCTGCACAAGGCTTTGGATTTCGCGCATACCTCCATTGCTCGATCCTTCGCCATGTCCGGGAGACGTTGTCTCGCCTGATGTTGGCAGAATGAGCGAGCAGATCGGAGAGAGTCTCGCGAAGTCACGAGAAGAAAGGGACTCACGCCTACCTCCTGCGCCTCTCGTCGCGGTAGGAAGTGGCGCCGTTTCGACTGCCAAGTGGGAGGCGGGCGCCTTGGTGGTCGGTGAGGAGGTCTTCTCGGCCGCGCCAGACGCCGTAATCCAGCGACAAGGCCCCGCAACGGCGTATCGACCCCTCGCTGGCGGCGGGGACTGCGTCCGAGGGCGTTTCGCCTGCGGCGGCACAAGCGATTCTTCCGGGGCAACACCAGCCACGGTTCCCGTCGCCCCCACGGTTTCCTCCATAGGGGGCGCGCCCTCGCCGGCCGCTGCGGTTGATAGCGCACCATCGACCGTGGTTTTTTCGCTGGGAACGGTGCTCCGCCCGGGTTGGCGAGTTCCAGCTCAACGATGGCCGCGAGCACGGGTTCGTTGGCATCGGCAGAGGGTGCCGGGGGATTCGAGGCGGCGTGCTCCTCTGAAGCAGTGTGGCCGGGCCCACTGCCGGTCCCACGCCCCGTCTCAGCTGTGTTAGTTGCCGAGGGGCCTGCGGGGTCGCATACGGCAGGCGGAGAACGGGCCCGGCGTCGCGAAGATAACACCCCCGCAGGGCTATCACCATCCTGAGCGCCCGGAGTCCCGGCGGGAAGCTCCCCCGGCACCGCGCGCTCGGGCACAGTAATGCCCAGAGCCTCGCATGTGCGGTTTACCCGCCCTTGCTTAGCCGCCTTGACTGCGGCCTCGCGAGCCTGGTGCTCCTTAAGCGTGTACGGGCCGAGGAGCGCCGCAACCACGCGCTCCGCATCTTCTAGCCGAGCCACTGCGCAGGAGATCACGTCAGTCAGGCGGAAACCAAACAGATACAATGGCACGCGTAAAACGTGCTGGGCGACTTACAAGGAGCGGAGGGCGGAAGCAGGCGAGATACGGGTGGGCTGAACCTGTCCTCGCGGGGGCCGTTCTGTCCAACATACTTCCCCCGGGAGGAGAGCGGCGCCGCCCCATACATTGTGAACTCCTCGGCTAGGTCGCGCAGACTCATTCGACGGGCGACACCGACAAGACTCTGTAGCTTTTGCGTGTCGTCAATCTCCGCCTTCAGACTCGGCGTACTGTTAAACGAGATCGGTCCACCTCGGCATTGCATTCCGCTCTTGTCGGTCACGGTGTAGTAGAACCACTGCCGAGTCCAGCCGGACTCCCATTGCCTCGGCGAGGCTGGCGCGGGGAACAACGTCGCGCACGACGCCCGGAGCACGAAGTCCACACCGCCGAAGTTGGACACCGCCCCGTCAATTTTTCTAGGTCGACAGCGCGCGTCGTGCAGTGTGGCGAATAAGCTCGCGCTGGGACGCCCCCCCTCTGTCCGCATCGCCCACGTGAAGACAGCTAGGCGGAGTATTGCGTGGGGCGTCAGTTGGGCTAGCTCCAACTTGTAGGCCCGTAGGACTTCGCCCACGAACAACGTGGAGGGCATTCGAAGGCCGGCGTCGAAGAACGCGACAAAAACAATCGCCTCCATTGCCCGGGGCTTCGGCTCCGTCTCGTCCCGACGGGGTAGGCGAGCCCCATCGCGATCCACGATCTTCCTCTCACCCACGAGTCACTGCAGCGTCCCTTCGGTCACGCGGCTCTTCCCCAACACACGGGAACAGCAGCCTCCCGAGTGCTCCATGGCGTCCCACCACTTGTTGGCGCGCGAGCTCCCCCGCGGCACCAGCTCGTACTCCCTGGAAGGATGGGACACCTCGCCCTGGCTAGGCAAGGAGCCGCTGCGGGGACGGTAGGTGGCGTCGTCATGGCTAGCCAACGCTCTTCGCGACCAGGGAGAAAGAAGCAGGGAAAGGAGCAACTGGCGTTACAATTAGCACGGGCGGAAGCAAAGCGGCAGATCAAAGACAAAAAATAAAGAAGAGCAAGAAAGGGTGCCTCCACCTCAACACTGGCACCTTATAAAGGCCGCTCGCCTCTCATGTGGCTCGAAGCGCAGACAGATCAAACTCGCAGCGATTCGGCTGCCCACGATTTGGAAAGAAGAACCGCCGGGGCTTGGAGGGCCGTGCCCAGTAGGTGACCAAGCAGCGCACAACGCCCCCACGCCTTCAACACGCGTCCAACTTCCCTGGGGAAGAGGCGAACGACCGCGGTCACGCAACCGCTCACATCCCACGACGCACCAGTCGTGAGGCGCCGCGTGTCCCACCCGCAGAATGGCAGACTACACGACGCGACAGCCTGACTTCTGCCAGGCCAGGCGTCGGCGTGATTCCAGCCGCCATTAAAAGCGCACTACCAGACTGCAAGGTCACAACAGCTCCGAAGTGCAACAATATCGGCGCCAAGCTCCAATCTTAGCGCGAAGACGGAGCGCGCGCGCGTCTACTTCGACTAGGCGCCAGCCTCCGCTGCCACCCGTTCGAAGGGTAGGGGACGGAGCGCGCGCGCCTCGGTTTCGACTAGGCGCCAGCCTCCGCTGCCACCCATTCGAAGGGTAGAGGACGGAGCGCGCGCGCGTCTACTTTGACTAGGCGCCAGCCTCCGCTGCCACCCGTTCGAAGGGTAGGGGACGGAGCGCGCGCGCGTCTACTTCGACTAGGCGCCAGCCTTCGCTGCCACCCGTTCGACGGGTAGAGGACAAAGCGCGCGCGCGTCTACTTCGACTAGGCGCCAGCCTCCGCTGCCACCCCTTCGAAGGGTAGGGGACGGAGCCCACGCGCGTCTACTTGGACTAGGCGCCAGCCTCCACTGCCACCCGTTCGACGGGTCGGGGACAGAGCGCGCGCGCGTCTACTTCGACTAGGCGCCAGCCTCCGCTGCCACCTGTTCGAAGGGTAGGGGACGGAGCGCACGCGCGTCTACTTGGACTAGGCGCCAGCCTCCGCTGCCACCCGTTTGAAGGGTAGGAAACAGAGCGCGCGCGCGCGTCTACTTCGACTAGGCGCCAGCCTCCGCTGCCACCCATTCGACGGGTAGGGGACAAAGCGCGCGCGCGTCTACTTCGATCTAGGCGCCAGCCTCCGCTGCCACCTGTTCGAAGGGTAGGGGACAGAGCGCGAGCGTCTACTTCGACTAGGCGCCAGCCTCCGCTGCCACCCGTTCGACGGGTAGGGGACGGAGCGCGCGCGCGTCTACTTCAACTAGGCGCCAGCCTCCGCTGCCACCCGTTCGAAGGGTAGGGGACGGAGCGCCCGCGCGTCTACTTCGACTAGGCGCCGGCCTCCGCTGCCACCCGTTCGACGGGTAGGGGACGGAGCGCATACGCGTCTACTTCGACTAGGCGCCAGCCTCCGGTGCTACCCGTTCGAAGGCTAGGGGACGGAGCGCGCGCGTCTACTTCGACTAGGCGCCAGCATCCGCTGCCACCCTTGCGAAGGATAGGGGACGGAGCGCGCGCGTGTCTGCTTCAACAAGGCACCTTCCATTCCAGACCTCGGGCTCCCCAACCACAAGCTTGGACACATTCACAGGCCGTAGGGGACGGAGGGGGCCAAAGGACTCGGCGACATGGCTTCGGCCCTGTGAAGCCCTTCACCATGAGAGGCTCCTGTCGTAGGGGTGGCCCCCACCTATGCCCAGCAGGCCTGTTAGGAGGTTATAAGAACCAGAGTAACATGTGTAATGACATAAGTGCCCCTAATGGGGAGGTATGAATGTAAGGGCATAACTGTAAAAGCATACTCCATGTGAATATATATATCAGGATGAGGGGGAGTATGAGCCAGAACACTCCCACCTCTCCACTACCATCTCTCTCTGTTGGTCTGTAACCACAACAAACTTTGTTTAGCTCACTGCAGTAACTTCATAGAACCTTGTAGCAATAATATATGCTACAAGGTCTATTTGGAAAGCCCATAGCTCACTACAGTTAGTTTCTTCTTAGAAGAGAGACGGCATCCACACAGTCTTCATCGTCATCATCTGGGTCTCCCGCTCCCAAGATTAGGAAAACTAAGCATGGCCGAGGAGTATCGAAAAGGCCAGAGGGCCGAATGACCATCACGGTGGTCTCTCCGGATGGGGTCCCTTTGCAACCGACGAAAGCAGCGGCATCAGTTTGGACTACCTGCGGGATAATTGGAAGGCAACGGGTTCCCATCACCATAGCAAGCTCGAAAGATTTGTCAAAGGATCACAAAAATCAGCTATGGGAGGAAATGATAAATTCGTTCGAGATCCCAGCAGAAGTACACGGACTCGTGCAATAGCAGGCGCTCCTCGCAATGGGAAAAGCATGGAAGAATTTCAAGAGCACTCTTGTGACGACGTACGTGGCCAAGGATTCCACGCCCTTCATGAAGTATCCTTTCGTGTCGCCGGAAACATGGGAGGCCTTTGTGCATATGAAGACAACGATCGAATTTGAACAACAAAGTGCGGCGCACAAGGCAATCTAGTCACAAAACACTCACCCTCACAGACTCGGCAACGCTGGGTACGCGGGTAAAATTCCGCAGTGGAGGATGCAGGACGAGGTCGCAATCCAATCGGAGGCCTCCCTGCCATTTGCCGGGATCGCAAACGAGCGCGCTCGAAACTGGTTAAGAGCGAGGTCATCAACCACATCTTCGGGTGTCTCTTTCAAAAACCCCGCAGATGAGGAAGTGTCCCAACGCCTGGTAACATATGTTAAACTACATAGATGTTAACACCTCTTGAACTTCATGGGTTATAAAATAACATGATTAATTGCCTCTTGCAGCAATCATTGACTACCGAACCTTCTCGTGACTCCTTTCAAGAATACAGGGAGAGAGATTTACTATCACAGGCCTTGGGAAACAAGGAGCACCCAGGTCGCACACGAGGCTTGGGGGTTTACGTATCTTGGAGGCACGGACTTCCAGAATACTCCGATACATATAGGAGTAGGAAGAGATCCAAGGCGTACCGTAATGAACAAATAAAACAGGAGCTTCGTGCTCAACTTGAGGAACAACTATCTGCCTCACTTCAAGAGCAGACTACCTTACTTCGAGGAGAGATAGATTCCTTGAGGGAAGAATTGAGACAAGTCCGCAACCAATCGCAACCCAGCCCTACTACTGCGGTACCCAATCCCCCTCAACGTCGCAGTAGCTGCGCGTCCACACCAATTACTGAACATAGCGACACCCACTTACCTATCGATGACATTCAGGTAATTTGCCTCTTTAGAATGCTACATAGATCTCTCTGGTGGACGCCTTAACTCATCTTGTATCGTTATGTAGGAGCCCATGCTTTGCATCCTCAGAGTCAGGCTTGTTGGCTCTATTCCCGTTAACGCTGGGCGAGGGGTGGCGTATCCATTGCTATCAGGGATGCTGGTGCACGGTGTACAAGTCGAGGCCGGTTTCATAAAGGT
The DNA here is from genome assembly GCA_017311315.1 of Dendrocalamus latiflorus. NCBI lineage: Eukaryota > Viridiplantae > Streptophyta > Magnoliopsida > Poales > Poaceae > Dendrocalamus > Dendrocalamus latiflorus. The sequence continues at coordinate 4,475,671 of CM029624.1, forward strand.
TCAGGTGGACATGATTAATGATGTTTTTAAGACCGTCCCTCTTGAGAAGCCCCCAAATGAAGAGATTAAGATATTAGGGGATGCCGTCCACACATTCATTCAGTGGCCCAAGAGGGACATCGCCCTCGACTTGTCCATGCCACGATCTCCACATCCAGTGGCCCAAGAGAGACATCGCCCACGATCTCCACCTCCAGCTCCGGTTTCGAAGCATGTTGCATCGGCTCCCCCTGAGACGCCACCGAAAACGTATCATAAGCGAGGCCCTAAGGCTCAATCCAAGAAAATTAAGGCGCGTCCTGGGCCATGGAAGTTTATTCTAGGAGTGTCGTTGGTCCCCGAGTCACAATTACCCCGGCTTGGATTGATTTGCAATAGATTGCAGGCCTGGTACATGCAAAAGTCCAACATGAAGCCAAACCGGCAGAGTGGATTCACTGTGAAATATACGGAGGCGAATTTCCTCCACAACTCGGGCTACTTCATCGTGACATTTGAAGACTTATTTTTGCTATTCAATCTTGACGAACTCGACGCCTCACTTCTACGATGTTGGACACTGTAAGTGTACTATACAATGAAGTTCTACATTCATGTTATACCGATAAATGTCATTACTCTTTCCTTATGTATAGATTCATGTTATACCGATAAATGTCATTACTCTTTCCTTATGTATAGATACATGATCCAACAAGTCCGGCGATCGCGACAACCGGTGGGTTTCCTCGACCCTCACTTGGTCTCCGAGCAAGCTATCAACGAAGATGTATCCTTCGTGCAAAATTACATAATGAAGGGATTGATTGCTCACAACAACAAGGAGTACGTCATGGTACGCTTCAACCAAGGGTAAGTGCTTCATTAGTTACCACACATGTTTCATTTGTACTTTACATGCATGCAGCATGAACTTATAGGATTAATCACTATGGCGACACACATGACTAGGCATCACTGGATTTTGATTGTGATTGTACCAAAGTGGAACAAAATAATATACCTTGATTCCCTACTTAGGAGCAATCACGACTTCAGTCGTGTGCAAGAAGTAATTAACAGGTAATCTCATTTCCTCCATACATAACTCTATTGTAATATTTCCTTCGTTTGCAACGGCCGAGGCTAACTTTTCAGAATCACGTAGGTCGTTTACCGCTTATGTTGCCCTAGGAGGAAGACACGACAAATCCAGTGACACGCTGCGACACAACACGCGATTTCCAGTACCCGCTACAACACAACAATCCTATATCATATTTTGTTATAATGCCTCTAGAATTGACAATACCTATGTATGTAATTCTATTTTTGCAGTGCCATCAGCGGCTATAGGGCAACGTATGTGGATTCTACGTTTGCCACCATATGAAGGAAATCATGGATGCTAAGATCAATGATCCAGAGGTTTGTCAGGTCCTTCCAATAATTATTATTTTCTGATTATATATATGTATATATATTTACACACACTTGCTAACTAATGACTTAACATTGCTCCTAGCGATAGCGGGTGGGCTTCGACGAAAGTACATATGATCTTGATGAACTCATCGAAATTCGTGGAATCCTCTCCGAATTCTTAGTAGCAGAGGTCATAAACAAGGCTGGAGAGTTCCACTCCGGCAATGGTGATAATTAGATGTTGAAACATTGGATTCAATTGTACAAATCACTCAATTGTGCTTAATCAAACAATTCATTCAATTTAATTCATTTGTCAGATCTGTGTAATGATTTTCATTCTATATATGTATGTGATCTGCTGGCTGTTTGTTACATTCATCTGTGTAGAGAATTTTGTTGTAATTCAATTTGAGTTGCAATTAACTTATCTGTCATTTATCAGTAATCTGCTTGCTTGCTTTCAGAGGGCATGACTAGCATATCCTGAGGCTAGCCAAAAAACGCCAAATGAAATGGCTGTTGCAATTGCTATCACAGACGGTTCGTTGTTAAAAACCTTTTGTGATACATATCACAGACGATTTCAAATACCGAGCCGTCTGTGATACGTACAATATCACAGACGGACGTTGTTACTAACCGTCTGTGATATACACAATATCACAGACGATTTTTATTCTGAACCGTCTGTGATATTTTGTATATCACAGACGGTCTTTGTTATGAACCGTCTGTGATAGTCGAGTATCACAGACGGTTTTGTATACAAAACCGTTTGTGATAGTCGGGTATCACAGACGATTTTGTATAAAAAACCGTCTGTGATAGTCGTGTATCACAGACGGTTTTTATACAAAACCGTCTGTGATACCCGACTATCACAGACGGTTTTTTTATACAAAACCGTATGTAATGTTATTTATCACAGACGACTTGGGAGCCGTCTGTGATAACCACCTATTATCACTGACACATAAACACTGACGGTTCAGGAACCGTCTGTGATAGGACTGTCTGTAGCAGTGACACCACCCTCATCCCAATGACGGAACCAAAATTGAAACATCCCAAATTAATCAGCCAGGTCCATCCCATACTGGACATGTGGTTGTACGGTAAGGCTCAGATCAATGGCGCACAAAGTTAAGTCCTTAGATTTACCCAGGCGAAACATCCATATCCCAATGTACCAACAGCACCCCCTTTACTGCACGATCATTCGCCCAGGTGAAAACCAAGTTTGTATAACCAACACCAATGACACCCCAATGTCATGGCACACAAATTTTATCAATGTGACTACCACCACGTTCCAATATATCATTAAGTCAAGATTAATTAACACATGTGATGATAACCCAATGTACTAGCAATAAGCATGGCTAAGCAATTTAGACGTCAACCAATGTGATAACTAATATTGCATCACTAGATAATTACCCATCCTATGGTGACAATGGAATTATAGTATTCAAATTATCAAGGAGGAAGTAATCAATTAGGTCATTAACTACCAATACAAAGGTTTATAATAAAATAGCGATGCATGATAATTTAAAACAAAGTAATACATAATAGATTTGAAAACTAGGTTAACATGATCAAAGGACACAACTTGCCTTGGCCTTGCTCAGTTGATGGTTCTTGATCTTCGAATCCGGCTTCAGCTCCTTCGAAAGCGTGATCTAACGAGAGAGAAAACGAAACGAAGCACAAAACAAATTCAAATAAAATTCAAATGAACTCCAAAAACTACAAAACCAGAACCAAAAGATAGAGCTCAATTTTAGATGAATTTAGGAAAAATAATCGGGTCAATCGGAGTTAGGACGAAGGAGAACGACCGATCTAAAGTTTGCCAAGCGAGAAAATACTGGAAAATAGCAGAAGTTACTGTTCACCCAAGAACAGCACTTTTGGAGAGAACGCTGGCGCCGGCGAGAGGATGCATGGGAGATGAATCCAACTAGGAAAATGGGTTGCTAGGCATCCAAGGCACACATAGGAAGCGACGACACGCCAAATGGAGAACGGTGACGGTACGGGCGGCTACAACGATATGGGTAGGAGAAAGGAATAAAACTCGGGCATAAAACATGGAGAAGTAGGGCGAGCACGGGCTAGAACGCGTCTTGGCGAAGCTAGGAAAATTGTCGGCTCGGCCAGAAACCCATCGGAGATGGCGCAAACGACGTTTCAACGACGTCGAGAAGGAAAAAGGAAAAACTTGATATCTTGATGCTCGGTGAACAAAATCCAAAACCACTTGGAGGGTAGCTACCTGGGATGGTTTGGCACGATATGACGCGCACGGATTGGGAGAAAACACCACCGGATAGATGGGGACACGAGATGCCATTGGCGGCCATGGCGAGGTGTCGGAGGCAAAAATTTGTGGAAGCTTTTCGGGGGAAAAGAAGGAAGCATGGCGTAGAACACGGCAAGGTAAGTCTAAGAAAAATTACAGCACGGGCTAAAACTTACCGGAGACGACGAATCGACGTCGGGAAGCGTTCTTGACCTAGATTGGGGAAAACTCGATTCCGGGAGATTGAATACACCAAAACCAAATTACTTTGGCCAGAAGGTAGATGGCATTTGATGGCACAATGTGACGCGAAAGGATCATGGAAAAACTCACCGGATAGTTTGAGAAGCGAGGAGCGAATTCGGGACCGAAGGGCCTCGATGCCGACGGCGTTCTGGCCTTTGAGGGGACTTGGCACAGCTTGGGACAGGTTTAGAGGGGTCAGGGGGTCGTATTTATAGGCTTGGAAGAGGTAGAAACCGACTCCAATTCATGGATTTCGATTTAGAGTCCATTTCAGAAAATAGGAGATAAAACACAAACGGATGAACGAAACGTAGAGAGGCCAGTTGGGATGGATTCCTTGCGTGATTTGGCACAACTTTCTTTTTGGCAAGATATTGAAATAAGATCCGGATTGGAAGTTATGAAGAGAGAGAAGACGGAAGGAAACGTGCACAGGATAGAATCGATCTGGCCGCGCGCCTGGGGAAGATGAACAGTGCTGCTATTCACTTATGGCACAGCTTGGCACATGAATGAGTGGATGTAGAACTTGGATTATTGCACACTTATAGCTCTTCACTCCATCTAGCTATTTATCACTTATGGATATAAATAGATTAGTTGTCTCCATAGAATTGATTACTTAATTCATGAATTCCCTTAGACTTCATACAACAATAACAATAAAGCCTTTTGTCCCAACAAGTTGGGGTAGACTGGGAATAAAACCTTCATAATTCATAATATTGCTACTTGATGTTTTACTCAAACTTTATGACTCATTTTGGTAATTGTTAGTTTATATTAAGTTCAGTTTATGGTTTACAATGTTGCTGAAATTTATATTTAGTATTTTGTTGAATGTTTGTCACTGCAATCTAGTTGTTAGTAATACTTCTTTATTGGTTAAAATTGGTAGCGATAATAGTTGTAGGTGATATTTTAGAGCTTTTATTAGGCCAGGTTGTTACAGGCTTTTCTCATTATTTGTCCAGTCCTTTTTCTCATGGATGCACGTGCTAATTGTCATAATTCACCTCCGTCCTTAACAAAATGCAGATATATCGGCTATAAATATGCCATACCATCACCAAAGGATCCAACATGGGCATCAACACATGCAACTTGCAGCCTTACACACAAAAATGAGCTCTGACACAACATCCAGCGTGACAGTTACACCAAGCCAAAATGTTCCTACTCCAAATAATACTCCTACAACTATATTTGTAATACTTGCCACCTTACTGGCTCTTGCATTGCTCTGCTGGAACAAAGCAACGTCCAACAAAAGGGAGCTAGGCCGGCTGCCCCCTGGGCCAGCTGGGTTGCCGGTTATCGGCAACATGCACCAGATGCTTTCAAACAAGCCGGTGTCCAGGTGGATCCACAGCCTACTCAAAGAGATGCACACTGACATCTTATGCCTCCGTTTTGGAGCCGTCCATGTCGTTGCGGTGACCTGCCCGGAGATGGCCCGGGAGGTCCTGCGAAAGAACGACGCTGTGTTTGCGTCGCGGCCCACCACGTTCGCCTCTGGTTCGTTCAGCTTCCGGTACAAGGGCTCCAGCCTGTCGCCGCATGGAGAGCAGTGGAAGAAGATGAGGCGGGTGCTTACTTCCGAGATCCTATCCACGGCCTTGGAGCGCCAGCTACACGACCGGCGTACGGAGGAGGCCGACCACATAGTCCGGTACGTTTACAACCAATGCAATAGAGCAACCAACAACGTCATTAATGTACGTCATGTAGCCCAGCATTTCTGCGGTAACATGATACGGAGGCTCGTGTTTGGCAAGAGACACTTCGGCAAGCCGCCTGCTCTATGGGTTGATGCCGGACCAGGGCCCGATGAGGAGGAGCACGTCGGCGCGCTGTTCACGCTGCTGAACTACGTCTATAGCTTCTGCATCTCAGATTACTTGCCTGCACTGGTGGGCCTCGACTTGGATGGTCATCAGAAGGTTGTCAAAGGTGTGATGAGGACTTTGAATAGGTTGCATGATCCCATCATACAGGACAGGATCCATGAATGGTCCACTCTTCGAAAAGGTGGTGAGAAGAGAGAGGTCAGAGACTTTCTTGATGTTCTAGTTTCTCTTGAGGATGAGGAAGGGCAACCTTTGCTGTCGTTTGAAGAGATAAAAGCACAGACAGCGGTGAGATATTTTTGTTTCTACTACTTGTCCCAATATATTTCATTTTTCCATAATATAAAATTGTTCCTCCATAATACATTATAGTAAACATAGTATAGAATGGTTTGACTATATAGCTAATACATGGTTAACATCATAAACTCAAAACTGCTGGAGTATTATGAACTTCTCTGGCGTATTAATTTTTGACGTGAAACTAATTGATTATGTTGTAACATCCAGGAAATAATGTTTGCAACAGTTGACAACCCGTCAAACGCAGTAGAGTGGGCAGTTGCCGAGATGATGAACAAGCCAGAGATCATGGAGAAAGCAATCAATGAATTGAACACAGTTGTTGGCAAAGAAAGACTAGTCCAAGAATATGACATTCCTCATCTCAACTATCTCAAAGCATGCATCCGCGAGGCCTTCCGCATGCACCCTTACCACGCTTTCAACGTTCCCCATGTTGCCATGGCAGATACCACTGTTGCTGGCTACTTTATTCCAAAGGATAGCCAAGTAATTCTAAGCCGACTCGGACTTGGTCGAAACCCCAATATTTGGGATGATCCTCTTGAGTTCCGACCCGAGCGGCATCTGAACAATTCAAGTGTAGTGCTTACCGAGCCAGACCTCAGATTCATCTCGTTTAGCACTGGCAGGAGGGGTTGCCCTGGAGTGTCACTTGGCACTTCTGTCACAATGATGTTATTTGCAAGACTTCTGCAAGGATTCACTTGGACCAGACTGCCTGGCATTCATAAAATTGAGCTCGAAGAGTCCAAGTCTACTACCAGCCTCGCACTAGCTGAACCGCTGCTCTTGCAAGCTGAACCTCGTTTGCCGGTGCATCTCTATATATAGGACAATGTAACTGTCAACGCCACTAATTAGTCTACAGCAACTCCATTATATTTCCGGGAGTATATAGGAATAAATATAGTCACGGAAGATGCATATATATATATATATATATATATATATATATAGTATAAATAACAGGGGCACCATGGTGCCCAGGCTCCATGAATGAGACCTTCCAGCTATGAGTGAGATTTTCCATCCATGATTAAGACTTTTCATCTGTGTTAATGACTTCATTTCCATACTATTGTACTAGCACGCATCTAAAAGCAATCCAAAGGTAGAGAGGCTTGGTGCCCGGGCACCTTGGTGTCTATATATATATATATATATATATATATATATATATATATATATATATATATATATATGTGTGTGTGTGTGTACACTACAACAAAACATCCGTGGGGAGACATCATATTTGTAAGTTAGAGACGTTTTGTTTCATCTCCCACAGACAACTGAGGCGCTTTTATAAAGCGTCGTAGAAACGTCTCTACATGAACCGTCTCAAAAATATAGAGACGCTCTCTAAGGCGTGCCTATATTATTTGAGACGTTCATTAGAGACATCTGCACTGTATCCCTATAAAGTTAGAGACGCTTTTATAAAAACAGCTGCCCCGCGCCTCAATTAATATAGGCACGTGCGTTGAGACGTTATGTGCCGTCTCAAGATGTCCTATGTAGTATGTATTTTTATTTTGATTGGTATATATTTTCTTCTATACACACAAATACGTATCCGTATGAGAATATAGTATTCCATATATTTATTATATATACATGTATATATAATAATTTTATAGGCAGCACCATAATATTGAGTACATATTTTATAAAATGTAAGGAATGGGCGTAGCACAACAGATATACTGTTATAAGAAAAGCAAACCAATTACAACTGGAAACTAGCCACACCCCAGGCAAACCATTGGCAATTGACAAATTCGTCACCATTGCACCCTCCAAACCCAAAGAAGTTTACATAAGAGAGGTTGACAAATAATTATAGCATCCATTTAAATCAACAGAGTTCACAACTAAATAAAAATCTAATATGCGATAAACACATGTCGGTAAAACATCCTCCAATTTGACACACATCTTTTTTTAAACTGCTATAATAAATCATCAGGTCTATTTCTTCAATCAGAAAATTGTGCATCAGGTCTTCCACTCTGCATTTCTTTTCATAGTCCTCCATATCCTGCAAACATAGCAATATTAACAACAAAATATCAGATATGAGCAATCATGAAAAATCTTACGGTTCAAGTTCAATTAATTAAACTAGAAGTGGCATACCTAGCGAGTAGAACGTTTAGGCTTTTTTACCTGAAGCAATAGATATTATATGAGTAACAAGACACAAATATTTCTGGTAGGAAAATTATTCTTGTAGTTCAAAGAATTGATCTTACGTAGAACCGTGGCCAAGCAACAACACAACCAATTGCATCCTTTACCGTACAGTATTTTTCAAATGGTCTAGGCAGCCTCTCATCACCAATATTTGTAACACCATGAATAGCCACCCCATAATATTCATCTCCAAGCATATTTCCTCCAACCACATGTGTGCTATCTGAACTCACTAAATTTCCTTTGGCCACAACTTTACCTTTGTATATTGGATTCAATGAAAATAGGTACACTACCCTTTGATCCTATCATTTTAAGAAAATGTCATTGTCATTCACAAAAAATGAGCATTGTCATTCATTAACATATAAAATACTTGTTTTATTATTAAAAAATGGTAACACATACTGCATTAGATGAACTGTCCTCTAGTACTCTCTTTGTTTGAGGCTCCTGTGTTAGATAGTTTAAACAATTAAAACAAGTGCATCTGCAGACATGATCAACAATACTACTGCTAGTAACATGCAACCATAATAGATCATAATATGAGGAAAGAATACAATTAAAATGCCTGTTTAATGGTTCTCCTAACAGGCGTTCTGTCACAGGTTCTCCTAAGCAATTTACCTTTCAAGATGTTGTTATGTGTGGTGGTACCTCCTAAGCAATGCAATGCTAAGAAGAACAACGAGAGGGGGGAATATACAGATGAAGAACTCAAGCATGTCATAAATGCTAAGGAGTATCTTAAATCCCGATTAAAGTTAAAGGAAGATATCGATATCATAAACCAACTTGGTTCATATACATTGGAATGTATAATAGTATATGTGCTAGGTATGCTATGTAATAACCCACAGAATGAGAGGGATCATAAGGTTCGTCTTGCTACAATGATAGACAAACTGGATAATACTGTCAGAAGTCATGTAGAAATTCTTCTGAAGCGTAATGAATCATTAATTCTGGAGCCGGAAATAAAAGACACTTTTCATTCTCCAAATGAAGACTCTCTTACTAATAAGGAGGAATTAGAGGTTTACAAGTATCACGACTTTGTAGGGGGGTCCTGATAACATAGAATTAATTACTTCAGAAATAGTAGACACTCTTGAGTGTGAAATGGAATCTAAAGAAACTAAGAGTAAGAAATCTTCTTCTTCTTTGAAGGCTGCTTCATCAGAAAATCAGAAGAATGATTCTTCTTCTAAGATAAAGAAAAAAGAAGAATCTAATACTAAGTTTAATATAGGAGTAGTCCTATTTGAATTCCTTTTGGATAAGGGACTAGTTAAAGTTAAGAATGAGACTGATGAAGATCATACTGGCCATATTATGATTAAGACTAAAAATAGCAGGACTGGGCGTTCTATGAGGACTACAAAATGATAATGGATCATTTTAATGCCTGTTAGCAGTCAGTGCTCCTATCCCAGGTCTTTCTAGAAATGGTTCTCCACTTTCCTAACAGGCGTTCTGTCCCAGGCACTGACTGGGCGTTCTGTGAGTCAGTGTCCCTTAAACGCCTGTTAGGAGGATCATGATAATGATTAAGACTAAAAAGAATACAATTAAAATGCCTGTTTTGAAGAACTTCTTGCACTTGTAAAGGAAGCAATTTCCTAAAGGTGAAAGTTTGCTCAAAAGCTATCATGGGACCATTAGTGATTACCCAGGTAATGCATACCTATCTGGAAGGAAAACTAATAGAGAGGTCATGTACTTTCAATGATTACAATTATTGCTTACCCTTTTTGTTTTATGGTTCGGGATTTTTTGATGTATTAATGTTGGTGATCTCCTGCAACTTTTAGAATAAGGCTATAGCAAATGGTTAGAAGTTACCTTTATCATCTTCTGACAATGGGCTATGTTTAGTACATTATTTGGTATATTGTTCCCATTGACATGTGAATCCTCAAGGTTGATAGCAACTCTGTTTGTCGTATTATTATCAACTTGATCAACGATATAACCCTGCAATAAAAAGTAAAAAACACAGTGTTGCCAAAGTAGTGCAGCAATGTTGACTAATAAATCTTTGCATTTTTAATTCGTATATACCTCATTGGTTCCATGCTCACGTGGCAGCATTGATTCCACACTTCTGTGACTTGTTTTGGACCTTTTGGCAGAGCTTTCCACACTTAATTGCTACAATAAAAAAGGGCAAAATTATATACATGTTATTAAAGCCAAGTTGATTCATTGAAACAGTGATATTTTCATAATTCACCTTGGCAGTTGTCTGTTCATATGGTACAGATATATTGGCATGACGATCTTTTGCATTAGTACAATATGTGATTGGTAGGTCTGCAAGCGTTGATTCTAGGCAGGCGCTGAACTTCTTGTAATGCTCGTAGATGAGGCATCATGAGCCAGCTTCAGCAAGATTCTTCGCAATCTCTCCAAGATACATGCCAGAAATCATCTTTTTGTATATCTGAGGAAAAGAAGATAAAATTTCTTTTCACACACCCACATATCATTGGGAATTAACAGGTTAAAGTAAACAATACTTGCTCGCCAGGGTTCAAACTTTCACAATCCAAAGCACTATCATATTCTGAACGAGGAAGCTTATCTGACTTGAAGTTTCCCCATTCCATGTTGACTACGCTGGTAGTAGCAGTAGCACATTACAATCCATATGCAAAGCAAAGATACTCTTATTTATTGAAATAAAAATTGTCATGTGCTCAAGCATCTAAATAAATACAAAATAAGTCTTTACAGTTAAACAGATAATTTCCTTCTAGCTGCATCTAAATTGTTCACGAAACAAAACATTCCTGCTACCTGCATTTATGTCACTGAAAGCAAACAACCATGCTCTACTCTGTATCATCTGCTGGCTGTTGCACACCCATATCAAAAAGATCCCTTGGCTTGAATCTCGTTACCACGTGCCATCCTGCAGCTTTTGGATCTTCAACATAAAAAACTTGTTCCACTTGGGATGAAAAGACAAATGGATCATCATCTAATTTCTCTCCACTATGTATCTTCCGAGAGAAGTTAACAAGGGTGAGCCCAAATTCATCTATTTTCATACCAGATCTATGATAGACATCGTACCAATCACATTTGAACAGCACTACCTTGTAATTTCTATATGACAATTCTACAATATCTGATAATCTGCCATAATAATTAACACCGTCATCAGCAATGTTCACTACACCACTATTTTGTGTGGTGCGTCCAGCCCCACGACTCATAGTGTGGAACCTGAAACCATTAATAACATATCCACTGTAGCGCACAACACATCTGTTTGGTTTAGCAGCCAATGCTCTTATCTTTTCATTTATGTCTGATCCACCATTTAATACAACCTGTATAAGAGTACCGTTAGTCCGTTGTCTAAATAATTTCTTATAATACAGTTATGCATAAATATGAAAACTGCACAATTATACCTTCTGTTCCAACCAATCAGCAAAGCTTCTATTGATCAACTTGTCAGCGTCAGAATGTGTCAAGTTAGTTGGTTGAGGCAGTTTTCTTTTCTCTTCATCGATGAATTCTCTACAATAATCAAATACATTAAACATTGTGTATATAATTGTTCAAAATAAATAATTAGAATATACTTGTGCTACACACTTGCGAAAATCTTCAAGTTCATCGCAGTGTCGTAAGACATATCGATGTCTCTGAATAAGAAGCTGATTGTCAAATCGGCCAATGGTGATGGCCTTACCGATTGGTTCACCAGCACTCCCAAACATGTACATATCCTTTATATTATTTGAAGGGTCAGGGTTTCTAGACGGCCTTGTAAAGTGTGTAGTTCCTTCTAAAAATCTTGAAAAAAATGTTAGGCACTCTTCAGCAAGATAACCTTCAGCGATTGAACCTTCTGGGTGAGCTCTGTTTCGTACAAGTGCCTTTATTCGAACAAATGATCTAGATATAATTACAAAAATATGTCATTTCCAAGATTTATTAAATATATGAAAGCAAAACAAAATTACGTACCTCTCTAGAGGATACATCCAGCGGTAGTGCACTGGGCCACCGAGTTTAACTTCTTCAACCAAGTGTACCAATAAATGGACCATAACAGTAAAACATGATGGAAGAAAAACTCTTTCCATATTACACAGTGTCATCACAATACTCTCTTGAAGATCGTCAAGCTCAGAAACATCAATAACTTTAAAGCACAACTTCTTAAAGAACGTAGCCAATTTGATAACGATTTTCATGACATCTTTGCTAGGGTAACAAGATCGAAGTGCTATTGGAAGAATGTCTTCTAGTAAAACATGGCAATCATGACTCTTCAGTCCACTAAGTGTACATTCTTTCATGTTAACACATCTAGAAATATTTGAAGCATAACCATCAGGAGTCCTTATATTCTGAATTATTGAACAAAAAATCTCCTTTTTCTCTCTGGACATAGTAAAGGGTGCAGGTGGCAATATTTGTTTTCCTTTATCATCTACTGTAGGGTGAAGTTCTGGTCGAATGCCAATTTCCACCAAGTCAAGTCGTGCATTAAGATCATCCTTTGTTTTTGAACTAATATCCAACAATGTCCCGATTAAATTATCACACACATTTTTCTCTATATGCATTACATCTAGATTATGCCTTAATTTGTTGCGCTCCCAATATGGTAGCATGAAAAATATGGACTTTTTTCAACCAATCCTCAGGTTTCTTTTCAGTCTTACTTGGGTTACAACATAATTTCGCTTTACATACCTCTCTTTTGCGCTTGAGTTCCTGGTTGTTGCCTATGTCGTTGCTATTTTTGTTGGTTTGATTTTTCCTTTTTGCCAGCTTCGTTAGGCTTACCTTTTTACCAAATACAAATACTTTGCCCTGCAACATTCTCAAAACAGAAGTTCCATCCAATGTATTAGGTGCAAGTTCGTTCTCTTCAGTGCCATCAAACTAACTCTTCCACCTTCGAAATATATGGCCTTGTGGCAACCATCGACGATGACCCATATAACAAAATTTACCGCCCTTTTTTAGACGAAATGATTTTGTTAATATAGCACAAGATGGGCATGCATATTTCCCGCCCGTACTCCAGCCAGATAGGTAAGCTAGTGCAGGAAAATCATTCAACGTCCATAATAGTGCAGCTCGGAGAGAAAATTTATTCCGTGAAGAAGCATCGTATGTTTCCACACCCTCCCATAGTTGCAAAAGCTCATCAACGTCATTCCCAGGAGAATGTGGTCCAGGAATGATCATCGATAAAATTAATGACGTTTGTTTCATGCAAATCCAAGGTGGTACATTGTAAGGAATGAGCATTACCGGCCAAGTGCTATGCTTTGAACTCATATTCCTAAAAGGGTTAAATCCATCACTAGCAAGACCAAGGCGTACATTACGGGTATCTGCAGAAAATTCAGGATAGCGAGCATCAAAATCTTTCCAAGCCTCACCATCAGCCGGGTGTCGTAGCAATCCATCTTTTGTACGACCCTCCTCATGCCAGCGCATATCACATGAAGTTTTGTTAGTTGAAAAAATTCTTTGGATTCTTGGTATCAATGGGAAATAACGCAACACTTTAGCCGGTTTCTTTTTTCCTTTTGATTCAATTGGAGTCCCATTCTTATCAGTTTTCCAACGGGAGGTACCACACACATGACAAGACTCTTCTGTAGCTCTGTCACCTCGATATAGCATGCAATCTTTAGGGCAAGCATGGATTTTTTTATAATCAAGCCCTAAACCACGGATGATTTTTTTTGCTTCATAACAATTCTTTGGTAAGTTTGCCTCCGGTGGAAGAGCGTCATATAGCACACCAAGTAGTGCTGTAAAAGATTCTTGTGTCCATCCATGTATGCATTTTAGGTGATACAAAGTGACTAAGAACGACAACCTCGAAAATGTTTCACATCCATGATATAGTTTTGTATTTGCATCCTTCATGAAGCTTGCAAACATGTCTTGTTCCCCACTGGTATAATCATCTCCCAATGTGTTATTCCTGTTCTCGGCCATATTAGCTTCCATACTACCGAAGTCAAAATCAATATCATCTTGTTCACCAATAGAAGTACTTGATAGAGATTCACAGCTATCTTCCATGACAAATGCAGCTTTTAGGAGTCCTTCCATGTCATCCAATCTTTCTTGTGCACCTTCTACAACAGTACTCCTCTGAGCACTAGCAACAGGAATTTTCTTAGAGTAACCTGATGCAGGAGGACCAAATACTAATGATGGTGGTTCATATTTCTCGCCATGGTGAACCCACTTTGTATAACTTTGAAGAATACCAGCACATCTCAAATGAGTTTTAACTCTATCATAATTCTGAGTTACTCTGTTTCTACAGTTCACGCAAGGACAAAGGATCTTGGCACCATCTGGAATATCACGGAATGCAATAGATAGAAAATATGTGACACCATCTTTATAAGAATCAGTTGATCTTGGTTCACTCATCCAACCTCGATCCATCACTCTATGGTATGCTGTAATAGTAATAGCAAAGATTCTAATTTCTACATTGGCATGACGATGTTGTAAGCACCAGTAAATTAAATCAAACACTCAATCAGAAAAGTCACAAACTAACCAAAAAGCTCGGTCCAATTGACCGGTCGCAGGGGAAGCCGATAGCCGCAGCCGTTGGGTCGTCTATCAGCCGAGTGCTCGAAGGACTCACGGATGCCATTTGCGGCGCCGGCGCAGCCCGGGGGAGCTGGGGAGGCAGCCGGCAAGAGATCAAATCGGGAGATCCTATTTTCTTCTATATGTACTAATCATATCATACTAAAAATTGAGAATGACATTGCAGTTAATTAATATATATATAGTAGAATTAAGGAAGAGCAATATGATCAATAGTAGTACTAGGATCATGATTAAATGGTTAATTTTGTTTTCTTATACTCGGCATGGCAACATTAGAGAGTGTTGACAAAGAAGGTAAAAGGTGAAACTACTAAAGTTCATCCATATATTAAGTGTGCCATAAAAGTAGAAATAAACCGCTTTCAAGAAGTTCCAAAATTGAAGGAATCATCCTACATTCCTACTCATTATCCGGTATCCGCCATTGGACATCTCAGAAGAAGTATTGCTGGACATGCATATGCTCATTATCCGCAATTCCGCATATAAACATGAAACATCCTACTCCTACTCTCCTTGTCTCCTACCACTACCACTTTACCAGCAAAGAAACTAATCAGGCTCCCACATTCTTCATGTCCAAACAGCAAACTGATCAACCCTAGATCAGATTGCTCAGTCCTCTCCTGAGTCTCCTCTTTCCACGCATGCGTAACCAGCAGATCAACCCCATATCGGCATGTCCCCAATTCGGCAATTCCCCAGCCATCAAGAAACATACATACACAGATATGATACACCAACAATGCAAAATCACAAGTTCACAACCAATTAACCAAAAAGACTAATTGGGCTAATTGGGGATCCCAGCGGCAGTGCGTCTGCTCACCTCGGGGCGGCGCTGGCCCACGGCGATGCAGATGCTGACTGGGAGGGCTGGAGGGGGGCGCTGGCTGGGGGTGGCGTCTGGCCGTCTCAGGGACTCGGGGTGGTGCTGGCTGGGAGGCAGGGCGACGTCAGGACGGGAGCGAGCTGGCCGGGCGGGAGGCGGGGTGACGTCTAGAGCTAGAAGGGCCGTAGCGTAGGGGGCCGGACCTCACCATCACCGCTCACCGGCAGGGGCGGAATTTTCATCGGGCCGCCGGGAGTCGAGCGGCGCTGGCCGGGAGGCGGGGCGACGTCGGGAGTCGAGGTCGAGCGGCGCTGGTCGGGAGCGGAGGAGGAGGCGAGGAGTCGTAGCGCCAGCGGGCAGCGCAGCGGCGTTGCACCGTCGCCTCTCGCCTGTGCTCTCTGCTCTGTGGAGTGGAGGCGTCGAGCCAGCTGAGCTAGGGTTGTGTTGCGCCTTGTTTGCCTAGGCTCGGTCGGCGACTCGGCCAAGCTGAGAAATGAAATGGGCTGTACATGATGGGCTAATGGGTTAGCTAGGCTGAATTCTAGCAATAATATTCCGAGCTAGGCTAAAAATGCCTAGGCTATATACTATGTATATTTTCACGCCCCGGGCTAAAGCCCACTTTGCCAGGGGCCCAATTCCGCCCCTGTTCCCAGGGGCCCAATTCCGCCCCTGTTAATGCGTGAACATTCTAAACCTTAGGTTGAGATTTTGAACCCTGGAATTGATATTTTTTTTATGTTTTCAGCCACTGGACAAAAGCGAAAGAAAAGTCTCAGGTTGTGAGTTCAAACTTTGAGATTGATATTTTTTATGTTTTATATATATACCGTTTCTTGCACCATTTTGTTTTTTTAATATTCTTATATGGAGATAATAGATAAGATGTCTCAAATGATAAATAAGACATATAAAATTTCGTCTCTATACATGAGACGTACTCCAAAACGTCTCAGCGGCCGTTTTAATAGAATTTAATAACGTGCAACCCTTTAGAGCATCTCAAACTGCGTCTCTATTTCAATTGTGGTTCTAAAAAGAGAGACATGATTCAAAGCGTCTTAAACAAAACGTCTTAATATGTTCATTTTGTTGTAGTGGTATATGTATATATAAGGAATACATATAGTCATGGATGTGTGTGTGTGTGTGTCTATATATATATATATATATATATGATAGATGCTGGTTGCATGAGCTTTGATGAAAGGTGAGATATTGAAGAATTTAGCTCTTGGAAAATAATTTATTTTTACAATCGGAGCAACGATCGATGTTAATCATATAATTATATATATGTAAGGTAATGGTATTGTAAATTTGCAGTTGATGCTACTTTGTGGATGGTTGATATTTTTACAACTGGCATTAATTGGCAAAGTACAGATAGCAGTGGCAACACACAAATGTTAGGCAGAATGTCTTGTCATATGAAAGGTTTCCAACGTTCGCATGTGTGCAGAATATACAGTAATATTCTGATTGGCATGAATTTTTCTCTGTTATGTACCAATGCCTAGTGAATTTTCCATTGGGCCTTAAGTATTCTCTCCCCTAAACTCAGTTTCATGTTTGGTTGTTCCTTGCCATTGTATTCCAGCAACACACTAAAAGCATGCAACTGGCTGTCATGCTTATCCGCAAAGCTTGGCAATTCATATCGAGAGCTTGCATTACAGGGGGGCATGAGTAGACGTCAACAGTAGTTATATTTTAGCAAAAGAGATGATGAGATATATACGGGGCTTTCATAAAAAGATAAATAGATGACGAGGCATGTGTTTGGCATTAATGAAAAGAGATAGGTAGAAATGAAGTAATTGTAAATTGACGTGAATACTTGGTAACATATTTTATAATACTATTTATTGTTTTATTAAGTGCTTGCTGAGTCGTGAAGTTATCCTTGCTTATGTTATTAGTTTTAGATAAATGATGAAGGCGACATGCATTGGGAAAGTAGCTCATAATCAGTTCGTGCACCGGTGTTACTTCACTTACCACATTAGACAATAAACATTCGTTATTAGTGCTTTGGTTTATACAAACCCTCGAAATCGGTTAATAAATTCGTTTAGAACATATAGCTATTAGTATGGTTGCAATTAAATAAAGTATCATTGGTTAGTCTCAGTAATTGTATTCCATTGATTAGCCTTAGTAATTGTATTATCTTTGTTATTATTATTGCTTCAATTAAATGTTAAAATTTGTTTTATTCAGTACCGTCATATTTATGCTTAAGTGAGTATTCTGTGAAACCTTGGCCATTGTATAAATGTCAGTAGTTCATGAAAGATAGATTAATTTGGGAGAGAATAGAGTCAGTAGTGATATTCTGGATCCATGTCTAGTCGGTGTGTTACATTTCTCCTTGCTCTAGGAACAATGTTAATTCCAGCAATTTGTTTTCAGGGTTTGTTGCCACTAGGTGCAAAGATTTCGCGCGCGTCAAATCGGCTTGTCCTGAAATAAGTGCAGTCATCACTCATTATTTTGGAAGCTCATTTGGCGGTGCGTATCTATAGGGCAATGTAACTGTCAACTCCATTAATTAGTCTACAGCAACTCCATTATGTTTCCGGTAGTGTATATATAAGGAATACATATAGTCATGGAACACTACTATCAAACAAGCTATACTGAACGTCTCATCATAGACGGTTCATGTGGAGCCATTTGTGTTTTGATTATTATAGACGGTTCATGGCTAAAATCGTTTTTGAAACTATCACAGACGGTTGGGTTCAAAACCGTCTGTGATGTACGCATTATCACAGACGGTTTTTAAATAGAACCGTCTATGAAACTATTACAGACGGTTCATATAACAAACCATCTCTAATACATGCATTATCATAGTGGCAAGCAATGATGGCACTAGCGCAGCCGACGCGGTGGTGTCAATGGAAGAAGGGGAGTAAGCGGACGAGGGTTGGTGCAATGCTTCGGTGGGTGTCATCATGGCACACAATTGAAGAGCGGCTGACAGGCATGCTTACTATGAAATGGGATAAGGTAGCTCTGGCCTGAGATAATGCAGCAAAAAAAAGAGGGCGGCAACATTGCCATAGAGGGGGGCCAGAGCAGAGGGAAAAGAAGGCTCGATGAAAGCTGAGTTTTAAGTAGAGGCTATGGTTGGTGGAGGCATGCTAGTGACATGATAGGATAGGGAAGCATCGGGTTGTGATGTCGCATCCTGGGGCGCTACAAAGAAGACAGGAGCAGCGGGCGTGCATTGGGCGCGTGGGTAGAATGGAGCAGCGGAGTCGGGAGATGATGGCTCGGGGCAAGGGGTGGTGCATATCAGATCCCAAAACAACAACTTTGGAACCCTCTGTGTAAATCGTACTAGTCCAGAATCAACTAGTGCATACACTGGCAACAGGGATACATATCAAGCACAATGGTTAACTTTATCAATAAAAAGAGTATGACCTTATGGCCAAAGTTTACATCCACGGTCCATAGGCCAAATTTAAATATAAGTAGCAGAGAATAAAACCAAAGTAGAAGAAACCCAACAAACCTACCCATAGGCAAATGATAGTAAGACGCAGCCTATTCGTCCCGATCCTCACCGAAGTTGAAGCAGTCCTCCTCTGAGCAATAGAATTAAGAAAGGGTGAGCACATAAAATGTACTCCATAAGTTACACAGAAAAATGCAATATTAATGCAAGACTGATAAGTGAAGGCATATAGGGTTAATTGAGCATAAAACAACATTTAAAGAAATACAGTAAATAGATTGAAATTTGCTAAATTTAATATAGTAAATAAAAATAGTAATTTAAACAAAATAATACCGTTAGTTCTGGCACCAACCTAACCACAAGTATTCCACCCAGACCATCTTTCCCAAAAGATCTCATATGAATTCCATCCATCCATAAGCATTTTATAAACCATTTTGAAAAACAAAGTCTAATTCATGAGAAACCTTACTTAGCTTGCTCTTGACCATGGGCACAGCTATCCAAGATAGTTTATACACTCTGCAGAGGTGGTACAACTTTAGACACAAGATATGATTAATTCATAATATCGGCCATTACACGCTTCCGTAGACGTACGATTGAGAAAATAATAACAAGGCCTTTACAGTGTAAAGCTGTCAACCTGACCATGCCTCCGCTAAGGTTTCACCACAACATGAATCCACAAGTTGGGGCCACCTCTTGTGCCGTGTGAGACTTCTCGTGGCCTACTCCATGCTCACATTCAACATTTAGCGAGCCTCTGGTTTGGACCTACAAATTAGTTAGTCAGAGCTGTTCCATAGCAATCTTATGGTAGTATGCTATGGCTTTGTAATAGTAGCTCACAAACTGATCCTTAATTTGACTTAGGCTCTTCCCACATACCCCTTGTGCCTGGCATCATAGTTGCGTCAATGAACAATAATGTGTGCCAGTAAGCACCCACTACCATACCATTTGCCTAAGTCTAAACTAAGTTTTATATTTTATTTTATCAAAAATTTCATAATCTTTCTTGACTCACCGAAATCAAGAATATATTTTAAAACTCATCCTTTTATGTGAAAAGGTTATCCCTAAACCAAAAGTTATTAATAGGCATGTCTAAGCTTTGCTTCAAAATTCTATAGAAAACACTAGTGTACTTACCAAAGTTTTATTCTAGGATGACAAGGTATCTGGAAATCAATATCAAAGGATGTATTAACAAGTAGGCAATAACTAAGTTTAAATCTAATTGAAATACATTGAATAAAAATATGCATATAGAATAATTTAAAACAATTCAATATGATCAAGGTGTATAACTTGCCTTACTCTGTGAATTGCTTAGAATTGTTGTCAAAGAATTCCTTGGAGTCGTCGTAGTCTACACGTGAAACTATCCCACCAAACTCTAATAAAATTTAAATAAACTCAAAAAATTTGAAAAGTGCAATATCTAGATATTTCTTGATTTTAGATGAATTTAGAAATTTGAACGGGTTCAATCGAAGCTAGGATGTAGAAATATGGGCTTCTAGAAGTTTAAATTCCTAGAAAGGAGAGTGAAATGATAAATTAGTTTTTCGAATTATTTTTGTATTGAAAAATCAAATTATGATGTCAGATTTTTATTTATAATTTGTGGCTAATTTTATTTTTAAAGGAAATTCATGGAAATGCAGATGTGGCAAGTTCAAGTGACGGGGCGCATAAGCTATAGTGGTCGCAAGTAGCAGTGGTTGTAAGTAGCAATGGTTGTAAACTGCAGTGGTCGTAAGCGGTAGTGGTCAAGTACTGTAGTAGTCATAAGGAGAGTACAACGAGAGTTGAGCGAGCTCAGCTCTAACAGTGCCATCTCACCTTGGCACGGATTTTGAGGTCAGAAATCGACCGATGGTGAGGAGCAAGCGGCGTTAGTGCACGACGAAGGGGCTCCGACAGCGGATGGGCTCGACGGGGGTGGCAAACAGTCGTGCAGGCTCAGTGAAGATGGAAGCGGTAGCGATGAGGCGCAAGGAGACTCGAGCTCACCAAAATTGCTCACCGAAGATCGACTTAAGGCCAGCAGAGGAGGAGCTCGATGCGGGGAATCTTGGGTGCACGAGAGAAAGAAATGAGCATTAGAGGAGCAGTGTGAGTAGGGGATGCTCGGGGAGGTATTTATAGGGCTTGAGGGAGGGGAGTGGCCGGGTGGCTCATCGATTTTATGCCTGGTGTCGTGGTGCTTAAAGATGAGGGGTAAAGAGGTTTAAAGTAGGAGGAAGGTAGTGGGTGTTAGTGGGGAGATTTTAGGGCCACAAGTGGCATCAAATGTTGGGCCAACGGTAGGAGAAACTGAAGCTTTTAAGAGCCAGAAAATTCACAAAAAAATCTAGATAAAAGCTAAATGCATTAAAATAATTAATGTCAAATAGGATTTTTACAAAAATTCAAAATATTATTTATTTAATAATTTTTATGTTTTTTACTTAAATTACTTTTCAAATAGAAACCGTTTTTAAAAGCTGAAACCACTCAAATAAAATTTCAAAATTCAAGCAAGCAAATGGCACTTGTTTTATTTTATTTTAAATTGAATTAAAAAATTCACTGATAATTTTGAAATAAACAGCTGGACTGTGATAGCGCAAGGCCGAGATTCATAGAGTGGGCAGAAGAGTAGCGCGGAGGTGGGCTGTGGTGCTGGTGCGGCATGGGCATGGTTAGGATGCACAACGTGTGTGAGACACATTCTAGCAATCACAACACATTCCCGGTAGGGCCGTGCGAGCTCTAGGCTAGGCTCAAGAGGAAAAAAGGCATGGTTGGGTTGGGGCAAATCGACTAGATGATTGAGGCTTTGAATTTTGACTGAAAATTGTAAACTTCGCTTGGGACTGCGATGAACAACTTGTTGATGAAGCTCTAGAAGAACCCTACTACTTCATCGATGACTGATTTTAGGTCTTAGCTATGCTCAAGTTTGCCTACGGATCCTTCTTTTGTAATGTAAGATAACTTTGGGGCTTGCATGCCCGCTGCATCAAAATTAGGTGGCTAAACCATATTTCTGTAATAATGTTTGGCTCTTTTGTTGTAAGCATGTGTTGTTGTGGTACTCACTCATGTACAATACTCCACAACTAAATAGCCCTGGGCCGTTCTGGGGATTTCAAGCATCTCCAGAAATGGAGGCGTTGTAGAGTGATATCAGAGCATGCTTGTTTGACCGTAGGTTGAGACCTAAGGCAAATTTGGAGTGCTATTTTGTAGCAAAATCTAGTTGCAAAATCTAAAAAGAACTTACATATAATACAAGTACTATTGCCATCTTTTGTCTCTCTTAATGCTAGCTCATCTGTCTAGTTTTAGTTTCAGCTTAAGTTTTAACTTTTGGAAAAGATTTATGTCAATCTTGTTTAATTTCAAATTAGCATAATCAAGTGGTTGGTACACATCTTCTATTCCAAGCCCAAAGTGAGAAGCTGAAGTTTGGTGTACACTAGTGTAGAGTAGATCGAACACTATGTGATAGTTTTTCTATTTGTAAGGCGAGTTGTAATATAAACCCTAAGTCAGTTTATATGCATCTTGTAAGGTATATGAAAAATTATGATTTCTATCTGTTAATTTGTTTGCTGCTAATATCTATATCTCACCACTTTCAAATATTCATCTCCTTCTTATTCGCTCTAATCCTAACCTTATTCGCTCTATACTCACCTTAAAATTCAAATTCTTACTTATCTATCTGATACTTATAAAACTGCTACAGAACTTACCTGAAGATCTTAATCCACATAATCAAGATGGCAGGAATTGGATCACGATAGGGAAGCCAACAGGCAGAACAAGGCAACCCAGTAGAGAATCAAACTGTACTTTCCAGTATTCTAGCAATGATAGAATAAAATAGACATCAAGCTAAATTAAATTAGGTAAGACTAATGGAACAACATTAAGGTTACTTGAATAGATTGCAATGTGGATGGTAGCACTAGGTGGTTTAGAAGGAGTTGCCATCAATAGAGAAGGAACCCAAGTCACTACAAGATGGGCAGATTTCCAAAAGACACGACCGCCCACTTTTTCAACATCTCCTGACCCATTAATAACTGAAAACTGGCTTAGAGATATTGAAAGAGAATTGAAGATGTTACAATGTGATGATAAAGAGAAGGTCTTATATTCGTCCCATCAACTCCAGGCACAAGCAGCTGCCTGGTGGATAAATTTTCAGACCATGCATGAAGATAGAGAAATTAGATGGAAGGAGTTTGATGAGTGTCATAAAGGCTACGCGCTAGGAGTTCCTTGCATTGAAACAAGGAGGATGTACCATAATAGAATATCTTTATCAATTCAATCAACTTGCCCGCTATGCTCCTGATGACGTCAAGACAGAAGCTAAAAAGATAGAGAGATTTAAGGAAGGATTACAATACAATGGTGGACAAACTAATAACATCAGAAGAAGCAAGAAATAAATTAGAGGATTCTCGTAAACGGAAGGCAATACAGAGGCCATCATCCTCAACTAGTGCACAAACAGGACAGGATTGGTGTCACCTCAGAATCAGTACTAGCAGATTAGACAAGTGGTAGTTGTGTTAAGACCTCAGTATAATATTTCTCCCCAGTACACTATTTCCCAACCTGTTGTGATATGGTGCCACACCTATGGGGGGAATCACTATCAACACAATTGCCCTTAGAAGATGAACACATGCTTTCATTGTGATCAACTTGGACATTACAAAGATCAATATCCCAAGAAAGGATTATCTTCTAAAGTGGCAAAACATCAAACCAAAGCTCAACAGCAAGATATTAAGCCAATGATCATCACACTAGCACCACAAGGAGGATTTCTACAAGCACGACCCCTTGCACCAAGACCAACAGCACCAACAGGAACAACAGTGGGAATGCCAGTAGGATTATCAACAGATGTTCAGGCTGGAAGAGGCAGAGGTGTCGCGAGGCCATTATTTTCAAGTGAGGCCATTATGTTTCCGCTAAGGATACAACTAATGCAAATGGCATTATTGTTGGTATGTTCTTGATTCACTCAAAGCCTACATTGATTTTATTTTATCCTGGAGCAACGCATTTATTTCTTTCTACAGATTTCATCACAAGAATTCAGTTGCCATTTATTTCTTTGCAAAAGCATTATGCTATTTAAACACCAGGGATTAGGATGGAATCCCGCTTTGGGTAGTGATGTGAGTACAGAAATTCATGGAATAGAGTTTAAAGCCAATCTGTTGTTACTAGATATAAGGAGAATAGATGTTATTCTGGGAATAAATTGGCTAACTAAAAATAAAGCCAAAGTAGATTGTGAGACTAAAATACTGACACTGATCAGTCCAGAAAGCTAAGAAATAATGGTAAAGATGGATCACGAATTAATAGAAAGCATGAAGAGGTGTGTACACAGTGTGCTAACAAATGAAAATATTTAAGTGTCAATGGTACAAGAATATCCAGATGTGTTTCCAGAATAATCACCTGGAAGACCACCTGACTAACAAATTGAGCTAGCCTAGAGTTAATTCCAGGCACCAATACAATTACAAAGCATAAATATAGAATGTCAGCTAGTGAATTGAAAGAACTTAAAAAGCAGTTAGATGAATTAAAATAAAAAGAATTTATATGCCCTAGTGTATCTCCTTGGTCAGCCCCAGTGTTGTTTGCTAAGAAGGTTGAAAATTTAAGAATGTGTGTTGACTATAAAGGGATAAATGCAGTAACAATCAAGAACAAATATCCATTGCCCAGGATTGATGATCTATTTGATCAACTTAAATGAGCTAAAGTGTTTTCAAAAATTGATTAGCGATTGGGTTATCATCAACTTAAAATCTAAGAGCAAGATCGAGAAAAGACTCCATTTACAACAAGATATGGATTATATGAATTTACAGTTGTGCCATTTGGTTTAACCAATGCACTGGCATATTTCATGAATCTTATGAAACTGGTGTATATGAACCAATTGGATCATTTTGTGGTAGTTTTGTGGATGATATACTAATTTACTCCAAGAATGAAGAAGAGCACAAACAACATTTGCACATCGCCTTGACCAAACTTGGAGAATATTAATTATATGCCAAAATTGCTAAGTGTGACTTTTGGATGAAAGAAGTTGCATTCTTGGAGCATATTATTACTTAAGAAGGAGTCAAAGTTGATCCAAAAAAGGTTAAAGCCATTATGGAATGGAAGCAACCGACAACTATGACCGAAGTAAGAAGCTTTTTTGGATTAACGGGTTATTATCACTGATTCATAGAAGAGTTCTTGAAGATCACCTTCCTGCTCACACAACTACTCAAGAAAGAAAAACCATTTGAGTGAATGGACAATTGTGAAGAGAGTTTTCAACAATTGAAGGCAAGATTGACAACAACTCCAATATTGATACTCCCAAATCATGAAAAAGAATTTCAGATATATTGTGATGCTTCAAGGTAGGGACTAGGATGTGTGCTGATGCAAGATGGAAAGTTCTACCATATGCATCAAGACAGCTACGACCCCATGAAGAGAATTATCCAACCCATGATCTGGAGTTAGCAGTTGTAGTGCATTCCTTGAAGATTTAGAGGCATTATCTATTGGGCAACCATTATGAAATATTTTCAGATCACATTAGCTTGAAATAAATATTCACACAATCAGAGTTAAATTGGAGATAACAAAGATGGCTAGAGTTAATTAAAGACTATGATGTGGATCTTCAGTATCATCTAGGCAAAGCTAATATCGTGGGAGATGCACTCAGTAGGAAAGGTTATCAAGGCAAAGCCAGTGAGACAGACTATCCACCTCAACTATAGAAATACATGCAGAAGTTGAATTTAACAATAGCTGAATAGGGATTTGTAGTAGTGCTAGAGATTCAACCAGTACTGACAGATCAGATCAAAGCAGCCCAAGATGAAGATGAAGAAATTCAACAGCTCAAGAAAAATAGTCAGGAAGGAAGTTCAACAGGATTTATAGAAGACAAGCAAGGGATCTTAAATTTTCGTAGTCGTTATTGTATACCCAAGAAGAAGAAACTAAAAGATCTGATACTAGCAGAAGCCCATTCATCACAACTTTTAATACATCCAGGAGGCACCAAAATGTATCAAGATTTGAAGAAAAGATTTTGGTGGAAAGCTATGAAGAAAGAGATACTTGAATATATGGTAAAATGTGATGTGTGCCAGAAAGCAAAGATAGATCATCAAAGGCTGTCAGGACTGCTTAAATCACCGCCAATACTAGAATGGAAATGGGAAGACATCGGCATGGATTTCATTACCTGACTACCTAAGACTCAAGAAGGATATGATGTATCTGGGTAATAGTTGACAGATTAATCAAGGTAGCACATTTCCTACCAATCAAGCAAACCTCTGGGAAGGATAGATTGGCAGAGTTATATTTGACAAAATTTATGGTATTGCATGGAGTTCTAAAGAGAATTGTTTTAGATAGAGGGGCACAATTCACATCAAAATTTTAGGAGAAACTACATGAAGCAATTAACTCTCACTTAGCATTTAGTATAGTATATCATCCACAAATTTGATTTTAGAAGACATGTTGAGAGCCTATGCCATTGTATATGGAGCAGTGTGGAATACTTGCTTGCCGTTTCAATAATTCTCTTACAATAATAGTTATCAGGCCAGCATTAAAATGGTGCCATCCTAAGCTCTATATGGGAGAGAATGCAGAACACCATTGAATTGGACAGAGACTGGAGAACGATAATTTCTCGGTCCTCAGGTTGCTCAAGATGCAGAAGCCCATGTGAGAATCATAAGAGATAAAATGAAGTTTGCACAAGACTGTTAGAAGATCTATGTAGACACCTGTAGGAAAGATCCGAGCTTTGAAGTAGGGAATTTTGTATATCTCAAAGTCACTCCCTTCAAGATCATTAAGTGATTTCAAATAAAAGGGAAGCTAGCCCCAAGATATGTTGGTCCATTTCAAATTACAAAATGAGTAGGTGAAGTAGCATATGAAGTGCAGCTAACACCAAGCATGAATAGAATACATAATGTGTTTCATGTGTCATAGCTTAGAAAGTGTTTGCAGCAACCTATAGATGAAGTTCCAGTGGAAGAGATTAACCTGCAAGATGATCTGACATATCTAGAGGAACCTCTACAAATACTTGAGACAATAGAAAGGTAGCTCAGAAATAGAAATATCAAATTCTGCTGATTACAATGGAGGAACCATATCGTAGCCAAGTCAACTTGGGAAAAGGAGTTAAATCTGCAGCGAGATATTTCCAAATTACTCCCTGGACCAAGTTAATCTCGGGGTCGAGATTTTTTAAGGGGGGTAGGTTGAAACACCTCAAAAATTCAAAACTATTTTGAATTCTTTTTGGCTTTTGTTTGAATTCTCAATTCCTTCCCAATTTGACAAACCATCTCAATTCCTTACTTTCCTTTCTTGCTTCCCATCTCCTTCGACTGTTGGCGCCCTCTGAAAACCCGTTTCCCCCACTATCTCCCTATTCTTCCCCCTCCACGTGGCCGCAAGGCGTCGCCCAAAATTGTAGTCATGACCTCCCCAGCGTTCACACCTTTCCTACCAGTTGCTGATGCCGTGGTCCCACCAGCCAATTGCCCAACTCTCTGCCCTCTCCCCCGTTTTGTATGTCGTTTGACTTGCTCCCTCTCCAACCATAGCTCGCTGCTTCCCTCTACCGACACATGCTCCCTTGCCCCTTCGTGCCATCCTTTCTCATTGGGAAGGCTCGCCAGTGCCGATTCATCATGGCGACCACGCCCTTGTTTTTCGTAGAGAGGAAGCCGTTCGAAGGGAGATGAAGACCCTAGGTGTGACGTGGCCATTCCATAGTCGTTTGCTCACCACTAGCCAATAGCTGGGATTGCGCGTGCGTGTGTAGCCGGGCCGAATCAGTTGGCTTACATGGGCGTTTGGTTTGAATCTTCCTGTGCGCGCACTGTTCCTTTAGGCCAACCCAACACTATTGTGCACTGTAGTGACTACTGTTCATCCAAGCCCAAAACACAAAAATATCTCATTTCAATCGTTTCAGTGCCATGAACCCATTTTTAGCTCAGTTCTACCAATCTCAACTCCAATAAAATTCAAACGAACTCCATTTGATTTTTATTGGATTTTACTCCTTTTTGTTTTATTTATTTTCCTAGCTTGGTTAGACTCAAGCATGGGCTCATGTTATTTTATATGTTTGTACTAGCTCCCGAGTACTCTGAGGTGACCATGCAAGGACGCGATCCAGATGTTGAAGTTCTCGAGACATTAGAGTTTGCAGAGCAGCAAGGCGAGTTACAAGGTTTTGATCATATTGAATCGCATGGAATTTAAATTATTTAATTATAGTATTTGTGTTAATGTTATTTGCAAAATGTTATTTAATTAAAATAAATATTTAGAATGACATGTTAATTAGTTATGTCCTAGCACTAAAAATGCCTTGTTTAATTTGAGGCCTTATTCACCTCGACAACCTTAGTAATATTTAATTATTGTATAAATAATTGTAGATTATCTCATTCAAAATTTCTAACTACTAAGTGACCTAGCATTTGGCTGGTAAATTTGTTTAAATAGTTCTAGGGTAAGGAGACGTAAGGAGACACTGTGGAAAGCCACTAGGTTGTTGGAGTCCACGACCTTCCCCTCGAGAGGAGGCTTGAGCAGATGAGTGGCAGTGCCGTCGAGCACTGGGGATCTGGGTTGTGGTTGGCAACCTCAAAGAGAAAAGTAAGGATTGAAACCTTATACTAATCAGTAAAGGACACAGTAATCACTCAACCACAAGAATTGACTTGTCAATCCTCATCTAGTAGCTACTCAACTCGATTGAATCTCTACAGGAGGTAGGAGTAAAGATGAAGGGTATTGGTTGTTGAATGATAAAATCATACCTAACAACGGTAGGTGCCACTCGGGATGGGCAGAAGTGTTTAGGCCTAGTGAGTAGACACCCCGGTCTGAGTGGAGATCTACCGAGTAGAGGCTATATATAGAATTGAGCATTGAAAAACTTGTTTTCTTAAAGTTGCACGCTAGCTGAAACGTGTCTATTGCATGACATTGGGATTTTGAGCAATCTTACAGGTAAAGCTGGGCAACTCTGCAGAGTGAAATAAATGGTATTCTAATATGCTATACTTTTGGTAAATGAAGCTGTGTTTAATGGGTGATTCCAATAGCAAGACATACGTAGATTTCATTATATTTTAATTTGAGTAAGCGAAGTAATTAAGTATAAAACAACCCTAATCTTGAGAAGTTTTCATTTTGTGTTTTTGATGTTTAACAATGTTTACAAATAAAATTGCATCCACTCGGATTAATAAAACTAGTATATTCCCTTTCTTTGAATATCTTTGCAAGTAGATATGATAGGTTTTACTCTTGTGACTTGTTGGGTACGATTATATTCATTACTTGCTAAATTACAAATAGAAGAACATTGGGGCTGCAATGAACAAGTTGTTGATGAAGCTCCAGAAGAACTGTACTACTTTGTCAATGACTAGTTTTAGGTCTTAGCCGCGCTCAAGTTTACTTGCGGGATCCTTCTTTTTTAATGTAAGGTAACTTTGGGGTTTGCATGCCTGTAGCATCAAAATTAGGTGGCTAAACCATATTTCTATAATAAAGTTTGGCTCTTTTTTGTAAGGATGTGTTGTTGTGGTGTTCACTCATATATAGTGCTCCACAAGTCCTGGGTATTTACGGGGATTACAAGTGCCTCAAGAAATGGGGACGGTACATGGTAACACTAACACATGTACGCTAGCATATGCTAGTGATAGCGAGCGAGGCGCGTGGCGGCAATGCGTACGAGTGATCGGTGGTGCAGCATGCGGTGGCATAGTGTGTGGCATCTTGCGCGCGGCTGGAGCGATGCGATGGTGCAGCAAAGCTGGAGTGGGTGCATAGCACGCACTCGTGCACAGGCGAGCGATGTGCGCTATGCGATGACTTCGGCATTGATTGCAGGCGCTGGCTAGAGCTTGCGCATGTGTTGGCGATGGGAGTTCAGCAATGGTGTGTGGCCAACGAGTGGAAAGCTAGCATTGGAAATAGGAATAAAACAAAGCATCTAGGATTTCTAGTATTTGGGTCCTACTCTCCCCTTGTCCCCTTTTATCATGGCACCAGTTTGACTATATCTCTAATTCCTCCTGCACTACCCGTTCTTGGAAAACAACTCCCCAATAAAATTTTAACCATCCCATTTTCTCATATCCTTTTTCACTAATTACTCACATGTCCTCAAGAGAGTATTTCGAAGAATTACAATATAGTTGAAGTAGGACTTTCTCTTTAGTCACAGTACTCTATGTCTTCCAAACTGCTTGTTTCTTGATCATCGTGTTCGTAGCCATGTAATTCAATATAGTACTCCCTTGGAAAATCTTTTTGGAACAACACCTAATTATCCTTTCTTAAAAAGCTTTCAATGTACTTGTTAGCCCAACCTTAGGCTGTACAACACAAGATTTAGTTTTGATCATGATCGTATCTTCCTAGGTTACGGTTCCATTCACAAGGGTTACAAATGTTTGGACAGATCAACTGGTTGGGTTTATGTCTCTAGAGATGTTGTTTTTATTAGAGTGTTTTTCCCTTTGCCTCCAAACATTCTCCTTGGTCACAAACTGTTACACAGGCTGGCGTTTTTCTCCCTGTCCAATCTGTTCCTTCATGTTCTCTTCCACCGGTCACTACTCCTATTCCATCTAGGAATGACCATGTGCAAGATGTTAGTCAAAATTTGTCTATTGCTATTGACATTGCAGGTACCGACCCATTTCAATCACATCTCCGAGCATAGTTCACGAGTATGAGCAGCCACGGCCTGGTCCATGAACAAGGTCACATAACAATATGCAGAAACCCAAAGAATTTACTGATGGTACCATTCGGTATCCTTTGATTGGGAGGAAGGCATGCAATAGCCACTGTTGTTGATCATATGCAAGTTTTAATGAAGCTCTACAAGATCTACAGTGGCAACAAGCAATAGATGTGGAGTTTCTTGCTCTACGACACAACAAGACTTGGCACTTAGTTCATAGAAGACAAGGTCATAATTTTATAGATTGCAAGTGGGTGTTCAAATCACAGTGGAAAGCAGATAGATTGATTGATCGATATAAAGCCATATTAGTGTTGTAAGGTTTTAAACAAAGGTATGGTATAGACTATGAGGACACATTCAATCCCGTAGTCAAACCAACTACAATTTGACTTAATCTTGCTCTTGCCATCTCGAGAGGGTGGAGTTTGAGAAGCTGATGTGCAAAATGCCATTTTACATGGCATTCTCGAGGAAGATGTTTTTATGAAACAACCACCTGGATATGAAGATGCTCATTATCCACATCATGTTTGCAAGTTGGATAAAGCACTATATGGATTCAAGCAAGCACTAAGAGCTTGGTACTCCCGACTGAGTTCTAAACTTCAAAAGCTTGGTTTCACTTCCTCATAGGCTGATAGATATCTATTTATGTACCGAAGGCATGGGGTTACAGTTTAAATGTTGATTTATGTGGATGATATTATTATGGCTAGTTTGTCTGATGCTGCTACTACTAGTCTTCAACAACTTTAGAAAGATTTTTCCATCAATTATGACTAGGCAATTAGTGGCTGTGCACTTTGATACCTGAGGAGATGCTTTTTTAGCGCACTGATTGGGTTTAGTTGGATTAATCGATCGATCCGCAACAACCAGCCTAAGACCTACATGTATACATGCATAGGATGCAAGAAATATAAAGGGACTGGACAAACACACGTTTCTGTGGCAAAGCTTTTGAGAGCTAGCAATTATATGTACGATCTAGCTATGTGCTGCATGCATGCATGAAATGGTCGACGGCTAATAATCCATCTGCTGTTGAGCGTTGGGTTGACAACAAAGGACGCAGACGCTTGGTTTACAGCTAGCTAGCATGTGCCTGCCTGCGTGTGTGCTTGTTGCGCCGTTCAAATCAAATAGCAAAGGAGACTCATAAAGTTTGACGCAGTACTGCTATGCTACCACAACGCAGTGATAAAGTTCTGTACCTAGGTAAAAACTCTTGAGACTTCTACTCCTTCGGATGGGTCTCTTCTTTTCGGATTCTAAAAGCTACTTTTCAGATTTTCTATAGTAATTAATTTTTAAACTAATTATCTTTTTAAGATGGAGTCTACAAATTGATTATAATACACGCTATAGCGACTTTATTTATGTCATCCAAAATCATACGTAAGTTTCTGTTATTCCGTACTATTTCTCACAAACAGCTCAAAAACTATAAACCACAGCTAAAAATTATAAGCTGAAACCGAAAAGAGTCGCTTGCTAGAAAGAGTGCTCTTTTCCCTGTGTTCGAGATGGTTCAGACAGGGCCGTAGTGGTGACAGTACAGCTCCAGACAAGAGCGAGCTGACTTGTAAACCTGGAACCGGGCCTACCGATCGAGATAGATCACTCGCTACTTACTATATATTGGGAATCACAAAGTTCGAGTATAGCTTTGTACTCTAATGAAGCCTTGCAAAAACCTGTTGTACTCACTGACCATGATGTCTGTCGATCCCACAGCCATCAGAAGGCAACATACATGCCAGTTTCACATCGATGCGTACATGGCAGGTTGTCTCTCGTTTAATCTATCATTTGGTCCATCTGCAACCATTCTCCTTGTCGTCACGAGAGTACGAGACAAGCTTAGCTAGGCGACAATGGCGGATGCGACGGTTTGGACGGATCCTCCGGGACATGATCACTGAGACGAATATCGATCGTTTTTGCTATCGCGGTGGAGAGAGATGGCCAGGAAAAAGGAACAGAAAAGATCGGATCCAACTTTAATTTGGGGAGGGAAAGAGAAACAAAGTGAGAAAAAAATAACAAACTGATCGAGGGGATGATCGATCCATGATGTAATTACTACTCCAGAAAAGAGCTTCTCTCTCTCATAAACTGCTCAAAGGTTGATTGTTTACTCGGTAAAATCGCAGGACAAAGGGGCGAAAGAGACGAATAATTAAGCAACAGTTTCACGCAACAAGGGTTTTTTTTGTTCTTTCGCGAGTTTTCAAAATGCTTCCCTGTTAATTTTTCTTCTAGAAAAGGCAGATGTAGACGTAATTAAAAAGACGGCTATACAGTTCTAGTTAAAACAAATGTGGTACGTCGCGAGCCTAATTGGCTAGCGTAACCCTAACCAAACTGGTTTGGTATTATATATCAAAGCTAATGAAGAATCCCACTTCTTGTAATGTGCTCGCGTTCCATCTAGAAGCAAATAAAGAGAGCAAATCTTGAGCTAGAAGAGACAGAGAAAACACTCCTACTTAATTACCAGCAATTGCACTCCAGATACACGTGGATGACACGTAACTTAATTTGGTAGAATTATTGCATCAAACACAACAGAGATGTCTACAAAGCATCTACAGCGTCATCGATCGATCGATCGATCGATCACAATTCAGAAAAGAGGAACAGAGAAATGTTGGCTGCAGGCAGGAAGCATTTTACTGGCCGAGAACCGGTTTAATCTTAAAGTGGCTCCAAAAAATTTCATTTGCATGAATTTTTGTTAAATATAGAAGAAAATTTTACATAAATTGTTTTCAAAATTTTCGGCCGATATTTTCAACCGAATTTCAACCAATTTTCGGCGATAATCGGCCGGTTTGTGTTTGAAATTCAAATTTTATTTAAATTTTTCGTCTCTAATTTCACCGAAAAATTCCAATTTTCGGCCAAACTGGCCCTACCGGCTTCCTCCGGTTAAGAATAAAAACTGTAAAAAAAAACTCTGGCTGCAGGTTTGCTTCACAGCATCATATTAAAGCGACAGAACGCATCTTTTAGCGCTGTCAGGCTTTTGACTACTGAGCTCATGCATGGATCGCCTTTGAAAGAACCCTAAATCTAATACCCTAGCTAAGTAAGTAATTAGCGGGTAATTAAATTAATTATTGCATTTCATCAACCATTGTTACAATTAAGATTACAAACTGGATTGCATTGTAGCATTGCATTTACAATGGCAAAATTTCATTATTTTCATTACAAGTTATTTTACAAAATTAGAAATAAAAACCCCGGCGTCGAGGTCTTCGGCGTAGGAGCAAATGCGCGTTTCTTCGTTCTTCGCCTGCAAGTAGAATTACCGTTAGTATCAAACCAAACCTATTTTCTTGTGTAATTAGAGAATTAGATAAGTAACAATCCAAGGGAGAATAAGTAAATTAAGTAAAGTTGCCGTCAGTGCCTCTGGGCTGCTAGAGCCAAGTTGAGAACGTCTTAGAGACTCCCCAGACCGTCCCGGGCCGGTCGGCACCTCTCGTCTCGGTGGGCTTCCTCATTCGGCAAAACTTTAGAAAAATTAAAGCCCACGACCTTACCTTAGCCCAAAATCCACAAATCACTTCATTACAGCCAATTCATTTCAGCCCACAGCCCACATATATACTTTTAGCCCACAAAAGCCCACAATTGGAATCCTTTGCATTTCAGCCCACAAGCCACAGCCCACATCAATTTCCAGCACAGCCCATTTCAGCATCACAGTGCTCAGTTCCCTCTTTTGACCGAAGGTTTTTCGGTACAGAACAACAAGACTCAGGGAGGGATAAGATCGAAGGCAGCCAGCTGCAGCCAGCAGAAGCCAGCGCAAGCAGAGAGCAGCCAAGAAACATCTCCCCTGCACTCCCAGAACCAGCCCCATACATTGCATTTCCCCCAGCTCACCCAAGGATAAGCACAGCCAACACACACACTGCCACAGCCGAGAGTACCCAGGGCTCTTTCCTCAGCCACAACCAATAGGATCGCACCTTCGGCCGGAGGCCAGAAGGTGGGATTAGAGCTACGGTCGTGAGGAGCAGAAGGAGCCGAAGAAGAGAAGGCAGCGGCAAAGAGGACAAGCCGGGACAAGCGAGGACAATGGAGCAAGAAGCAAGTCAACGGAACCACTACGAGGCAAGGACTTCCACATCGGCAAAAAGAGGCAAGCCGCACCTTCGTCCCCGACAGCGACAACGTGCAAACAACAGTGGTCCCCATCAACCCGTGCACTTTCCTTCTTCAGCCCGACAGCCCAACAAGTAGGTTTCTACCTTCCCTTTTACCTTTGTTCTTTCCTCTTTGGAATCATCCGAGCCAAACCACACAGAGGACACAGCCACAACCCACAAGTATTTCCCACAACCACCACAACTCAGAACCTTAAGCACATCATCGATTGCGGTAGTATAGAGCCGAGTATAAAGGAGTAAAAAGAGGGAATAAAATGTATGTAAAATACTTAGGAGAGGAAGGGTAGCACCGGGTTCTTCTCATTTTAGTTCACCACCTCGGTCTAGCAGTGGCCGACAATCACCATGGGAGGAAAACCCAAGA
Source organism: Dendrocalamus latiflorus (assembly GCA_017311315.1). Classification (NCBI taxonomy): domain Eukaryota; kingdom Viridiplantae; phylum Streptophyta; class Magnoliopsida; order Poales; family Poaceae; genus Dendrocalamus; species Dendrocalamus latiflorus. The sequence continues at coordinate 4,511,338 of CM029624.1, forward strand.
ATCCTGCAAGCCACCGCAAGCCAGTGAGGTATAGCCTCAAATCCAACCACAAGAAAGTCAGTAAAAGTAGGTCCACCGCCAAAGAACCACCATCCTGGGTTGGATCAGCCCAGATCTAAACCCAACGGAGGCGCCATGGCCGGGTAGAAGAAGAGGAGAGCCGGGGAAGTAGAGGCGGCGGGGAGCCGTGGAGAGGCGGCGCGGTGAGGCGGCGTCGGGGAGGCGCAGTGAAGAGGAGGCGCCGGGGAGGCGCAGTAGTGAGGAGGCGCGGCGAGGAGCCGTGAGAGAGGAGGCAGGGAGCCAGAAGAGGAGGCGTGAGAGAGTAGGGGAGGCGTCGGTGGAAAAGAGGAGAGGCAGAGAGGCGGCGGCAGAAATGAGAAGAGAGGGAGGCGTCGGTGTAAAAGAGAGGGAGGCGTCGGTGAGAAACAAAAGAGGAGAGGAGGAACCGCGGTGGGCCGAGGCCACTGGGTGGCCGTGCGCACGGGTATAGGGCCGCAAGGCCAGTAAGATGCTAGTAAATCGGGTTTTAGCAAATAACTTTGGTATTCCTTTATAGAATTTTCTGTAGTTAATTAAAAATAAACCTGGCTAATACCTCTGTAAATATGCTTAGAAAAGCCGCGCAATTAGAAATAATTGTAGAGTGGGGAAGGGAATTATTTCTCTATTTAACCCCTTTCTAAAATTAATAGCAGTAAATATTTATGTTAAGTGTAGTATTAATTCTGCAGAATTCGAGCGATCGCTAAGCGGGAGAACAAAGCTGATTTCTAGCAGTTCTGAAATACCCGACATATCAGGCAAGCTCATTCTTCGACCATGCACATAGTTATGTTAAAAATATGTGTATTTCCAGCAATAGTATGAATTCTATTTAAATGCATGAAAACCATTGTTTTTTAAAAGAAATCAGAGTATGATGATGTTATGATGAGTAAGATGAGAAAAGAAAAGAGGAGAAAAAGAAAGAGAGAAAGAAAAGGAAGAGATGAACAGTTGTGGTACTGCTGAGAAGAGCAGCAGGCCCACGAGCAGAGATGTATACGGTGGGTAAAGAGGTTCAGGGAAAGGATGCAGAGAGGCTAGGCGGACCTCTTTACATAGGGCTATGATGTAAGGACTTACCCCGTTTTCACTCGGATAGGGGACCGTATTTACCGTGCCAACCAATTTTCCGTTTTGGACGGGCGGAAAATAGTATCCTATTACGTTAATCCAATCCACCACATTGGGTAAGTATTTATGTGTGAGTAAGAAATGGATGAAGCTCAGAACCAGGGAGCCTGGAAATGAGTAAGTCCCAGACGCTATAGCGTTAAGTGGAGTGTTGGGCCGGGAGCCGGTCCAACCAAACACTATTGGAAGTCGGTGGAGCCCAAGTGAGTGACTTGGTACACCGATGGATAATAGTGGGCTGGTGGATAAATTAACGTAAGCGGAGAAAAGTTCTGTACTCTGAACTGGATTCCATACCTAAGGCAGTGTGGAAGAACCTAGTTAAGAAGGTTCAGAGCAGCTTTGGGTACAGTGGTACAAGCCTGCGCAGTGCTCAAGAAATCATGAATTCATGCCAGTTCACTGGAATGTGGACTACGGTGATCGCTAGGGATCGTACCTTACTGGGTGAAAAATAGAAATTATTTGAGAATTAAAAGTGCAAGACTGGTTATTTTCATATGATTAATTTCAGAATTAGGAAGTTAAAATCTGGACTAAGGACATGAGAGCATATCAGTGCATTCATTGCTATTATGCTTGCTGAGTACCCTGGTACTCACCCTTGCTATTAATCTCCTTTGTTAGACCCTAATCCGCTCGAGGAAGTATACGAGCAGGATGAAGGGGAAGCAGGTGGCACTGAATCGACCGGAGAGGAGGAGGGAGATTACGAGGATCCAGGCGAGGTGGACCCCGTATACTCCGGCTGGGATGACTAGAAGGCCCAGTGGAGTGGGCGGAGGAGCCCTGGGGTACTAGTCTTACTTTTGCTGTAAATGGTACTTTTGTAAAACCAGACCATAGGCCATGTGGTCGTTGCTGTAATAAAGTCTACAGTTTCTATGTTATTGTTCCGATGCGCTACTCTGGTAAAGGGTTACCATTTGCCGGAGCAGTGTTCTACTGATCAGGCAAATAGTAAACCGTTTGTCCCATGCAGTTATCCGGCTCTGAGAGGATAATAATGCGTGGGGCGTCACAGGTGGTATCAGAGCAATAAGATAGGGCCACGCTAATAACGTAGAGGCTGTAGATAGGATTAAGTGGACCTTCATACTTGCTATATTGCACTAAGTCTTATTTAATTCTTATCCTACTGTCAATTTCTGTTCTGTTCTACTTCAAAAGTATTATGTTAAAATCTTCTGTCTTAGAGTATATTTATATATTTAAGCTAACATAGAACCAGTACTTTTGGTGGTAGAGGATATTCTATGTGTATGTCTTGTAATGTCATTTAATCCGCACTGCTCTTGCTTAATTGAATATTGTGGAACCTGGTAAGATAGCCATGCAACCTAGGGCAGGTTGTTTGCATTCTAGATGTGGGCAGATCATTTTAAGGCAGTAGTGTGCCAGGGTTAGTGGCATATAGCTAGAATTCTGGCAAGGTTGATTCCCTATCTCTGGACAGGGATACACCATGCCCATAGTTTTCTTTCCCATTCCCTTTTATTTTAAGAAAAGAAAAATCCTCAGTCTTTTAGAAATTGCCTTAATATTATATGGAACCTAAATTAAATCAAGGCTGATGATGAAAAATCACTTACCTGATTTATGCTAAACTTGAGATTTCCCGAATGAGTGGTTCGTGGCGCACCCGAGCGCGTAGCTCAGGCGTACCCAGGGACGAAGTCCTGGGCGTACTCAGGGATGAGCCCTGAGCGTGGTCCCAAACACGTAGTTTTGGGCGACCTCGAGAGCGGGTTCTCGAGCGTAGCTGGATACGAGAATTCCAGGTAGCGTAGGATTGGATTTCTCTTTTTCTTTTTCTTTTTCTTCTTCCTTCTTTTGGTTTTATTTGGAGTTGGTTCTTTTTGCCTTGGAGTTTGCTTAAGAAAGATCCGTAAGACCTCTAACCAGTTGTGCAGAAATATTCTCACCCTAATTCAGTGCTGTTAGCAGATAAGTCATTCTAAATTCTGTAACTCACTATAAATTTCTTCTCTTTAAATATGATTGCTAAACAGACTGAAAAATTTAGGAAGTCTGGCCGTTATCCTTTTAGAGAAAGGGTGTGGGTAGAAATGTTTAACCGTTGCAACTGAAACAAATCGCCTTGCTTCTTTAGGATGGATGAGAGTCCGCGAAACGAGTAAGAATTGGGATTAAGGTTGGGTCCTCCTCAGCCCGTACCTGAGAGAACAACCACAGAAGATCCACCCAGAACCACTGAAGAGCAACGACCTCCAGCAGTTGAACCAGGCCTTAACCAATCCTCATCTGCTTGACCTGCAGATCCCTTAAGAGTAATGGGGGAGGTTCTCAGATTCTTGGAAACTTCTAGAAAAGAGTCCCAGGAGAGCCGGAATCGCTTTATGGAGTCCTTTCTAACTTGTGTAGCAGCACCTCGTCCTCCAGCTGCTCCAGGGGTTAGTCTTGTAGATTTTCTTCAAACTAGACCTCCTACTGTTGCAAAGGCCGCCGATCCTTTGGATGGTAGCGATTGGATGGTTGAGATTAGGGAAAAAGCTAGATACAGTGGGATGTTCCAACGAAGAGAAATTTTGATACGCCACTCACCAATTGACTGGACCAACAGCTAAGTGGTGACTCACTTATACCTGCAATAGAGTTAGTACACAACCTATCACTCGGGAGGAATTCAAGCAAAAGTTTACTGAAACCCATGTCCCTACAGGGAGATTAGAGTTGAAGAAGAAAGAGTTTAGAGCCTTAACCCAGGGGAACAAGAAGATGATTGATTACCTCAGGCAATTTAATGATCTTTCCCGCTATGCCACTGAGGATGTGAGCACTGAGGAAAAGAAGATAGATTTAAAGAGGGCATGCAACCTTATTTTAAAATGCTCCTGTCTACCCATAAGATTACGGACGTTCTTCTTCGCATTCCTCCAATCCACCCAAATACGGCCCACCAAAGCCCAAACCACACCACACTGTTTATCAGAGACTAGCAGCTTCCTAAGACCTGTAGCCATTGCAGTTAGGTGTGCGAAGTGTGGAATGGGTCATCTCACTAAGGATTGTCTGAAGGAAACAGATGCTTGCTTTAATTGTGGGAAATCAGGTCGCCGCAAGATTGACTGTCCCTATCCTCAGAAGACTTCGGGACAAGCCTTGCCTTCTACCAATGTACCTAGACTGCTAGCTCCAGCACCTTACCAAAATGTCAGGCCAAACCCTGCTAAGAACATTCAAATTATCCCGGCTGTAACAGGAAAGGGAGGACAAGTAAGATTGGCTCATGTAACAGCTGAACAAGTAGGAGAAGCCACGGTTGTAGTCACGTGTACACTCCTAATTCCACCATCTGTAGGTATTGTTTTATTTGAACCAAGGGCAACCCATTCATTTATTTCTCGGAGATTGTTGGAAAAGAATAAGTTGCCGCCTGAACCCTTAATTAAACCTATGGTGATGAGTACACCTGCAGGCATAATAGAGATATCATTTATGAGGAAACACCAAGCTATTAGCATTTATAACCCTAAGTTCTTAGTTGACCTCTATGTCATAGATTTGAGTGGCTTGGATATGATCCTAGGCATGGATTGGTTATCAATGCATGGAGTGAACATAGATTGTGAGTATAAGATTGCCTCCGTTAGAAAACCTGATGTAACTAGAATGATGTATGTGGGCACTAGAACAATTCAATAGCCAACCATTCCTAGTTTAGCTAGCATGAAAAAGGAGGAACTTCAGGATATACCCGTAGTAAAAGAATTCCCAGATGTTTTTACGGAAGAGTTACCAGGATTGTCGCCTGATAGAAAAATAGAATGGGCCATAGATGTAATTCCAGGCACAGCCCTATTTCAAAAAGGCCATATGGAATGAATCCACAGGAGTTAACTGAATTAAAGAAGCAGTCAGATGATTTTCAAGCAAAAGGATTTATCAGAGAAAGCACTTCACCATGGGGGGCCCAGTGCTATTTGTAGAAAAGAAGGATGGCAATCAAAGGCTATGCATAGACTATAGGGAGTTTAGTGGTGTCACCATTACAAATAAATATCCTCTTCCTCGATAGATGATTTAGTTGATTAACTGAGAGGAGCGAAGGTATTCTCAAGAATAGACCTGAGATCAGGATATCAACAGATTAAAATCAAGCCTTCGGATATTGAGAAGACAGCTTTTGTCTCCAGATATGGACATCATGAGTACACCGTTATTCCTTTTGGCTTAACCAATGCCCCAGCTGTCTCCATGAATCCTATGGATAAACTCTTCATGAAATATCTTGATGAGTTCGAAGTGGTATTTATTGAGGATATTCTGATATATTCCAAAAGTGTGGAAGAGCATGAACGTCATCTCACCATTGCCTTAGGAATTCTTAGAGAGCATCAGCTGTTTGCTAAGTTCAGTAAATGTGCCTTTTGGTTGGACCAAGTATCCTTCTTAGGCCATATTATCTCAGGAAGAGGGATTGAAGTTGACCTTGCTAAAATCGAAGCTGTAACCACTTGGAGTCAACCCACTAATGTGAAGGGTAGCTGTAGTTTTCTGGGATTTGCCGGATGCTACCGTAGATTTATAAAGGATTTTTCACAGATTTCCAGTTCCCTCACTAAGCTCTTAAGAAAAGAAACTCCTTTTGTATGGACTGAAAATTGTGAACGGAGTTTCCAGACTTTAAAACAAAGGTTAACTATAGCACCTATCTTAGCATTGCCAGAAGATGGAGTAGATTATGTGGTATATTGTGATGCATCCAAACATGGGCTAGGAAGTGTGATGATGCAAAATGAAAGTACAATTGAGACCCCATGAGTTAAACTACCCTAACCATGATTTAGAACAAGGAGCGGTAGTTTTTGCATTGAAGACATGGAGAAATTACCTATATGGATCTAAATGTACCTTGTTTAGTGATCACCAAAGTCTTAAGGACATCTTCACCCAGAAGGAATTGAATATGAGGCAAGGAGATGGCTTGAATTGATTAAAGATTATGACATTTCACCCGACTCTGTTAGATCCGATTAGAGAAAAGCAAAAGTTGGATTCATTTATCCGGGAAGAGATCTGAAGAATCAAAGAAGGACAACCATTAGAGTTCCACTTAGATGACCAAGAGACCTTGTGGAGGCAAAACCAGATTTGTGTACCAAAAGATGATGCTATTAAAGAAACCATCTTTCGGGAGGCTCATGATACTCCTATAACCATTCATGCCGGAGGAACCAAAATGTACCGAGATTTAGAAGAAAATTTCTGGTGGGCTAACCTGAAAAGAGAAATAACCTTATATGTTAGCCTGTGTGATTCTTACCAGAAGATTAAAGCAGAACACCAAAGGCCAGCAGGATAACTAAAGCCATTAGAAATTTCGGAATGGAAGTGAGAAGATATAGGTATAGATTTTATTACTGGTCTACCTGCCACCCTTAAGAAGAAATATGCTATTTGGATTGTAGTAGACCGTCTGACAAAATTGGCTCATTTTATTGCCATCAATCAAAAGTATTCGGTGGATAGATTGGCAGAATTAGTTATAGAACAATTTGTTTCTCAGCATGGGATATCTAAGACTATCACTTTAGACCGAGGATCAGTTCTCGCTTCTGGATTTCGGCAAAGCTTAAACAAAACATTAGGCACCCAGCTTAATTTTAGCATGGCCTATCATCCCCAGAAAGAGTGAATCAAATTCTTGAAGATATGTTGAGAGCGTGTGTTTTGAATTTTGGAAGGATTTTGGGATAAATATTTACCACTAGCAGAATTTATATATAATAATAGCTATCAGTCAAGTATCCAGATGGCACCATAGGAAGCATTGTATGGACGGAAGTGTGGATCCCCTGTGTGATGGTATGAAATAGGAGAAAAGCCATTAAGGGGACCAGAATTGGTAAGGGAATATGATAGAAAAGATTGAGATCATCAGGGAGAGACTCAAAATAGCTCAAAGCAGACAAAAGAGCTATGCAGATCAACGTAGACGAGATTTACATTTTTAAGTTGGAGATTACGTTTATCTGAAGATCTCACCTCTGCGAGGAGTTCACCGATTTGGAGTAGATGGAAAAGTAATTCCCCGATACATAGAGCCTTTTCGGATTATACAGCAAAATGGAACTCTACCCTATCAATTAGAACTTCCTACCCAGTGGTCCAGGATACATAACGTCTTCCATGTCTCCCAACTTCGGAAGTGTCTGCGTGAACCTTCTCAACATTTGACCGATCTAATCATACCCCTCCAAGCGGATTGGACTTATGAAGAGCACACTGTGAAGATTTTGGAAATAGAAGATCGTCGTTTACGGAATCGAACTATTCGTTTCTGTAAAGTCTTATGGAAGAATCATTCGGTCCGTGAAGCTACATGGGAAAAAGAAGAATTGCGTGAGACCTACCCCAACCTATTCAAGAACAGACCCGATTTCGCGGACGAAATCGCCTAAAGGGGGGAAGACTGAAAGAACCCTAAATCTAATACCCTAGCTAAGTAAGTAATTAGCGGGTAATTAAATTAATTATTGCATTTCATCAACCATTGTTACAATTAAGATTACAAACTGGATTGCATTGTAGCATTGCATTTACAATGGCAAAATTTCATTATTTTCATTACAAGTTATTTTACAAAATTAGAAATAAAAACCCCGGCGTCGAGGTCTTCGGCGTAGGAGCAAATGCGCGTTTCTTCGTTCTTCGCCTGCAAGTAGAATTACCGTTAGTATCAAACCAAACCTATTTTCTTGTGTAATTAGAGAATTAGATAAGTAACAATCCAAGGGAGAATAAGTAAATTAAGTAAAGTTGCCGTCAGTGCCTCTGGGCTGCTAGAGCCAAGTTGAGAACGTCTTAGAGACTCCCCAGACCGTCCCGGGCCGGTCGGCACCTCTCGTCTCGGTGGGCTTCCTCATTCGGCAAAACTTTAGAAAAATTAAAGCCCACGACCTTACCTTAGCCCAAAATCCACAAATCACTTCATTACAGCCAATTCATTTCAGCCCACAGCCCACATATATACTTTTAGCCCACAAAAGCCCACAATTGGAATCCTTTGCATTTCAGCCCACAAGCCACAGCCCACATCAATTTCCAGCACAGCCCATTTCAGCATCACAGTGCTCAGTTCCCTCTTTTGACCGAAGGTTTTTCGGTACAGAACAACAAGACTCAGGGAGGGATAAGATCGAAGGCAGCCAGCTGCAGCCAGCAGAAGCCAGCGCAAGCAGAGAGCAGCCAAGAAACATCTCCCCTGCACTCCCAGAACCAGCCCCATACATTGCATTTCCCCCAGCTCACCCAAGGATAAGCACAGCCAACACACACACTGCCACAGCCGAGAGTACCCAGGGCTCTTTCCTCAGCCACAACCAATAGGATCGCACCTTCGGCCGGAGGCCAGAAGGTGGGATTAGAGCTACGGTCGTGAGGAGCAGAAGGAGCCGAAGAAGAGAAGGCAGCGGCAAAGAGGACAAGCCGGGACAAGCGAGGACAATGGAGCAAGAAGCAAGTCAACGGAACCACTACGAGGCAAGGACTTCCACATCGGCAAAAAGAGGCAAGCCGCACCTTCGTCCCCGACAGCGACAACGTGCAAACAACAGTGGTCCCCATCAACCCGTGCACTTTCCTTCTTCAGCCCGACAGCCCAACAAGTAGGTTTCTACCTTCCCTTTTACCTTTGTTCTTTCCTCTTTGGAATCATCCGAGCCAAACCACACAGAGGACACAGCCACAACCCACAAGTATTTCCCACAACCACCACAACTCAGAACCTTAAGCACATCATCGATTGCGGTAGTATAGAGCCGAGTATAAAGGAGTAAAAAGAGGGAATAAAATGTATGTAAAATACTTAGGAGAGGAAGGGTAGCACCGGGTTCTTCTCATTTTAGTTCACCACCTCGGTCTAGCAGTGGCCGACAATCACCATGGGAGGAAAACCCAAGAATCCTGCAAGCCACCGCAAGCCAGTGAGGTATAGCCTCAAATCCAACCACAAGAAAGTCAGTAAAAGTAGGTCCACCGCCAAAGAACCACCATCCTGGGTTGGATCAGCCCAGATCTAAACCCAACGGAGGCGCCATGGCCGGGTAGAAGAAGAGGAGAGCCGGGGAAGTAGAGGCGGCGGGGAGCCGTGGAGAGGCGGCGCGGTGAGGCGGCGTCGGGGAGGCGCAGTGAAGAGGAGGCGCCGGGGAGGCGCAGTAGTGAGGAGGCGCGGCGAGGAGCCGTGAGAGAGGAGGCAGGGAGCCAGAAGAGGAGGCGTGAGAGAGTAGGGGAGGCGTCGGTGGAAAAGAGGAGAGGCAGAGAGGCGGCGGCAGAAATGAGAAGAGAGGGAGGCGTCGGTGTAAAAGAGAGGGAGGCGTCGGTGAGAAACAAAAGAGGAGAGGAGGAACCGCGGTGGGCCGAGGCCACTGGGTGGCCGTGCGCACGGGTATAGGGCCGCAAGGCCAGTAAGATGCTAGTAAATCGGGTTTTAGCAAATAACTTTGGTATTCCTTTATAGCATTTTCTGTAGTTAATTAAAAATAAACCTGGCTAATACCTCTGTAAATATGCTTAGAAAAGCCGCGCAATTAGAAATAATTGTAGAGTGGGGAAGGGAATTATTTCTCTATTTAACCCCTTTCTAAAATTAATAGCAGTAAATATTTATGTTAAGTGTAGTATTAATTCTGCAGAATTCGAGCGATCGCTAAGCGGGAGAACAAAGCTGATTTCTAGCAGTTCTGAAATACCCGACATATCAGGCAAGCTCATTCTTCGACCATGCACATAGTTATGTTAAAAATATGTGTATTTCCAGCAATAGTATGAATTCTATTTAAATGCATGAAAACCATTGTTTTTTAAAAGAAATCAGAGTATGATGATGTTATGATGAGTAAGATGAGAAAAGAAAAGAGGAGAAAAAGAAAGAGAGAAAGAAAAGGAAGAGATGAACAGTTGTGGTACTGCTGAGAAGAGCAGCAGGCCCACGAGCAGAGATGTATACGGTGGGTAAAGAGGTTCAGGGAAAGGATGCAGAGAGGCTAGGCGGACCTCTTTACATAGGGCTATGATGTAAGGACTTACCCCGTTTTCACTCGGATAGGGGACCGTATTTACCGTGCCAACCAATTTTCCGTTTTGGACGGGCGGAAAATAGTATCCTATTACGTTAATCCAATCCACCACATTGGGTAAGTATTTATGTGTGAGTAAGAAATGGATGAAGCTCAGAACCAGGGAGCCTGGAAATGAGTAAGTCCCAGACGCTATAGCGTTAAGTGGAGTGTTGGGCCGGGAGCCGGTCCAACCAAACACTATTGGAAGTCGGTGGAGCCCAAGTGAGTGACTTGGTACACCGATGGATAATAGTGGGCTGGTGGATAAATTAACGTAAGCGGAGAAAAGTTCTGTACTCTGAACTGGATTCCATACCTAAGGCAGTGTGGAAGAACCTAGTTAAGAAGGTTCAGAGCAGCTTTGGGTACAGTGGTACAAGCCTGCGCAGTGCTCAAGAAATCATGAATTCATGCCAGTTCACTGGAATGTGGACTACGGTGATCGCTAGGGATCGTACCTTACTGGGTGAAAAATAGAAATTATTTGAGAATTAAAAGTGCAAGACTGGTTATTTTCATATGATTAATTTCAGAATTAGGAAGTTAAAATCTGGACTAAGGACATGAGAGCATATCAGTGCATTCATTGCTATTATGCTTGCTGAGTACCCTGGTACTCACCCTTGCTATTAATCTCCTTTGTTAGACCCTAATCCGCTCGAGGAAGTATACGAGCAGGATGAAGGGGAAGCAGGTGGCACTGAATCGACCGGAGAGGAGGAGGGAGATTACGAGGATCCAGGCGAGGTGGACCCCGTATACTCCGGCTGGGATGACTAGAAGGCCCAGTGGAGTGGGCAGAGGAGCCCTGGGGTACTAGTCTTACTTTTGCTGTAAATGGTACTTTTGTAAAACCAGACCATAGGCCATGTGGTCGTTGCTGTAATAAAGTCTACAGTTTCTATGTTATTGTTCCGATGCGCTACTCTGGTAAAGGGTTACCATTTGCCGGAGCAGTGTTCTACTGATCAGGCAAATAGTAAACCGTTTGTCCCATGCAGTTATCCGGCTCTGAGAGGATAATAATGCGTGGGGCGTCACAGCCTTGCAAATATAAGTGCCCTCGAGGAAAACATGTCGGCCCTTTTGGTTTGCCATCACTACTCGACACTAATTTTGATTTGATTAATCCCATTCGTTATGTACAGCACTTTCTTCTCTCTCAAAAAAGCATGCATCTTTTATTTCTGATTGGAAGATCGGAGAAAAGTGAAAAGAGATCATCAAGAGAGAGAGAGAGAGAGACTTAGAGAGAGAGAGGGGAGGAGCTGTTTTGTGCTAGCTAGACGGTCCTCCTCCTCCTCTTCTTCTTTTGATATGGAATCCTCGTCATTCCATTATACCAAGGGCAGTAGAATCTCTCGCTACCACAGGCATTACGACTGCTCTGGGTAGCCGGCCGGTCCTCTTCTGCGGAGCTTGGCTTTGATCCGGCGAAAAGACGTCGTCGTTGCATAAATGCTACACATGTAAGACTAAACACCTGACCTAACGATCACTGTACAGAAGGGTACCTGGACTAGCTAGCTAGCTCTAATTTCTTTGTTACCTCTACGTACATGTGTGCCGATCGAGCTTGCATGCGCTGTCAACGAGGAGCCGTGCCTGATCAAGCCCATTACATCAGCTCTACGTGCCAGATCGGACATAAATCGAGCTAGGTGTGTACGTACGCCAGGCTCACTTTGATTTGATCTGTTCCAATGCTCAGTTGATTAGACAAGAAGAACGTGCCGACTGCGAATATGCGATAGGTATTGTAGGAAAGTATGACACAATCAGAAGAGAATGAATGGTTGCTTCTGTTTATTGAAATCTTCTAGTCTCAGTTGATTATTCGATGCTCAGCTCCAATCTTCGGTCAGATTGAACGTACTCGAAAACATCAATCTAGAAGTAGAGCCTCTCGATCACATTTGCACGTAGTCAAACATTCCCACTACGACAGCAATCATCAGAAATCTTCAACACATCACGAACCAGATTGATTTAAGATGTTCTTTATTACTAGATCTCTGTAGATTTACAAAGCGCCCTCACAGGCACCCCTAAAAACCTAGCACAAAAAGATTTCTCCAAAACCATGGCTAAACTCCTTAGCCTCTACTACTGCTTTTACATGCTAAAGCCCTAAACCGTGTTCAATTTAAACACGAACACGAAATCCTATCTCTTCCTCAAATCATGGGACCTAAAACCCTTCTAAACACGGGTTTTATTCAAGCTCTCAATCTTCTCAGTTATGGACTCCATCCACAACTCTTAACACAACACGTGACGAAGCCTCCAGAATCACAACTCTCGTATCTTTATCACACCTCATCAACTTCCGTGTCAAAGCCTCCAAGACCGCACCACCTGTAATTTCTCCACGCATCACCTGCATTGATCTCCACGTGCTCCAGCGTTAGCTCGACCACCTCGTATGGCATCCTCAACCGTCTGGACCTTGGATCTTCCCATCCTAGTCCCGATCCTCTACGTCACTGACCGCGATTGTCTCCATGCTTACCTACACATGCAAAGACCACCAGCCAATTGCCCAACTCGCTGCCCTCTCCACCGTTTTGTATGTCGTTTGACTTGCTCCCTCTCCAACCATAGCTCGCTGCTTCCCTCTATCGACACATGCTCCCTTGCCCCTTCGTGCCATCCTATCTCATTGGGAAGGCTCGCCAGTGCCAATTTATCATGGCGACCACGCCCTTGTTTTTCGTAGAGAGGAAGCCGACCGAAGGTAGATGAAGACCCTAGGCGTGACGTGGCCATTCCTTAGTCGTTTGCTCACCACTAGCCAATAGCTGGGATTGCGCGTGCATGTGTAGCCGGGCCGAATCAGCTGGCCCACATGGGCGTTTGGTTTGAATCTTCCTGTGCGCGCACTGTTCCTTTAGGCCAACCTAACACTATTGTGCACTGTAGCAACTACTATTCATCCAAGCCCAAAACACAAAAATATCTCATTTCAATCGTTTCAGTGCCATGAACCCATTTTTACCTCAGTTCAACCAATCTCAACTCCAATAAAATTCAAACGAACTCCATTTGATTTTTATTGCATTTTACTCCTTTTTGTTTTATTTATTTTCCTAGCTTGGTTAGACTCAAGCATGGGCTCATGTTATTTTATATGTTTGTGCGAGCTCTCGAGTACTCTGAGGTGACCATGCAAGGACGCGATCCAGATGTTGAAGTTCTCGAGACATTAGAGTCTGCAGAGCAGCAAGACGAGTTACAAGGTTTTGATCATATTGAATCACATGGAATTTAAATTATTTAATTATAGTATTTGTGTTAATGTTATTTGCAAAATGTTATTTAATTAAAATAATTATTTAGAATGACATGTTAATTAGTTATGTCCTAGCACCAAAAATGCCTTGTTTAATTTGAGCCCTTATTCACCTCGACAACCTTAGTAATATTTAATTATTGTATAAATAATTGTAGATTATCTCATTCAAAATTTCTAACTACTAAGTGACCTAGCATTTGGTTGGTAAATTTGTTTAAATAGTTCTAGGGTAAGGAGACGTAAGGAGACACCATGGAAAGCCACTAGATTGTTGGAGTCTACGACCTTACCCTCGAGAGGAGGCTTGAGCAGATGGGTGGCAGTGCCGTCGAGCACTGGGGATCTGGGTTGTGGTTGGCAACCTCAAAGAGAAAAGTAAGGATTGAAACCTTATACTAATCAGTAAAGGATACAGTAATCACTCAACCACAAGAATTGACTTGTCAATCCTCATCTAGTAGCTACTCAACTCGATTGAATCTCTACAGGAGGTAGGAGTAAAGATGAAGGGTATTGGTATGTTGAATCATAAAATCATACCTAACAACGGTAGGTGCCACTCGGGATGGGCAGAAGTGTTTAGGCCTAGTGAGTAGATACCCCGGTCTGAGTGGAGATCTACCGAGTAGAGGCTATATATATATAATTGAGCATTGAAAAACCTTGTTTTCTTAAAGTTGCACGCTAGCTGAAACGTGTCTATTGCATGACATTGGGAGTTTGAGCAATCTTACAGGTAAAGCTGGGCAACTCTGCAGAGTGAAATAAATGGTATTCGAATATGCTATGCTTTTGGTAAATGAAGCTGTGTTTAATGGGTGATTCCAATAGCAAGACATAAGTAGATTTCATTATGTTTTAATTTGAGTAAGCTAAGTAATTAAGTATAAAACAACCCTAATCTTGAGAAGTTTTCATTTTGTGTTTTTGATGTTTAACAATGTTTACAAATAAAATTGCATCCACTCGGATTAATAAAACTAGTATATTCCCTTTCTTTGAATATCCTTGCAAATAGATATGATAGGTTTTACTCTTGTGACTTGTTGGGTACGATTATATTCATTACTTGCTAAATTACAAATAGAAGAACATTGGGGCTGCAATGAACAAATTGTTGATGAAGCTCCAGAAGAACTGTACTACTTTGTCAATGACTAGTTTTAGGTCTTAGCCGCGCTCAAGTTTACTTGTGGGATCCTTCTTTTTTAATGTAATGTAACTTTGGGGTTTGCATGCCTGTAGCATCAAAATTAGGTGGCTAAACCATATTTCTATAATAAAGTTTGTCTCTTTTTTGTAAGGATGTGTTGTTGTGGTGTTCACTCATATATAGTACTCCACAATTGAACAGTCCTGGGTATTTACGGAGATTACAAGTGCCTCAAGAAATGGGGACGGTACATGGTAACACTAACACATGTACGCTAGCATATGCTAGTGATAGCGAGCGAGGCGCGTGGCGGCAATGCGTACGAGTGATCGGTTGTGCAGCATGCGGTGGCATAGTGTGTGGCATCTTGCGCGCGGCTGGAGCGATGCGATGGTGCAGCAAAGCTGGAGTGGGTGCATAGCACGCACTCGTGCACAGGCGAGCGATGTGCGCTATGTGATATCTTCGGCATTGATTGCAGGCGCTGGCTAGAGCTTGCGCATGTGTTGGCGATGGGATTTCAGCAATGGTTTCGATGACATCTACAACTTTTCAGTTGAAGCAAAATCCAAATTCCGAAAGGAACACCAAGAAAAAGGGCAAAAATAGAAACCAAAAACTTGCGATGCAGGTTTAGGTCCAAAGATGGCCGATTTTTGGGATCTTGGAGGGCGACTGGCACAAGTGGGTCATTTTTTTGGATTGGGCTCGTCGTTAGCTTTCCAACGAGTACAAGAACGTCGAAAACGGACACCGTATACAAAAGTTATGCCCGTTTTACTGAAGGTGTGTCAAAACTGAATCCTACTCGGACTCAGGCAGGAAATTATGAAAATTTAGGGAATTGCAAGGCAGGAAACTTATCACAGACGATTTTTAATAAAAAACCGTCTGTGATAATCCGGAATATCACAGACGGTTTTTATTATAAAACCATATGTGATATTCCAGTATCACTTCTTTTTCCCGCCACAAATACCACAGACGGCCTCCAAATTAAAACTGTCTGTAATAGTGTACATCACAGACGGTTTCATAAAACCGTCTGTGATTTGGTGTCTAGTATTAGGCTTTTTGTAGTAGTGTATCTATGAGTCATATATTGAGTAATGATTATTGATGTATTATGTGCTTGGTTCTGAGATCTGTAGGGCTTCTTTGCTCTTTCCCCTTAGGGGGTGCTGTGTGTGTGCGCATTGGAAAATTGGGTGAATAACAACAACGGAATCAATCAGATCATGCAATGTAATTCCCCCGTCTATCTTTCATTGCTAACTGGTGGTTTGTTCTGAACACATATGTGAGTTTCAATGGATTATGAGGGATACGTGAGTGTGTTCTGTGAGTAACTAGGTTAAGTACTGCTGCAGACTGCAGTGGCCGTGTCGGCGTGGGTGGTGTAAGTGTGGTATGTGTGGAGTATGTGTTTGTTTTAAACTCTCCAAAAGAAAATATTGGTGCAGTACTGCCGACCTTGCGTGCTACGTACTGCTGCACTGCTGCTGGTCTGCCGGCTTGCTGAGGTGCTGCCGGATGGCTAGTGCAGTAGACGGTAGCGCTTAGGCCTGGGAATGGCAATGGGGCTATTTTTCACCGGACCCCTAGAACGCCTCACCCTCGATCATTCCCCGTCCCCCAGTCCTCGACAAAACAAGTCGAGGAGTTGAATTTTTTAAAATAATCTATTTTTTATTTTGAACTATAACAATGTATCTGTATTTTTTTTATTTTACACTAATAATCCTCTGTCACTATACCATTGAGCGACATAGAATAGCCGCCCAACGGTTACGCGCTAAGTGTCCAAGTCGCCACTAGTTGAGCGGCTAGTGCTAGTAGCCAAGTATTGAGTGACTAGTTCTAGTCGCTCGCGGTGAAACGACACATCGACAAGTCGCGTACTGGTTGGGAGATTTAAAATAATAATATTATTATTTTATTAATACGAAGGAAATAATTGTGGGGGAATAAATGATACTTTTTATAGGTAATACATTTAGCGAATCTTGTTTGTACGTTTTTTTAAATAAAAGGGCAAACAAGTTAGGTTGGTTCGTTTGTAATTTTCGTAGATTCTCAAGAGTACGAAATCCGTTAGACTCGCAATAACATTTTGTGGTCGTCGTATGTTATTGTAATGCAATAAATTTATGAAGAATTTTGTGAGGTTGATTGAGGTAGCAATGATTCGTAATTAGAAAGGTAAGTGATATTGCAATGTACAAAGGAATTCATACACAACCATGGCATAGTACCTACAAAGTAAAATACGTACACAAGGAATACAAATGCACAAAGCACAATGAAGACCCCCTACCCGCTGCCCGCTACACCACCTGCAACACCTCTGTCATCGTCACGTCCCACCCTTAGTCGATGCCCACCTGTACGGCCTGTTTGTCCTTCCTCAACGCAGGGTGTCGGTGCCCGACAGGGTGAAGTGTTCAGGAGCCTTGCTGACCCGTGCTCCTAAGGCCTCGAGGGTCAACTCCACCTGTGCCTGCATAGCTACCGGGACACCACTGAGTTGCGACCTAGAAAGAACGTGGATGGATGTGGGCTAAGGTCCTCCCCTGACTTCCCCTAGGTTGTCCACGAAGAAGTCATCCACATCCTCCAGGGGTCCTCGTGCGGGGATAGCTCAACTCCCTGCTGGGACACGAAACCTATAGAACAAATATTGTTTATTTGTGCAATATATCAACACGAACAAACCTCAAAAGGTGAAACATACTTTCGACATAGGCCATGGTGCACGTCCAGGTGTCATACCCACCGTACCTGCCATGCCCGAACAGGTCAGGGAATAACAGATACTGCCCTGACGCTGGCGGGTAGGGTCCAGGAACAACAACCAAGGTGGGGGATAGCCACGTGCCCACCCTGACCCTCCAAGCTAGTCAAGCATTGTCATGACATGTGCACGTGGCCCTCCAGAGCCTCCTGGCTGAGCTGCTGGATATGCCGGCCTCGGCGTACGTGTCGATGTGGCCACCTTTAGGAGCGTCCTATATGACGTCAGGGTCACAACACCCCTCGTTCCGCTGTAGATCTGATGGATAGCCTGCAGGATCTCGTCGCGCGTCACCTCCAAACCATGGGTGACCCTACCAAGAATCAACCCGGTGTCCCTCACAATCTCAGCGGCAATGTCCATCTACAAGGCAATGAAAGCATCAAAATTGTAATTGTGGTAACTTGTGTTCGAGCTATACGACGAAGTGCTCATACACACATGTGACCTGCACGTGTGCATATTGTTCCTGTGAGCCAAAATAGTGGTTACAAAGGATGACCCATAATATGAGTATAGTAAAGATCCAGAGAGTACGCACCCATCTACGGCACCAAAGGGACCATACGCTAAACCGGTTCATCATGCCCCATAGTACATGTCCACGCGGTACAGACTGGTATTGAGCAACATAGGCCGTTCAAGACAAAAGCGCTCAAACGACCACAGTTGTAGTAGAAGGGGACAACCTATGAGGATAGAGGTCGGCCTTGGCCTACAGCACACCTCGCACATGCCATGGTACATTACAGCAAGTACGGATGATCCCCAGCCAAACATCTACAGCAAGTACGCCTAGAGGTGCTGCAACATCTGGTATTGGCTGGCCTCCGGGTCCATCCGCTCGACCTGTGCACAAATGAAAAATTAGTGACCCTGTCATATGGCAAGGATAGTGCATCGCTAAATAGGGAAAGCAGATAGCATACATACCCAGAACTGAGTCCTCTGTCACACCAGGAAGCCGTAGTACACTAATGCAGCCTTGGCCAGAAGAACACCCTCAAACATGCTCAGCAGGTCGTCGCGCCAGTCAGCAGGCGTATCCGGTGGGGAGGCAGTGGCTCTTGTGATAGGCAGGTCGAGCAGCACCGTGACGTCCTGCAAAGTAGGGGCCATATCCCTGAATGAGAGGTGGAAGGTGTGCATCTCAGGCCGCCACTGGTTCACCAGAGCTGCCAGTAGCTGTCAGGACCCCGAATTTCTGAATCCGAACCCTCTGTGTATTACTGCACTAGTCCTAAATCAAACCTAGTGCACACAGTCAAATAGTGATGATTACATAACCAACAACGCTTTATTACAATAATAGAGAGTACAGACCATATGGCCTCTTTATTACAACTGAAGTTTCAAGACCTCTCAAACTCACAAAACACAGCGGAAGCAAAAGAAATTCTGATGAAAACCCATCAATACGCCACAGGCAATTGACTGGGGAAGCGCAACCTAGAACTCCAGAAAGCCTTCGTCTTATCCACACGCGAAGTAATCGTAATATCCTTCTTGAGCTTCATAATCCTCCGAGATTTGTTTTGAGTGCAGCATGTGAGTACATAAAGTACTCCGCAAGTCTTGGGAAATATGGTTCTTTTGCACAAAGCAATGTTTTATTTCAAATACCATTAAATATTTTTGAAGGCATGAATTTAATAAAGTAATTGCTTTAACAGAAACTATCAAGAAATTTCTAGTGAAGGTTCCATCTACCTACACTAGTTGACTGGCTCTAACTGCCAAGGTTCAAGACTACGGGTTCCATCCACCCACATTGGCTCCATCCGCCAGGACACACTTCTGAGAGTTCTATTCACTCTCGAGTTCCCAAAACTTTTACTTTAGAACCAAAACCAAAAATTTACCATGTAAAAGTGCACCTTGCCTGCCCTTGACCGTGGGCACAGCTATTCGAATAGTTTTTACACTCTGCAGAGGTTGTACAGCTTTACCCATAAGAGATAAGTCATCTTAATAGCCAACATGCTTCCTTAGGCATGAGACCCAAATAATTGGTCACAAAGCCTTTACCTTACTCCGATCTAGCTAGACATCACCCACTGAGGTTCACCGCTGAAGGGTTAAATCCACCCCAGTCAGAAGCCCCCTCTTGCGCCGTGTGAGTACAGTAAATCCCTTTGCCTCACTGTGAGTAAACCAGTACACCCTGGCACTCACTTACCACTGGTGATATCTGAACTAAACCTTTGCAAGTTAATCAGTTAGGTCGTACCCATATAGACTTGTGGTTGTACGGTAATGCTTAGTTTGGATAATCACAAACGTCGGTCCTTAATTGACTAGGGCGGGACATTCACAATACAAGTTCTCGTGCTAAATCCGCACCAATCCAATCTTACCATCCGCCCAAGTCTAAAATAATTTTCACCATTTTATTTTAGTTTAAAAACAACAGAAATACTTATTGCCACTAAACTATTTAAATAAAAAGATTAAATCATACATATCAATTTTACAACCGAAGGGTTATACTTACTGACTAGCTTGTCTAAGCAGTTACTACCGTTCTAAAATTAACAATCTCAATATTGAGACAAGAGAAACCTAGGGTGACAAAGATACATGGTTGTCAATGTCAAATGAGGGCATAACAATTATCAATTTAACTATTATCCTTAAAACAGAGATTATCATTTTATGTAGCATAGCAAATACATTTAAACTTAAAATAAGAAAATAATTTAGGTAAACATAGGTACAAGATGATCGAAGGAAACTTGCCTTCTTGCATGTTGTCTGGACCTTCTTGCTACAGCTCAGAAAATTCCTCGGCGACGTCGAGTTCTACGCATAAAACGAAAAAATGATCAAAGGAGACTTGTCTTACTTGCACGTTGTCTGGACCTTCTTGCTGCGGCTCAGAAAATTCTTCGGCGACGTCGGGTTCTACACACGAAACGACAAATACAAATGAATAAATAAATACAAATAAAATCCCAAAAATACAAAATTTATACTAGAAGGAAGTTTATGATTTTATATGAATTTATAAATTTGAATCACTGAATTCGGAGTTCGGAGACGGAGAATGAGCGATTGGAACATCGATCGGATCGAAAATTGCTGGAAATTGCAAAACGAAGGAATATTCTTTGGCATCTTTTCTTTTCTGGATTTTGTTTAGTGAGTATGACGCGTGGGACCCGCTTGCCATTGACTCAACATAAAAGATGAGAGCCAACCGAGAGCTACAAAGTGAATAAAAATTGCAATTCCTTGGATTTGAACACGCGACCTCATTGTGATCGCACTAGCTTGTCTCGGCTAACCAAGTGAGCAAATGCTCCTTGTGACAAAGAACCAGCACAAAGGAATGAAGAGCTAACAAGAAACTCTTCTCTGTTGAAGAACACAGAAGTAGAGCATGGAGGTGGCGGCTATGGTGGACGGAGATGCCGGTGAGGGAAGAGAGTGGCGGTGCAGAAACAACCAAAATGGAACCCCGGAGAGGTCCTCTACTCAATGGTGGTGGTGGCAACGCCGGAGACGGAGCGAGGCGGTGGTGGCAGCGGTCTGGGCGCACGGTGGCGGCGGCCACACGGGGCTCCGCAAACCAGCGACATTCCAGAGAAATTGGAGGGAGCTTGACGATGCCAGAGACATGGTGAACGCGATGCCAAAGTTGGTTTGGCTCGAGAGTGTCCGAGAATGGCCTGCGACGGTGACGACGGCTGACATGGTGGTGGCGCACGATGGCAGAGCTCCTCGGCCAACTACTGAGCGAGCTAAGCTATGGATTACATTGAGGGGATGGAGGTGATGCTATCAGTGCAAGGAATCAAGAAAGCGCTCACTAAGGACGACGAACCGACGGCGGAAATGAAGAACAGCCAATTCCGCAAAAACTCAATGTATGTGAACGGCGGAAATGAAGAACGGCGGAAATGAAGAACAGCAAGGAATCTTGATGCTCGTGTATGTGAAAATTAATTGTTGATGCCTTAGTTCTTGTGATGATTGATGGATAGCTAGGGTTTTGGTCCTTGTTCAAATTCATGTTTTATTATAGGATGAAGACATGGAGCCAAAGTTTATTGCATGATGATCTTATTCTCATAAATAGACCTGCTTTGGTTCATCTACATTCTCTGATTGCACTGTTTTATAGCGCAATTAAAAAATGGGTGCAATCAGAGAATGTTGATAAACTGAAAGAGACCTATTTATCAGAACGAGAGAACACTATCATAGATGGTTCTTAACTAGAACCGTTTGTGATAATAGAATATCATAGATAGTTCTTAATTAGAACCATTTGTGATATCTCACATATCACAGACGGTTTTTTTTAAAAAGCCGTCTGTGTTGTAACTTATCACAGACAGTTCAAGAGCCATCTATGATAACCACCTGTTATCACAGACGCATAAATTCAGATGTGCCAGAAACCATCTATGATGATGGTTTTGAACCACCTGTGATGACTCTTTCTATGGTAGTGTTTGATCGTGAACCATATCCTGAATTTGAGTCAACTTCTAGTAGCATCGAATAAAGATAATACAATAGTGTGTAATTCTTGTCAAGAAGCTAAAAGCCAACAGTTACCATTTCCTAGTTTAGATAGTGTTTCTTCTTCTCCTCAAAATATGATATTATCTAATGTATGGGGACCAGCTTTCACCTCTTTCAGAGGATATAAATATTATGTTAGTTTCATTGATGATTTTAGCAAGTACACCTGGTTTTATCCTTTGAAAAGAAAATCTAATGTTGTACCCACTTTCCTTCGGTTCAAAAAACACATAGAACACCTACCAGATGGGAAAATTCTATGTCACCAGTTGGATTGGGGTGGAGAATATTAAGCTCTTCATAAAATCCTGCATAAAACATCAGGTGCCTTCCATACACATCAGCAAACCTGTGATGCATAGAGAAAACATCGGTATATAGTTGAAGTAGGACTTTCTTTTTTGTCACAGTCCTTTATGCATTTGAGATTTTTGGCTTATGCCTTCCAAACTGCTTGTTTCTTGATCAATCGTATTATAGCTGTGTAATTAATATAGTACTCCCTTGGAAAACCTTGTTTGAACAAAACCTGATTATCCATTCTTAAAACGCTTTGGATGTGCTTGTTGGCCAATCTTAGGCCGTACAATACACACAAGCTTCAGTTTCGATCACGATAGCGTATATTCATAGGTTACAGTTCCATTCATAAGGGTTACAAATGTTTGGACAGATTAACTGGTTGGATTTATGTCTCTAGAGATGTTTTTGATGAGTGTTTTTTCCTTTGCCTCTGAACATTCTCCTCAGTCACAACCTGTTAGACAGGCTGGCATTTTTCTCCCTGTCCAACTTGTTCCTTTATGTTCTCTTCCACCAGTCACTACTCATATTCCATCTAAGAATGACCATGTGCAAGATGTTAGTCAAAATGTGTAAATTAGGGATGGTCAGGGAAAAAAACCGGTTGGTTAATGGTAACTGGAAATATCAGTGACCTGGTCAACTTTTTGAAAAAGAAAAAACTAGCCAAATTTGAATTCAAGCTAGTTATCGGAGATCTCGGCCTGTTACTGGATTTAAATCAGTAATATTGGTCGTGTGTTTGGATGGCCATAAAGAGCACATAGATCATATCCATGCTAACACCTTCTTCACCGTCT
The DNA here is from genome assembly GCA_017311315.1 of Dendrocalamus latiflorus. Classification (NCBI taxonomy): domain Eukaryota; kingdom Viridiplantae; phylum Streptophyta; class Magnoliopsida; order Poales; family Poaceae; genus Dendrocalamus; species Dendrocalamus latiflorus. The sequence goes on from CM029624.1 coordinate 4,534,475, forward strand.
TTTTAATTGAACGGTAGAGCTCCTAGCTCCTGCCTCTTCACTTGAAAAAAAAAGTTCAGTCAAGCCATTTATAGTTTGATAAAAAGATATCATTCTGGATGTATCAAAGTGACTATCATTTTGAGACGACGGCGGAAAAACCGTCCCATTTATTTTTTGAGGAAGACATAAGTAATAAACTGAAAAGAACTGTGTCATATTCAAGATTCCATCAACCAGCAGTACTCAACTCAAGTATGTAAAAAAATGTGAAACCAAAGGCATATGGCTTTTTTTTTTGTTACGGGTGATAAATTTTGACTATAGTTTTTAAGACGGTTACAGATGGTGGAGATACCGACGTGAACAACGTACACGGCTGTAGGCTCTAAAATCCGTTTGGAAAAGCGATCTTGTTTGTTTTGGCTTTTGAAGAAGCCGAAACTAAAAGGTACATAAAAAACAAAAAAGAATAGGGTCTTCGCTTGGTCAAACTATTTTCTTTTCTCCCTTCTAGTCTTCTGTAATTTAACACAAGGTGATTGCGCCCTTTACCTAAATTGAATTGGTTTCCCTATTATAATACAGGAGCTGATGATACACACGTATAGTTTTTGCTGGCTGAATGTAAGCAACTGTTTTTGTTTTGAGAAGCTTTTGCAACTACCCTTTGCAATGACGGTCACTGGATTAATCTATTGAGGAACTGTCGCTGGCGACCAGTCTAATCGATTCCTCTGCTTAGAACAAGAACGAATCAATCACAGAATCACAGAACAATAGATTGAATACAGAGAGGTAGATAGAATTCTTGGTCTTTCTTTATTGCTTTCAATTGCTTCAGGTGTACATAATGAAGGGTGATAGATCCCTATTTATAGCCTACGGTGGGGTGCCCATATTGGGCCAGGACTCTTGGTCCTGGGCCCAGTTTCTCAACATAATCAAAGTGACCGAGTTTTCTTTCTTGGCCTTCCTAAGGTGGTGATCATTTGGGCTTGTTTTTGGTGGTTTATGGCTGAAAAACACTATAGCTGACAGATGCTTATTTAGCATAATTAAATTTAAAAAAAAATAAAAAATAAAAAATATGTTAGCCCATTACATATAATACAAACAAATACGGGAAAAAAGAACCGGCAAAAAAGCTCAACCAAAAACCAAAAGTTCAGAAAAAGACGAAATTTATGAATAGTGCAAAATAAGCCGGAAGCTAAAAGCTGAAGCCCAACCGATCACCCCCAGAAGATAGGTGGTTTGGTCGTGGTTTTCTTTAATTATTGTGGTGTTTTCACTTCTGTGCATGTTTGGGTGCGGTTAACATCAGGATCCAGAGAATATATTGCTGCTTCTGAATTTTAACAAAGTGATTTAAGTTTAATTCGCCATCCTGCCATTTAAAATAAGATGAAGGATGGGAATGATGAACTACAACTACATGTAGGTGTGATGTTGGCAGAAAAGTTAAAATGCAGACCTGAATGGTTTCCCTCCTGAATCGAAAAGTAGCCTGCAGAAGCAAGGAATTATGTGGGTCTGCGATCATGGCGGCGACCTTGAGAGGAACCTGAACCTAAACCCATGCGGACGTGAGCCAGCAGCAGGGTGGACAGTGCGCTCCTGCCCGCGACGGCGGCGGGCGGCAGGAACCGCGACAGGTACAACTCGGCGTCGTCCGACAGCCACGACCCCATCATCCGCCGCTCCTGCACGTTCGCGGCGTGGCGTCCGACAACTCCACCCCCTTCCCCACCCTACCGCAGCTCAGGGACGAGACAATTCAACTCCATGATCCTTACTGGGCGCGCTCGAGGAAGGCGGAGAGCAATCGCCAGGTACGGAGCGCCGCCACTGCCGCCTCTGCATCGGCATCGCAGGCGGTGGGCCCCTCCGCCCACCACCTTCCCGTTGCTCCGCCCCGCCTTACACCGACGCGTCCAAGTAGCAGCTCGTCTCTTCATCCTGCCGCCAGGGAAGACTCTTTTGGACTGGGGAAAAATTCGGCAGGCACGGAAAGGAACGAAAGTGACGAACGAAATTTTCAAATGACGCGTGAATCCTTTGCCAGGATCTGACTGAAATGTGGACGAAATTTACCCGAATTCTAGACGAAAAATGGCCGAAATATGGACGACAAAATGGATGAAATTCCACCAAAATTTCTCCTAGAAATTTAGAGTTCAGACAGCAGAACAAAAAAAAAGACAGAAACATAGGGCAAGCAGCCAAGGGAGTCCCTTTTGTGGTGCCTATCCTGCTTCCTGGATGAATGAAAAAAGAAAGGAAAATTGGAGCCTGTGGAGATCTGCAGGGATCTTTTTACCTTTTGAATTCTGCCTGGTCACATAATCACATTCACATCCCATTCTGCATGATGCAAACAGAGAAGATGCCATGAGGACTCACAAAGACAGAGACCCCCCCTTAGCCTGAACTGACATTCCAGAGGCTGCAACTTGTTGAAGTAGGGGCTGTAGCAGCGGATCAAGCCAGTGTCCATGAGAGTGCTGCTGATAAGAATGGGGGTGGCATCGGTGGGGTAGACAGGGAATGCACACGAGTTCCAGAGCTTGCAAACAACCCCGAACAGAGGAACATCAGTTAGCCAGAGCCAGCAACATATCAACCGGAGCAGTTCTGGTAAGAAGCTTTACCAAGAAGGTTGGCTGCTATATTCCTTTTCATCTTCAGTGCTCCTCATATAATCCTTGTCCGTTTCGCAACAAATCAGCAATCCTGCATGGTGGGAGATATAGTCAGTCACGCGACTTAATCCTAGATGTGAAGGTAAGTTACAAGCATTGCACACGGCATGGCTTTGATGGTCGATTGATACAACTACTGCTACTGCAGTCTGTTTATTTGGGCTTGACTTCTATCTTTCAGTTTATTTTTTACTATTCCTAAATTTCCTTTTTTCTGATTTCAGCATCAGCCTAGCCTGGGGGTGGGGGGGGGGGGGGGTCTTGGAGTGGGGGATTTTGGTTACCTTGCTAGTGGGACTCGAGGGCATCGGATCCGTAGTGCGGGCGCTTGAGGTTGCGGTGATCGTGGCCGGGAGGATCTCCAGCAGGAGGCCCTCCCACAACGAAGGAGCCACGGCCGCCGACAGTGCAATCGGAGAGAGCTTGGCGGCGCTACGGCGGTCAGTCGATTTGGTAGCTAGGCAACCAGGGAATGGGGATTCGGGGGGATGACTCGAGTGGAAGCTCTACCTAGTTTGTGGGCTAGGCTGTGCTCCGAGTGAGTGGTTGGGTTGTCTGTAGCCCGTAAACTCAAATGAGGACGAATTTTTTTGATCGAACGCTACTTATTTCGCTGGGCAATGAAATGGACGAAAAAACCGAAATTTCGGTGAAATTTCACTGAAATTGTTAACCCTGTCTGCCACTCGTCCCAAGACGCAGGACATCCGGTTCCAGGCCATTGCACCGCGGGAGAGGGCGGCCGGCTTCGCCCTCTGCGTCACCTTCAACCCCGTCGGCAACTTCGACCTCTCTCTTTCTCTCTCTCTCTCTCGACAAAGACGGTGAGTTCTTCGTCTCACCAACTTTCATTACCTTTTTTTAAGAAGCCAAATATTGACTTCTAATTCAACTCCAACCAAAGTTACTGCTAATTGGGTTGACCGAATTGAAATTAAATACACTAATTAATAATCTTTTGTGACCCAAACCAAAAAGGTCCTGTCTTTCGGATCTGCATCATTCAGTACGGTTAATGTTACTGATGTGTCAATGTAATTACCATGAACTAGATGTTGTACACGTCCAATTGTTAGGTCCTGTTCTTTCTTTTTTGTAAAACTTTTATCTTTTGGAAGCTAGAAGTTGATCGAAGTGGTTTCTTAAGGTGGTTCATATAAATCGTTTGTAAGAGTCACTGCAAAGGTCGTTTTGAACGGAGTGGCTTCTCACTACAAGTGTCACATACTTCCTTAATCTCTCTCGCAATCAAGTAAAAACCAAAAGCCACAACATTTTGAACATAGCCGTAGTATTTACGAACTTCATCAGAGTGCGCTGCAAAAAAAGTAACAATATTCAGTTCAAAAGAAAGTTCTGTGCATGGGTGTGCAAAATTGTTACTGGAATTTTCTTCAGACCCAGTTTACTTAGAAATGTGTGTACAATTCCAAACCAATAGTAGGTTCCCCCTCTGACTGAATGAATTAACCAATATATTCATTTTCCCGGGATTGCTATATTTAACTTGATAAGTTAACTCACCACTACAAGATGGCATCAGGCGCCTCATTTTGGATATGTGTTGTCCTTCTGTCTGTCTGTGCAAATCATTTTCAGTTTTACAAAGTTACAACATTCTGCACAGATGGTGTGCAAGGATACCAATTCTTTTACTTCTTGGTAAAAGCTGTACAAGTTTCCACTGTGTGATTAGTGTACAGGATACTGGATGCATGGAAATGCAGCTTGGAAGTGTGTACTGATTGGTCCATTAATGTCAAACCCTGTTATATCAGTAAATATGAATTTCTGAAGGGCACAAGAAGTTTTATTTTCTCATGCCGGTCAACCTCATGTCATTTGAATTTGTTTACGTACAAGCTTAATTTGTTGTCCTAATATGTAAGCCAGATTATATTCATTTCTCCATATTAGGGGTGGATAACGAGCTGGCTCGGCTCGGCTCGTTAAGCTAGCGAGCAGAATATCAGGCTCGGCTCGGCTCGGTCAAAAACTCGATCTCGGCTCATTAGGCTCGTTATTGAATTGACATCCAGAATTAATAAAACATCCATACAAATGAATAAACATCCATGCAATTCAATAAAAAAACATCCATGCAGATCACAAATTCATAATATCACTTGACTGAACTAGTAGTGACTTGTCAATGCAGATCAATAAAATGCAGTTTTGCTATTGCACAGGCGACTGAAATTTTTTTATCTTTCAGTCACCTGAAATTGCACTCTCAATCAACTGAAATTGCAGCCCCCCTCCAAAAAACAGCTGCAACTTTAGGTGATTCAGAGTGCAATTTCAGGTCACCTGAAATTGCACTCTCAATCAACTGAAATTGTAGCCCCACCAAAAAAAACACCTGTAACTTTAGGTGATTCAGAGTGCTACTTCAAGTGACTGAAAGATAAAAAACTTTCAGTCGCCTGTGCAATAGTCACTCCCATAAAATGTCATCTTGTGAATTGTGATCAATAATATCAAAGTCCATAATATCAGTCATAACATCCATGCAGATCACAATTCACAAGTTCATAATATCACAAGATCACAAGTTCATGTACTAGTCCATGCAGATCAATAATATCAAGAAAAAGTTCATAACTAGTCCACGCAGATCAATAAACATCCATACGTACGGATTCTTGAATGAAATAGGCCACCAAACGAAATGTCTTTTGTGATCTTGTCAACTTATCCTCCACCAAACAAAAGGACTTGCCAACTTGTGATCTTGGAATCTGGAAAGCATTCTGGAAATGGTCATACTAATTTAAGTTGGTAAAAAAGCATTCTGGAAATGATCATATTGAAATTAATCTAAGTCTATACATGAACATTAGTCCTAATCCTAGACTCAAAACATGAACACAAATATGAACATAAATGCGGAAGCGTACCCGAACTCGATGAATCGATATTGTGGTGGTTGGTTGATGCAGCAGAGGGGGTTGGCGGTGTAGAGATGGTCGGGGATGAAAAGGTTACGGCCTTCGTCCACCTGAGCGCCCGTGATAGATCGGTCTTGATAGGGTTTTTGTGGTCTAGCACAACTGTCGTAAGTAGCTCTACCGAAACCCTCATTTTTATATGGCGCTGGGTGACCGGGACCGAAAACCAAGAGTTGGTTGCAGCGCTTCCGATCATGGCGCTAGTGGAGGGGGTCTCCTCCCTGAAATCTCGGGGTAGTTAGCCGAGATCAACCCAACATTCCCCCCTTTGATCGTAAGGCTAACATAGGCCTTATAAATTTTCTTTTTCTCATCATAATTCTCCTCACCTTCGGTGGGAGGAATGGGAACGGCTACTCTTAAGGTATAACAAGGTCCAAAACATCAAGGACAACATGAATTCGTTCTTTTCACGTGGGGAGAATTGCTCCCCGTGAGCTGCTCAATGTTGTCAATTATGGTGGCAACGTTTGATGCATTAAGTGCTAAATTTCAAAATACAGGGCAAAAATTAGAAATATCATAATGTATATTGCATGCAATTAACCCTACGTTGGTCTGGTTAATAACATGCAAAATTACAGTTCTAATTCATATCACCGTTGGGCAGAAAATGAAAAAGAACTTTAATTTTATATGGCGACATATGATTATAAACAACGTTGGTCAGAATATAACCATATGCATACATAATGCCAAAATTAATCGTAAAGATCTCAAGATTAAAATATCCAGTTGGTTCAATTTTAATCCGAGATTATACATAATAATAGCGTGAAGATACATTAAGTTTGGGCCACTGAAAATAATTAAAAACAGTGCATAAAATAAAGACATAAAGCATAACAAAATGTACCAAAAGAAAACTAAAAAAATACTATTCTCAGCCGGCCCCTAAAGAAAAACGGCCCAGAACATATGCAGCCCGAAAATATATGGCCAGAATTACTTGCATGTGCCCACAAAAAAATGTGCATATCCGAGATTTACACGGCCCAAAAGAAAAAAGCCGGCCGAAAACAAACGCACGGGACCTAAAACACGCGCAACCCACAAACAAAATCGGCCCGATATGCGCAGCCCATCAGCAAAATGCGTGCGCGGCCCGAACTTGCGCGCGGCCCAGAAATACACATGTGCCCGTGGCCCAAGATTGCGCACGCGTGCACGGCCTAACCCATCGCGCGGCCCACTTCACGCGCGTGGCCCAGCCGAAAAAATGCCTCACTCGCCCGCCGTCGGATCTTGATCCGACGGCCGTAACGTGCGGCCTTAATCATCCCGCGCGGCCCACATGATGCGCACGCCATCAGATCTACATCGGACGGCTAGCGCGTGTTGTAGCCGAGACAAAACCCCTAACCAAACCCTAACGCTAAAGCAATGAGCTCCACTTCACCCGAAAAATACGGACGCACGGGAGGGGCGGCGGCGGCGCACGCGCACAGGGCGCAGGGCGGCGAGCGGCGGCTCCGCGCGATGCAACGACGCAAGGAGGGCGGCCCCGAGCGGCGAAGCGGGACCTGAAGTTGCGCTGCGGTGACCCAATGCGGCGGAACAGGGCCCGAAACGGCGCGGTGGCGGCCCGAAACCCCACGGTGGCGGCCTGCTCCCGCGGAGTGGCGGCACGCACAATGGCGGCGGCTCCCGCAAAAAACGTAAGTCCCGATCCGATTTTTTTTGTTTGATTTGGGGATTTAGGGTTCGGGAGGGGGATCTTGGGGATCTTAATTAGGTTTTTACGAAAGTTCAAATATCACCTCCTTCTAATTTCTTAGAACCGAGCCTTTAAACATTAACCTTAAACCAAACCTCTAGATCCGAGTCCGGTTGAAGGTTCAATTAGGGTTCATGATCGAGTCTAGTTGCTCTGATACCAAATATTGAAATTAATCTAAGTCTATACATGAACATTAGTCTTAATCCTAGACTCAAAACATGAACACAAATATGAACATAAATGCGGAAGCGTACCCGAACTCGATGAATCGATATTGTGGTGGTCGGTTGATGCAGCAGAGGGGGTCGGCGGTGTAGAGATGGTCGGGGATGAAAAGGTTACGACCTTCGTCCACCTGAGCGCCCGTGATAGATCGGTCTTGATAGGGTTTTCGTGGTCTAGCACAACTGTCGTAAGTAGCTCTGCCGAAACCCTCGTTTTTATATGGCGCTGGGTGACCGGGACCGAAAACCAAGAGTTGGTTGCAGCGCTTCCGATCATGGCGCTAGTGGAGGGGTCTCCTTCCTGAAATCTCGGGGTAGTTAGCCGAGATCAACCCAACAGATCATACATGTGAAAGACAAAAGTATATTTTCCAATGCAGCAAGAGGCAATAGCCAAGTCCAAGGACATCCAGCAACCAGCAGGCAGCAGGATATCCAGCATGATCTAGTGCTTGATTAAGTTTGAAAAATAACTTACTGTTTAACTAGTCGCAACCCACCACACCTTCAGAAAATGGTACAGATTCTACATGATCCTCATCGCCTTCTTCCTACTTAGGAAAATGATAATTGAGTTAAATATCAATATTAACAAACATGATGTGAAAGAGGACAATAGTTAATATGGGAAAACATACCACAAACATTGGAGGTGTTATGTCATTTTGAGAACCTCGTATCCAGCTAGAACCACAAACTAATGTCTCAACCATAGATGAGCGCAGAGCACTACGATAATCATCAAGAACTCTACCTCCAGCACAAAAGGTTCACTCAGAGGACATGCTGCTCGCAGGTACCGTCAAGAATTTCTTGGCCATCTTTAACACAACCGGGAACCTATGAGTATTCAATCTCCACTAATCAAGCAATTTAAAACCCGTGTCTACTAAAGGATGATTTGGTTTATCTAGATAGATGAGTAACTCTAATTTAGATGGCTCAATAGAAGTAGATCGCATAAAGGTTTGAAACTCACTTGAAACTAAGACATATGAGCAATTGGTATCAATGGTTGAAGAGGACTTAGCCTTGCTGTCGGTAGCCTTGTTGTGGCGATGTTGCATCTCATGTTGGACATAGAGATCAAACAACTCAGCACAGATATCACTTTCCTCGCTGGAGGCTTCGGATGAGTCATACATCTATGTGAAACACCAACTAACAAATCTCATCTTGAACCTTGGATCAAGAATAGTAGCAATAACCACAACATTGTTTTTTCAGCCCAATACTTGTTGAACTTGTCCAACATTGCTTTACCCATACTCCTCAAATGTTGATCACTAGAAGTACTTGCGGCTCTCAATGCAATCTTAACATTCACTATATGAGGATAGAAAATGTTTGTTGTGGGGGTATAGAGATTCTGAAAATGCAGTAGTTGTCTCTACCAAGGCCTTCAATATAGGCTAAATTTTGTTGTATAAAGCCCATTGTTCACTCGAAGGAAGCCATTTGTAAATAGCATCAGAATCAACATAGTACAATAATGCATTCTTATAGGCAATACTAACAGACAACATTTTATATGTTGAACTCCACCTTGTTGACACATCAAGACTCAACCCTTTTCCAACTTTCAAAGCAATAGATTTACAAACTTTTAAGAATTTGTACATGCAGGACGGAGACTTCTTCATGTATTTGACTGATTCCCCAAGATTGCTTATCAAAGATTCCAATGGTGCCATGCCATCATTCACTACCAAATTGACTATATGACAATAGCAATGAACAAGAAAAATATTTAGGAATGAACTATGTTGTTCCCCTAGCAATGAACTTGGCCATCAAATTCTTAGCGGCAACATCATTTAAGGATACATTATCAAGAGTGATAGTCATAATTTTATCTTCAATTTTTCATTCAGTAATGCATTCAAACACTGCCTGAGCTACCACATTTCCTGTGTGTGGAGGGTGCAACTCAACAAAGTTCAAGGCACGACATTGCATAGCCCAATTAGCATCTATGTAATGAGCGACCAAACTCATGTAGCAAAGGTTTTGATTTAATGTCTACAAATCACAAGTTAAACTTATATTGTCAACACCTCCAAGACTCTTCCTAAGGAGTGATTTCTCTGATTCATAAACCTTTATGCATTCACTTCTTATAGTCTTCCTACCAATAAAATGATATGATGCATTCATATACCTCATCAACACATTAAACCAATTGTGTTCTACCATCTTAAATGGATACTCATGGACAATTATCACCTTAGCAATTATTCTACGGGTTTCCTCATGATCATATTCAGTGTGAGTAACAACAAGAGATGAACCTGGCTCATAGTTGAGTGTACCTTGAGTTTTCTATATCATAGTTGAGTGTACCTTGAGCTTTCTATCTCCCACTTTGTTCAAATAGGGTGTGCACTTTGGTACATGCCTTAAGAGAGTTGAAGTTGATCCCCCTGGCTTGTAAGCAAAGAGCCCATAACAAATCCTGCACTTCACCTTTGTCTCCGTCTTCCCTTTCTCCTTCTTGGATGGAACGTTAACCACCTTAAAAAGCTTCCAACAATTTGAACGCTTTCCTTGGCTCCTTTTGGAAGGAGACACTTGAATATCTTTCTATCTTTTGGCTCTTCCCTTTGCCTTGGGAGATCCATCATCTTCTTTCTCATCATGAGTTGCAGCATCAATGGACACATGTGAAGGTTCGCCCTCAGATGAACCACCAGGAATGTCAAAATCACTATATTCGGAGTCCTGAACAGTTACAAAACATTTCATTCAACTAATAAGACTAACACTAATCCTTTAAAATTGATTAGATGATCAGTGATCAGGCTACCATGCATCATCTCTGTTATGCATACTAGAAGCCACTAACAAAAAACAATGCGAAATGATTCAATTGATAAGCCACTAATAGGAAGCCACTAGTATATCATTCAATTGATAATCCATCTCTTTATATCATTCAATTGATAATCCATCTCTGTAGGACATATCTATAACATTTCACTGAATTGATAAGCCACTAACAGGAAGCCATTAGTCAACATTTCATTCCATTCATAATCTAGATCAGAGGAGAGCAATCCAAAATGATTCATGAATTCAAGACACTCACCGAGGAGACATCTGCAATAGGGGTTGGTGTTGGACCTGTTGGTTGAACAGGGCTAGCTGACTTTGTTGAGGTAGAGGGTGAAATGGAGTCAGAGGCGGATGACCTCCTCCATCCACGGATCTTGGACTCCAGGCTCGGTTGTTAATCCATCGTGGTCATGGGAGCCAGAGGAAGAGGCCTGGAGCCAAGGCGGGAGGTGGGGGTGGACTGGATTGGAGTTTGGACACAGAGGTGGGCCAAGCGCAAGGAGGGAGCGAGCAGCAGCGGGCAGGAGGGGGTGAAGTGGAGGCGGCAATGGGTAGGAGGTTGGTGAAGTGGAGGCGGAGCGGGCGGCCGAGACCAGAGTAGGGCCTGGAGCTAGCGGGGACAGGCGGGCGGTCGTGCGGCGGCCGCATGGGGTACCGGGGTGAGAGGCCAGGGCTACTAGAGGGGGGGGTTAAGTGGAGGCGGCAGCGGGCAGGAGGTGGGTGAAGTGGAGGTGGAGCGGGTGGTCGTGCGGCGGCAATGTGGGGTATTGTGGTGGGACTGCGGCTACAGGGGCAGGGTGAATCAGGGAAGAAACTCAGGAAGGCCAAGCAAATTAGGGTTGCACTTGCACTTCAGTGGGCCGGGCCTCTGGCGAGCTAAATGAGTTAAAGGGTAACTTGCAAGCTAGCTTGGCTCAACTCGATAAGGGAACGAGCTAAATTGCCAGCTTGACTCGGCTCGTTAAGGGACGGAGTTCGAGCCGAGCTCTTAACGAGCCAAGCTGGCGCGCGAGTTTTGAGCTTTTTTTCCACCCTTACTCCATATAACAGTTTTGTGTCATTCATAATGCTCATTTTCATTATCTAAATAAACTATGCAAAACCATCCAAATTATTCCCTATGGCGGTTTCAACGGTGGTTTTGCCATAGTGGTTGGCAAAGTGGCAATGGCCCAGCAAATTATATAAGTAAATTTTTATACCCTTCTCTTCCACCTCTTTCTTCCCTTTGCTCTTTCTCCATCCACCAAGGAAGAGCAAATCAATTGGCACAATAATTCTTATCAACCATGAAGAGCAACACATTAATGTATAAAGGGGGCTAACAAATTCTTGCCAACATCATGTAGATCAGTGTCACATATCAAAAGTTTTCGACCTATCAATCAGTCAAGAAAGCATCCATGACAAAGCTAAATTTAGTAAGCATTGACCCTAAAACGACTATAATATGCTCATGATACTCTCTCTACTAAATTATATTGTCAGTTGTCACACTCATCATCTTCTCTCTCTATGAGTAAGATTGTCACAGTCGTCATCTACTCTCTCTACTGAATAAGATTGTCACACTCATCATCTAAAAAAAGATACTGTTGTAGTCATCATCCAAAAAGAGAAAGATTGTCATAGTGACGTGTGAACATGTTGTGTTGCAGGAGGTGCAAGTTCAGCTTCATGCCTATAAACAAAATGGAATCAATGAGTAGGTTTATGAACATTTATGTGAATCATGACCAGTTTGATATTTTGAAATGAAAAGATCGTAATTTGTAAAAATGACCAAAGCGAACTATACCTTGCCGCTTGATTGTCAATCAATGAGTCCTGGTTCTGCAATCCGAATCATGGCTTGCCGTTGTTGTTGTTGCCACTGCCAGCTTTGCTGGCTAGGAACACACAACACATCATGATACTAAGGATTAGTGTAATGTCCCCTATCAGCTCGTCTAACCCATGTATCTCATATGGTGTTGAAAAACCATCCAATATAGTCTGGTTTATGTATTGGTCCTAGCCTGTGTCCATATAGCAGCGCCATCCTTCTCGTGAGTTTGGTTTTATGTACCAGTCCTTGTGCCTATATGGCAGCGCCATCCTCATCTTAGTGTGAGAAGACTTGCTAGGAAGTTACCCACTTCCACATCCACTCTGACATACATGTATATATATGTATATATACATATGTGTACAAACATATGCATACAATATATATATATATATATATATATATATATATATATATATATATGTGTGTGTGTGTGTGTGTGTGTGTGTGTATTACATATATGTGTGTATATATATGTACATATATGTAAATACATATATATAATGGCAGTATAGTACTACAAATTAAAAATTACAATAAAATATATAATTACATAAATACACACACACACATATATGTATGTATGTATGTATGCACACACATATGTATTACATAGGAACATGCTAATACGACTGCTAACTAGCTGCGAAGAACTGCGAGAGCGACAGCGAGAGAGATTGCGAAAGAGAGACTACGAGAGTGACTGCGAGAGAACTAACAAATTATAGCGCGAGTGAGAGCGCAACGCGCTAACCAAGTGCTGATAATGGCGGGAGTAAACTGCGCGCAGGGAGACAGACGTGACACAACCTCACTTTTGGTTTTCTGTTCCCTTGTCGCGTCTGCACAGAGCACTTAATTTCCATACCAGTGAAATGGTGCAGAGCCCATTCCATTCGTTCCCATGCGCAATAACGCATGTAAAGACACACGCGGGGGTTGCCTCTGCGCACGGTGCCGAGGCCAGCTGCCCAATGGACGAGCGACAGATCATTAGACCATGCGCTTAACTGGATTAACTGCAGTGCTAATCACCTGGAGCCCGGTTTTGCCAGGCGGTAGGCTACGTAGAGCCCGGTAGCCGGGCGGTAGGCCCCTTGCCGTACAGTGGCCGGACGGTAGGTCCCTGCCGCACGGTGGCCGGATAGCAGGTGACAATGCCTGCACCATGGCGTCACCGTCTAGTGACCGAACGGCAAAACGATTATTTTACTATTATCATATGAATAGTGTCATATGTGCCGGCCGACAAAGAAACAAAACTGCCCAATACGTCGAGCACCTGGTGCATGTCTGCGTGTATTCAAGAAGTTAAGACACGTGTATGCTTATATAACGTGAGTGGGATGTACACGTGGTGTACGTCCTCTATTCTCTGGTCAAAAAACTAGCAAGGAACACGAGTACTTACATCAATCAGTGCGGCACTAATTTCCCTTTCCCATCCGGCCGAAAGAATTCCCCTTTCTTATACAATTTGGTTTCATTATCAAACCAATTTGGCACTGACTCGCCCTTTCTTCTACTAGGCCTCGCTACCGCTAGCTAGCATGTATGCTAGGCGTCCCTGTACTCAAGACCGCACAACAGTACTGTATGCATGTTTTTCTTAAGGAACGATGGCATGCATGTTTTAAATACATCTCATTGGCTACTCAAATAAAGGCCAAAGACGTGGACAGTTTCTTATTAGAGCAAGTACAATAATGGTCTTATAGCCAAGCTAGTTAGCATTTTTGCTGATGTAGAGGAGAGAAGAGAGGAGAGAGATGAGAGCTTGACTCTCATGCAAGCAGCAAGCTGGGCACGGGAGCCTATGCAGTGGTGGGCCTAGATAATAAATGTATGTGAGGAGGAATAGGAAAGAGAATGTGAGACATGGTACCACATAATAATAAAAAACTTTTTGTAGACAAATTATTGTATAACTTGGCTCTTAGGGCGTCCGCAATGGTAATAGCTAGTACTAGCTATATAGTCAGCTGACGTGGAGGTGAGAGACAAAAGCAAAGGCTATTTTATACTGTTGGACCCACATGCTCCTCTCTCATGTTCTTGGACTACGTGAAATAGATCAGCTATTTGCTCGTCGCTAGTGACTACTCTCTCTCCTACTTTTTCTTTGCCACATCAGATCTAGCTAACTAAATAGCCAGCTGTTGGAGACGCCCTTATAAGTTGACTTATAGCCAAACACTTGGCTCTATTATTGGACTTGCTCTTAGCGCAGGGCCGGAAGCCCAAACGCAGGAACTGAGAAAACACAATAATAGAAAAATATAGAAATAGGATGCCATGCATGCCTTGTCAAACTCTTTGAAACGTAGGAAATAAAAACATAAGAATAAGAAAAATACTCGAGTTTGATATCAGGCTTCTTTGGAACACAGGAATAAAAAACACAAAAAATTAATAAGAATGAAAGTGTAAAACAGAGGATTGAAAAACATAGAACTGCTATTTGGATAGGGCATAGGGAAAACATTAGAAAACTGCCTCGATCCAATGCGATTGAGTGAAAAAAGAGGTTGGAGTAGATTTTTGTCATATGGAATTGAAGGAAAGCTACAATAATCCTATGAAGCATTATAGGCTCATTATATGTTCTAAATGGTAGCATTACTACAGAAAAAGTCATCACCGACGGTCCAAAAAAATTATCACAGACGGTTTCATAAATCGTTTGCACAGACGGTTTTCAAACTTTGTGTGATAAGTCACAACACAGATAGTTTTTAAAAATAACCGTCTGTAATGTGTACGTATAGTAGACGGTTTTTAAAAGTAACCATCTGTGATGTATATGTATCACAGGCGACTAATAAAAACCATATGTGATGTGTTACCACAGACGATTATTTTACTAATCATTATCTTTCTTTCTATATCTTCCCAAGCACTAGAAGCAGTACATATATATTTCATGGTAACACTAACATACGTAGTTTTGCACACCCCACAATTTAAATGAGATAGAGACAAAGTCAGATCCCATATCACACTTAGGCTTCAAAGGGCATTAAACAAATCACATATTAGTGGGGAAGATATGGAAAACCAAGATGATAATTAGTAATGGTAATAGGTGGTTCCTTAGTGGAGGTCGGTCAAAATTTGTCCATGACAACCGTGTAAGAGTTGATGATATCTTGTCGGGACCCCGGATTTCCGAACCCGGACCCTCTGTGTATTACAGCACTAGTCCCAGATCAAAGCTAGTGCACACAGTCAAACAGAAATGATTACATAACCAACAACGCTTTATTACAATGATAAAGAGTACTGACCGAAAGGTCTCATTATTACAATTGAGGTTTCAAGACCTCACACACACAGAACACAGCGGAAGCAAAAAGATAAATCCGGCGAAGACCCATCAATACGCCACAGGCAATTGACTGGGGAAGCGCGACCTAGTACTCCGGAAATCCTTCGTCGAATCCACAAGCGAAGTAGTCGTAGTCACCTTCTTGAGCTTCACAATCTTCTGAGATTTATTTTTAAGTGTAGCATGTGAGTACATAAAGTACTCCGAAAGTCTTGGGAAAAATGCATAGATGCAAGGCTTGACAAAGGAAGGCTATATGGTTCTTTTGCACAAAGCAATATTTTAAATTCAATTACTACTAATTATTTTCGAAGGCATCAATTTAATAAAGTAAATGATTTTAACAGAATTAACAATTATTCTCTGGTGAAGGTTCTATCCACCAACACTAGCTTAATCTTTTCCAACTGAACTAGTTAATATTGCGGGTTACATCCACCCTCTCTGGCTCCAACCGCCAGGATTCCCTTCCGAGAGTTCCCTCCACTCTCGGAATACAAAACTTTTGATTTTAAAACAAAACCAGAAATCTACCATGTGAATGCATTCCTTGCCCGCCCTTGACCGTGGGCACGGCTATTCGAATAGTTTTACACTCTGCAGAGGTTGTACAACTTTACCCACAAGAGATAATTTATCCTAAAAGTCAACACACTTCCTTTGGCATGAGACCCAGATAAAATATCACAAAGCCTTTACCTTACTCTAATCTAGCTAGATACCACCCGCTGAGGTTTCACCGCAGGTAGGCTAACTGCCCGAACCGAAGCCCCCTCTTGCGCCATATGAGTACAGTAAATCCCTGTCCCTCACTGTGGATAACCAGTCCATCCCTGGCACCCACTTTCCACTGGTGGCACCTAAACTAGACTATTGTAAGTTAGTCAGCTAGGTCGTACCCATATAGACTTGTGGTTGTACGGTTAATGCTCAGTCTGGACAAACACAAGCGTCGGTCCTTAATTGACTAGGGTGGAACATACACATTACAAGATCTCGTGCTTCCTGCACCAATCCAAACTAACCATCCACCCTAATCTAAACCAATTTTCACATTTTAGTTTATTTTGAAAGAACAGTGGCAACTCCAATTACCACTAATTTTCATAAACACAGGAGTATTACAATAATTCATAATTTCCCATTTGCAAGATTTCAAAGGTATTAAATAGCGAGACTAAGCATTATACTACCATTCCACTATTCACAAAGATTCAGTAATAATCTCATTATTGAGACAAATGAAATTCTAGGGTGACAAAGGTACATGGCATTCAATTTCAATGGAGGGTATAACAAGGTTGGTTTAACTAACCCTTAAGATTTGAACTAATATTTTATATAAATAGCAATGCACATAATTTAAAATAATTAAAACATTTCGAAATCATAGGTTCAAGATGATCAAAGGAGACTTGCCTTCTTGAGTGCTGACTGGTTCTTGCTGCGACTCGACGAAATCTTCGGCAATGTCGGGTTCTACGCGCGAAACGACAAAACAAACGAACAAATAAACACAAATAAAATCTCAAATATAATATATATATATATATATATATATATATATATACTGGAAGGAAGTTTATGATTTCTTACGAATTTAGGAGAAAGATTCAGCGGATTTGGGGTTCACACGAGGGAGAACGAATATCTGGAAGATCGGTTGGGAAAAGAAATTACTAAGACAATATTGGGACCAAGGAAAATAGAATGAATTTTATGGAGAGTTTGCAAGATTTGAATTTGAATTTTGAAAGTGCACAGAGAATTTGGAATGGAACTGAGGCTTTGAATTTAAACTAGGTATTGGAATTTGAAATTTAAATATTTGAAATATCAAATAAATTTCAAATATTTGAAATGATGGAAGAAATGGATAGTTTGAAATTTTTGATGAATTTAGAAATTTGAATGGGCTCAAACGGAGTTAAAACGAGAAAGTTATGGCTTCCGAAAGATTAAAAGGAGGGAAAAAGGAAAAAGCCGGCTTTCGGGAATTATTTTTGCACTGAAAAATGCTATTTATGACGTCAGCAAATTTTGAATATTCCGAGCGGGAAAAATATTTGAATGACCGGTGGGCCCGGTCTACCGTGAACCGGATCCACGGACCACGGGATTTGCCGACGTGGCGCACCGGCCACATGGCGCCATGCGGGCGCGAGGTGGCGGCCACATGGCCGTCCACGCGGGCACAACCGGCCACGCGGGCGCACGCGCAGCCGCACGGGAGGTGGCCGGCCGGCGGCCTTGCCGGTGGCCGGCGACCGGCGGGAGGGCGGCGAACGGCGGCGGCGGTGGAGGTGTGGGCGGCCGGCGGCGGCGCTAGGAGGCGGCGGTGGTGGAGCTTGGAGGTGGTGGCGGCGGGGTTTGGGTGGCCGGCGGTGGGGCACCGGGAGGCGGCCGAAAAGAGGAGAGGGGCGGTGGGAGGCGGTGGTGAGGGAGGGCGAGGGGAGGGCGGTATTTATAGGCAAGGGGAGGAGGGGTGGTCGGATTTTTGGAGCTTCGCCGGAGTTAATGCAAACCGCGAATAAAGGAAATAAAAGAGGGGAAACGGCCAGAGGAATGGAGGGGATTGATTGAGCATCCGTTTCCACTTTTTATTCGGGAATTAAAGCGAGTAAAACGGCCGGAATCAAAGCTTGATTTTCGGTTTAATGGAGGTGGAGAGAGAGGGTGGGAGGAGGAAGAAGGTGAGGTTGAAGAAGGATATGACATATGGGTCCCATGTGTCATAGAGAGTGAGAGTTAGTGAAGGGGTACGGGCCGTCGGATTCGCGACACGTGGCAAGTGAGTTGATGATGGCCTTTAGATTTTATGAAGGGGTAAGTTGTGGTGGATGGCTAGGATTAAAACGTGGAGAGAGATGGATTTAATCTGAGAGCGACACGTGGCGGAATAGGATTAATTAGATTTTTATTTTCGGAATAAATTTCAGCAATTACTAGAAACTTTATAAAAGCTTGGAAAATTAATATTTAATGTCTACAAATTCCAGAAAAATCATAAAATATTCCTGGAAGCATTTTAGACTTATTAAAAATAATTTTAATTTCAGATTGGAATTTAATAATTTTATAAAATACTTTTTATCTTTGAAAATTGATTTTAAATTTCAGAAAATTCTCAAATAATATTTAAAAATTTAGGAAAGGCTAGGAAAAATATAATTTTTCCTTTTTGGCTTTAATAAAATATTTAAAATACATTTTCTTGCTCTAAATTTTGAAATAAAATCCAGAAAATCAAATAAAAGCCAAGTAAAATCCAATTACTTAAAAATAGTTAATTTGAATTTAAATTTTTCCAGAAAGCCAAATTTTGGGATGTTACATATCTGTAGTAGAAAAAATAATTATAATTGTGTGAGTTATTGACTTGAGATCTATGTATAACTAATAGCTTTCTATGAAGTATATAACCAATGAAATATATATATTGTTGGTGCAAATATGAGTACTGTCAGATTTAATGATTATGATATAATTGTTTTTATTTCTGTTTGGACCAAAGATAACTAAAATATGACTTGTCTTTCATTTAGTGAATTGATGCTTAAGAGCATTAGCAATTCATCTTCGGGATATTACCATGAGAAGGGCATAATTGAAACTTAAGCCCTGGTATTCATCCTCAGGACGTGTAATGATGAAATAACGACAAAGCAAAAGTGATAATTGGTAACCATGATGATACATTGTTCATTACGATATCATAAAACAGGAAAGAAGAATGTTAGATATGGCATGCTCGGGAAGGAGGCGCGCCGAGGAGGAGGCAGCGTGCTCGGAGAGGTGGCGTGCTCGAGAAGGAGGCGATGGCTCGTGCTCGAGAGATATTTAGAGAATATTGAGCGTTTGAGTGAGAGCGTGCATTACTACAAAAAGAGTCATCACAGACGGTTCAAAACTGTCATCATTGATGGTTTTTTGAACCGTCTGAGTTTATGTGTCCGTGATAATCAGAAGTTATCACAAACGGTTTGTGAGCCGTCTGTGATAAATACATCACATACGATTTAAACTAGAACCATTTGTGAAAAACACTATCATAGACGGTTCTAGCTACGAACCGTCTGTGATACTCACACATCACAGACGGTTCTAGCTACCAACCGTCTGTCTGTGATGTGTGAGTATCACAGACGGTTGGTATATAGAACCGTCTGTGATACATCCCCATCACAGACGGTTCCTGGTTTGAGCCGTCTGTGATAATTCTTCACAGACGGTTTATACCACAAAACCGTCTGTCATAGTTCATTCTATACCTAATTTTGTTTTCTATTTTTTGGCTAGCCTCAAGAAATGTTAACTATATCATCTAAAAACAAGCAAATACAGCAATAAACATAACAACACATTCTATTTCCATTAAGATTAGAATCCACTGTTACAACATTACAAGATATCGAGTAGGTTACCCATAGCACTGCATACATAAGAGGACACTTACAATTTTACAAAGATAAACTTCACAGCTATAAATTCAGAAAAATGCTTACACTACATTAAACTACAATCTAAAATAAGTGGTGCAGAAAAATTTTCAGGTAGCAGAAACAAAAGGGCAACGAACACCATTTTTAGCTTCTATGCCGACCTTCTTCCTTTCCATCTTGCCATTGCCATTGCCTTCTTCCTTTCCATGCCGGCGTTCTTCCTTTCCATCTTCCTTGCTATTGCCATTGCCTTCTTCCTTGCCAGTCTTCCTTGCCAAACTCCTTCCTACCCTTGCCACGCACAAACGAGTTGTAGTACTGGTGGTATTAGTTCTTCGAGTAGGGAGAGGAGGTTAATAAGGGGCAAGAGGTGGGGAGGAGAATGGTGCCTGCCATTCGATGCGGAGAGAATGGATGGGTGAGATCGGGATCCTGGGGGATACGCTATGAATCGGTGATGTGGCAGGACATCACAGACGGTTTGGATTACAAACCATCTGTGATAGACATCACAGACGGTTCATAACACAATCCGTTTATGATAACAAGAGATATCACAAAGACAATATACCGATACAATATAAATAGCTAGTCTCAAAAGATAAAATAGCAAAATATATGGATTATATATACTCATTTAAAAGGTTTCGACGAGATCTACAACTTTGCAGTTGAGGCAAAACCCATATTCTAAAGGGAAGATAAAAATTTGGGCAAAACTAGAAACTAAAAACATAAAACACAAATTTGGGGCTAAATATGGCCGATTTTGAGGGTCTTAGAGGACGACTAGCACAAGCTGGTCAATTTTTTTGGATCGGTCTCATCATTAGCTTTCCAACGAGTATAAGAACGTCGAAAACAAACACCGTATACAAAAGTTATGCCCGTTTTACTGAAAGTGTCTCAAAACTGAATCCTACTCGGACTCAAGCGGAAAATTATGAAATTTTGGGGGATTGCAAGGCGGAAAACATATCACAGACAATTTTTAATACGAACTGTCTGTGATAACTTTATTATCACAGATGGTTCTTGATAAGAACCGTCTGTGATGTCTGCCATTATCACAGACGGTTCTTATCTAGAACCGTCTGTGATACTTCAAAGACAGTTTGTACTAAAAACTATCTGTGATAATGAAGTTATCACAGACGGTTCATATTAAAAACCGTCTGTGAAAATACCACAGACGGTTATTCGTATGAACCATCTGTGATACTTGCAGCACAGACAATTCCTAGGAACCGTCTGTGATGTAAGTGTCCAGTTTAGCCTCTTTTGTAGTAGTGGTGGGCAATCCCTAGAGTTTGAGTATAAATAGGTCACATCACAATAGTTCTAAATTGGAACCGTTTGTAACAAATACATATCACAGATGATTCTAAATGCATTCTCATATACATAAATGTAAATTCAAACACACACACACACACATATGTACACAAATCTATATACATGTATATAGGTGTATATATATGTAGGTACATATATATACATATGTATGTATATATATACGTTTACACACACACACACATATATATATAGATATATACATGCATACGTACATACATATACATATACACATACATATGCATACAAATATATATATGTGTGTGTGTGTGTGTGTTCATATATACATATGTACATATATATAAAATGGCAATACAGTACTACAAATTAAAAATTACAATAAAATAAATAATTACATAAATATACACATATATATGTATGCACACACATATGTATTACTGTTGGACCGAAATGGCGACAGAGGGGGGTGAATATCGACTTAAAAATTTGCCCCTCAAAGAGTATTCACTCGGATGCTCTCATCCAATAGCTAAAAAGCTGTGAAGGAGGAGCACTCAAACTTGCTGAACCTTAAACAACAGAGGAGAAAGCATAACCCTAAAACCCAGAGAAAAACACAATAGACAGCACCGAAGAAAGGAGGGGGCCAGTCTGACCGAAGTGTGCAAGCCAGTCAGACCGCCCCTTCCAAGCCGGTCAGACCGCTTGCACTACTCCGGTCAGACCGGTGGTGTAGGTGCGGTCTGACCGCCATTTCCAATCTGGTCAGACCGGCCTACGGGCACAGAGCTAACTGCAAAGTGAAATTTTCAGACAGCAAACTCAACACTCCGAGCAGCAGAAAAAATAGACTTTCTTTTGACCTTCTCAGCCTAGACTAGCAAGATAACATATTAAATAGCAAGAGTAACCTAGAGAACCAAAAACACCAACTCAAGAGCAAGAAATTGAGAGATGAGCCCAAAATTGAAAACTTACAGAGAGCTGCACTTAAAATCAAATTCCCTCCTAACCTTAGATTCTTTGAACATGAAACTCAATGATTAGCAAGGGAATAGCCTTGGCATTCTAAGAATCAAATTTGGGCATATTCTTCCAAGGGAAAACTAGAATAGCACTAAACCCTAGAATAAGAAAACAGGGAAGAACAGGGCACAAACTGAAAAGAAATGAATTCTCCAAATTGATCATTGTGCTCTTGGAAGTAGCTGACCAAAAGGTCTAGAAATACAATTCCACCACAGAGCAACCCATTTTGCCACTCCTCAGCAAGAATCGAGCCAAAACACAAGAACTCAAAAATCAAGCAGTGAAGGCATCGTAAGGTAAAAACCAACAGAGAGGCATGAACTCAAATGACTTCCTAAAGATTCATTCCCATGAACACAGGGATCACAAAGTAGTCCCGATACGCTATTGAATACAGAGGAATGATTACAAGGTGGCTCAAGTCATCCTCTCCCTCTCTCAAGTCTCAAGAACCCCAACTCAAGAACACACAGACAGAGAGGAGCTCACACACACAGAGGGGATGATCGAAGGCGACACACACCTCTGCCTCTCCTCACCTACTCCATACCAACTAAAGCCTCTAAAGCAAAACAACCTCTCCAAAGGTCATTTTGACTAAAAGCAAACCCTAAAAGCCATGCACTCCCTCTTACAAGGCATACATGCACATGAGAATCTCTCTCCTATTTATAGCCTTTGGCTAACGGGTCTCCAACCCGTTATGCCCGCTAAAACCCAAACGGAACCGCTTCCACCTGTGCAGCTTTGCGCTTTTACCGAAACGCCCCTTCTGCACCTTCCGGGAAGCTTCCGCGTTCCTTGTCGTCCAAGCCTCGCAACCACCTCGAGTCTCCACCGTCTTCGACACATCCGACCGTTCTGACCTCGACACCGCCTGTGCCTAGTCCGGTCACCTCGTGTCTCGCCACGACTCCGCCTTGACGTCCTGCAGCCATCACAGACAAGAAACACATCAAATAGCACCGCTCGACACATGTAAGTATAAATAGCATCAATGAATCATACTTACGCATGAAAGAGTCCAAACCTGTCGAATCAAGAGAATAAGCATCCTAATCCCATACGACCAAGTTTGACCAAGTCCGACCGAGTAGATTGCACCATGCAACGACATGGTCCAAACCACACAAACCAAACTCGACTTTCCTAAACCTGATGTCAATTACTCATCACACACTCGGGGTCACCTCCGCATGGTCCATCAATTACATAGAAAATACCTGCCAATACGACTGCTAACCAGCTGCGAAGAATTGCGAGAGAGATTACGAAAGAGACTACGAGAGTGACCTCGAGAGCGCAACATGCTAACGAAGTGCTGATAATGGTAGGAGTAAACTGTGCGCGGGGAGACAGACGTGACGCAGCCTCACTTTTGGTTGTCTGTTCCCTAGTTGCGTCTGCACAGAGCACTTAATTTCCATACCAACGAAATGGTGCAGTGCCCATTTCATTCGTTCCCATGCGCAATAAAGCAAGTAAAGACACACGCGGGGGCTGCCTCTGCGCACAGTGCCAAGGCCTGTTGCCCGGTGGCCGAGCGACAGGTCATTAGACCATGCACTTAACTGGATTAACTACAGTGCTACACCTAGAGCCCGTTGGCCGGGCGATAGGCTACCTGGAGCCCGATAGCCGAGCAGCAGGCCCTTGGCCGTACGGTGGCCGGATGGTAGGTCTCTACTGCACGGTGGTCGAACGGTAGGTGACAGTGTCTGCTCTACAGCGTCACCGTTTAGTGACCGAACGGCAAAATGATTATTTTTATTATTACTATGTACGTACTGATATTTTTATAAATACATGCAAGTAGTGTCATATGTGCCGGCCGACAAAGAAACAACTACCCAATACGTCGAGAACCTGGTGTATGTCTGCGTGTAGCCAAGAAGCTAAGACACGTGTATGCTTATATAACGTGAGTAGGATGAACACGTGGTGTAAGTCCTCCATTCTCTGGTAAAAAACTAGCAAGGAAGACCAGTACTTACATCAATCAGTCCGGCACTAATTTCCCTTTCCTATCCGGTTTCCCTTTCTTATACAATTTGGCTTCATTAACAAACCAATTTGGCACTGACTTCCTATCCTACACAAGTTGAAAACGACTCAAGACAGCACAACAGTACTGTATGCATGTTTTTCTTAAGGAACGATGTTATGCATGTTTTTCTTAAGGAACGATGTTATGCATGTTTTAAATACATCTCGTTGGCTACTCAAACAAAGGCCGAAGACGTGGACAGTTTCTTTTTAGTGCAGGGACGGAAGCCCAAACGCAGGAACTGAGAAAAACACAATAATAGAAAATAGGATGCCATGCCTTGTCAAACACTTTAGAACGTAGAAAATAAAAACATAAGAATAAGAAAAATACACGAGTTTGATATCAGGCTTCATTGGAACATAGGGATGAAAAAACAAAAAATTTAATAAGAATGCAAGTGTAAAACAGAGGATCGAAAAACATAGAACTGCTATTTGGATAGGCATAGGAAAAACATTGGAAAACTGCCTTGATCCAATGCGATTGAATGAAATAAGAGGTTGGAGTAGATTTTTGTCATATGGAATTGAAGAAAAGCTACAATAATCCTATGAAGCTTTATAGGCTCATTTCTATGTTCTAAATGGTAGCATTACTGCAGAAAAATTCATCACCGACGGTTTAAAAAAATTATCACAGATGGTTTCGTGAGCCGTCTGCACAGACGGTTTTCAAACTTTCTGGGATAAGTCACAACACAGACGGTTTTTAAAAATAACCGTCTGTGATGTGTACGTATAACAGACGGTTTTTAAAAATAACCATCTGTGATGTATATGTATCACAGATGACTAATAAAACCATATGGGATGTGTTATCACAGACGGTTATTTTATTAATCGTTATCTTTGTTTTCTTTATCTTCTCCAAGCACTGGAAGCAGTACATATATATTTCATGGTAACAGTAACATATGTAGTATTGCACACCCCACAATTTTAATGAGATAGAGACAAAGTCAGATCCCATATCACACTTGGGCTTCAAAGGGCATGAAACAAATCACACATTAGTAGGAAAGATATGGAAAACCAATATCATAATTAGTAATGGTAATAGGTGGTTCCTTAGTGGAGGTTGGTCAAAGTTTGTCCATGACAACCGTGTAAGAGTTGATGAAATCTGTTGTAGAAAAAATAATTTTATACAGCACACACTGAGTATATCTTACAAAATAAGGCACTACTACAAAACAAGCTATACTGGACGTGTCACCACAGACGGTTCATGTGGAACCATCTGTGCTTTGATTATTGCAGACGGTTCGTGACTAAAACCGTCCCTGAAACTCGGTTTTTAATTAGAACCGTCTATGAAACTATCATATACAGTTTTTATTTACAATCGTCTGTGTTTTATCCTTATCATATGAACTACAGAAGCTACTGAGAGGAGAGACAAATTCAAGGCAAATTTATTACAAAAGTCCCAAAAAAAGAGATTCCTAGATCTCATTCTTCTGGGCTTCATATACTTCTTCTTTGACTTTTGAAGTTGGAGGATCAGTCGCTGAGTTCTCGAATGCCGTGAAGATTGTCCTTGCCCTCTGCACTTCCTACTCCAGCCTGGGCAAATCATTAGCACGGTCCATAATCTCATAGAGGATGCCATGATAAGCTTCCTCAGAATCAGCCGCTTCTGCTTGATCGGCAATGTTATCCATGTGTCTCTCCATTGCCATAAGAGCTTCTTCCGCTTTGTGCACATTGCAGAGAAGAACGAGGCTGAGGGCGGTTTCCCTTTGCTGAGCGGCAATGAGACACCTCCGTCGATGATGGATGATGTGGTCGAGCTGATGGATGGAAGTGAGTCGAGGAAGGAGAGCAGGGCGTGAGTGGAGGAGCTGCTCCAGACGTAAATTGTTGGCTGCCTGTGTAAGGTTGCGGCCGAACAACTCATGATGGATAGATGAGAGGAACGAGATCAAAAGAATATTAGATGCCATTATTGAGAAATCTGGTGAAGAAGATGAGAAGACAGTTTAGAAGAGCTGGATTAGGGTGCGCATATTTAAGCGTTATCACAGACGGTTCGTATACCAAACCGTCTCTGATATTAATATCATAGATGATTCGTATAACAAACCATCTCTGATATGTGCCTTATCATAGACGGTTCGTATAACAAACCGTCTCTGATAATGACACATCACCGATCCATGGTGTATCCCCCCAGGATTTCGATCTCACCCGTTCATTCTCTTCACATCAAATGGCAGGCACTAGTTCCTCCCACCGCTCGGCCCTTACTAATTACTACCCATCTACCTTTCCACCGGTAGTCATGCGTGAATTCATCCACTATATAGTTTCCTGCATCCTCCTTTTGACAACGCTGACTACCACCGTGAGCTTGCTCCTCTATTGTGACACCACGGTCGACTGCATAACACACTCTTATTGTAAGTGTCGTAAGAGTGTCTTATGTAGTCTCACTGTCGTGCCACAAAGGTGGCGCCACTGCCACCCCTCCATTGCCGGTGATATCCGACCACCATTCGATGCATCTAGCTTGTTCCTCGATGACGTCGACTACCGTCGTGAGCTAGCGCCTCCGTTGTGACACGACGGTGGATTGCACAACACACTCTTGTCGTATGTGTCGTAAGAGTGTCTTGTGTAGTCTCACCGTCATGCCACAAAGGTGGCGCTACCGCCGCCTCTCCATTGCCGGTGATATCCGGCTGCCATCCGGTGTATCCAGCTTCTACTGTCTACTAGGATCTCTACTTCTTATATATTCTTGCTATGTTAAAGTGTTGGGTTTATTATCTTGTTATACTGTAATGGTGGATTCTAATTTTAATGGAAATGGAATGTGCTGTTGTGTTAATTTGCCACTGTATTTGCCTGTTTTCAAAGAACATAGGTAACATTATTTCTTATGGCTAGCTAAAAAACAGAAAAAAAATTTAGGTACAGAGAGAACTATCACAGATGATTTTGTGGTATAAACCGTCTATGAAGGACTATCATAAATAGTTCTATATACCAACCGTCTGTGATACTCGCCAATCACAGACGGTTGGTAACTAGACCATATGTTATGTGTGAGTATCACAGATGATTTTGGTTCAAATCATCTTTAATAGTTTTCTTCACATATGATTCTAGTTACAAACCATCTGTGTTGTTTTTATCATAGACGGCTCATAAACTGTCTGTGATAACCCGCGATTACCATTGACACATAAATTCAGGCAGTTCAAAAAACCATCTGTGATGATAGTTCCGAACCGTCTATAATGACCTTTTTTGTAGTAGTGAGGATTAAATTAATACGGACCGTCAAGATAAAGTGGTACAAAGCAGTTAAATAGATGATATCTCTAAAACAACAATAGATCTATAGGAATCACACAACATTTCGTGCCTCAGTAATATCCAATCTCACAAAGAACCCATGTTTCAGCATATGTGGACGACATGCTGTAGGTTTAGTCACCTCAACCTTCTCAGATAACTGCAAGTGGGTACATTCGATGCATCAAGAAAATACCTAGAGCAAATGGGTGTATATTGGCATGTTTGCAGTGGAGAAGATATTTTTTACATTAACAATTGCCTTGCGAAACAAATACATCATATTCAATTAATAAGAAAGCCATAGCAAATTAATAAGTATTCAACAAGGCAAGAATTACACCTTAAAACACCTTAAAAGGAGCCCTTTTGTGGATATATTCTTATCTTAGTGCTGAAGGCACCCTTGCATGCGAGAAACAAGGCAGAGATTTTGTTGAAAAAATATTGGTGCACTGTGGATTAGAACCATCATAAGTGTGTTAGTAGTACTAATTTAACTTATGAATCATTTAGTATGAGATATGCAATTGTTAGGATTATAAAATTATGAACCTCGGTGGGTGGGAGGCCATTGGATGGATGGGTGCACTCATCATGAGGTAATGACATAACTCATTTTTACTCCATTCCTCATTTTCCCTATAAGCACTATTAATGAGGAAGGACTAAGTATACCCATTTCTCAACTTAAACACCTCCATATGTGAATTATCTGATCTATTTTTTTGTTAACAACATGTGAAACCATATCGGGCTTCACAACTTACAATCATCATACTTATAGTTACTTTTATGGTAAGCCTTATATAAAATTTTTCAATTCAGTCAGGCTTATTCTTAAAATTTTCTCTAGCCTCTAGGAGTGAAGTGCCCAAGATATATAGATCAGATGATAGCAATATCAAACTTAACATATTTTGCATAGCTAAAGAAAGTCAAGTGCAACTTTATTTAATTATAATTGTGTGAGTTATTGACTTGAGATCTATATATAACTAATAGCTTTCTATGAAGTAATAACCAATGAAATATATATATTGTTGGTGCGAATATGAGTACTATCAGATTTAATGATTATTATATAATTGCTTTTATTTCTCTTTGGACCAAAGATAACTAAAATATGACTTATCTTTTATTTAGAGAATTGATGCTTAAGAGCATTAGCAATTCATCTTCAGGATATTACCATGAGAAGGGAATTATTGAAACTTAAGCCTAGGTATTCATCCTCGGGACGTGTACTAATGGGATAATAACAAAGCAAAAGTGATAATTGGTAACAATGATGATACATTGTTCATTGCCATATCATAAACAGGAAAGAAGAATGTTACATATGACATGCTCGGGGATGCAACGTGCTCAGAGAGGAGGCGTGCTCGAGAAGGAGGCGGTAGCTCATGCTGAAGGGATATTTAGAGAATATTAAGTGTTTGAGTGAGAGCGTGGGCAATCCCTAGAGTTTGAATATAAATAGGTCACATCACAGATAGTTCTAAATTGGAACTGTTTGTGACAAATACACATCACAGATGGTTATAAATATATTCTCATATACATAAATGTAAATTCACACACACACATATGTACACAAATATATATACAGGTATATATGTGTATATATATGTAGGTACATATATACATATGTATGTGTATATATAGGACGCTGAAATGAGGCACCAAGCTTCTCTGCCTTTGGATTGCTTTTAGATGCGTGCTAGTGCAATGGTATGGAAAAGAAGTCATTGACATGGATGGAAAGTCTCACTCATGGGTGGAAAAGTCTGACTCATGGATGGAAAATCTCACTCATGGAGCCTGAGCACCATGGTGCCTTTGTTATTTATACTATACACACACGTTTATATACATATATTAGATGCCAACTGGTTTAAATAAATATGAGGCAAATATTTGGTATTATCATTTCTGTCATATTGGTTTTGATAGTATTGCCAGAATGTCCAAATTAGATTTAATTCTAAAATGTGAAATTGTCAAAGGATCAAAGTGTCTCTCATGTGTGCAATCAAAGCAGCCTCAAAAACCCTTTAAGGGATTAGAGGACAAAAAGAACTTGGCACCATTAGATCTTGTTCATTTAGATTTATGTGAAATACATAGATTGTTGACAAAAGGAGGCAAAATGTATTTTCTAACTTTTATTGATGATGCAACATGCTACTGTTATGTTTATTTGCTAAAAAGTAAGGATGAAGTCTTAAATTACTTTAAGACTTATAAGGGTGAGGTTGAGAATTAACTAGAGAAGAAAATAAAAGGATTGAGGTCTGATTATAGAGGAGAGTACATTTCTCATGAATTCTCCCAATTTTGTTCTGAGCATAGAATAGTCCATAAATTTACACCACCATATTCACCCCAATCCAACGAGGTAGCTAAGAGGAAAAATCAGATACTAACAGACTTGGTTAATACCATGTTAGAAAGTGCCGGTATGCCTAAGATATGGTGGGGGAAAACTATATTGACAGTAACTTTTATTCTAAATAGAGTAATCACTAAAAAGAGTGAGATTACGTCATATGAGGGATGAAAGGGGAGAAAACCTAATGTTTATTTTCTACGAACTTTGGGGTGTTTGGTAAATTCAATATACCATTGCAGAAAAAGAGAAAATTTGGACCAAAATCAGTCGATTGTATTTTTCTAGGATATGCTCAAAATAGCACGGCCTATAGATTTTTAGTAGTTAAATTAGAAACTCACGTGATTATTGCTAACACAATAATGGAGTCTAGAGATGATTCATTTTTTGAGAATATCTTTGCTATGAGAACAATAGGCAGTACTTCGACACTGATAATGTTCAAACTGATAATATTGAAAGTGAGAATAATCAAACTTTTGAACTTCCCACCATTTCTAAACTAATATGCGATATCCCTAAGGAGAATAACAATCTAGTCACAGAAGCTCCTCACAAGAGCAATAGACAAAGGGTTGAAAAATACCTCTGGTAATGACTTTATTGTATACCTTGTGGATGATGTGCTAAAGATTCTTTTGGAGGCTTATGCATCTTCTGATACTAAGTAGTGAAAAGAGGCAGTCCGTATCGAGATGGACTCTATCATGGCTAATGGGACTTGGAAGATCAATGATCATCCTATCGGGTGTAAACCTGTAGGATGTATGTCGGACCCCAAGTTTAATACCTGGAATCCTCTGTGATAACACTGCATTATTCCCTGGATCAGTAGATACTGCTCACAGATACATCGCTGCATCATTTCATACACGATAAATTCATACATTACAATACCAGAGTTCAAATAGACCACATCGGGCCAGGGTTACAATAGAGCCGTCAGGCCAAATGTCTTACAATACATAAAAGCGGAAGCGGAAGCGTACATAGCGTAGGGGCACAACTCACCACAGGCAAGCGACTGGGATAACCCGAGTGCCAATGCTATTAATCAGGGACCTGACTAATAACGAAGGCACCCGCCAAAACTAGCCTGGTCAACTTTACTGAGGCGAGAGGCAAGACTACCGAAGCCTATTCTAACAACCACCGTCTTCATTTCCTTCGGCATCCTGATCCTCATGATAAGCGTAGTGCTCTTGATTCGCATCTTCTGAAAGGGGGGTTAAGAGCGAGATTGAGCACAAACAACCGTGCTCTGCGAGCCAACACACAGAATGCATATAATTATAGATGCAAGGCTATTCAAGGAAGGCTCGGGTTCTTTTAGTTGCATAAAGCGACATTTGGAAATACGATAACTTAAAATCTCTATGACTTAGCATTTTTCAAGAACTTATGATTTAAATTTTGAAAGTGTACAATAAACTAAGTAGTTTCCAATTCCAAATTTTATGGTTACATCCACCATATTTTAGGGTTACATCCACCCTATGTTATGGTTACATCCACCAATGCTTAACTTTTGAATAGCAGGTTACTTCCACCTTAATACCAACACTGGAGTACATCCCTCCAGTACAAATTACCAAAGTCAGGTTACATCCACCTTAAATTCAAACACTGGAGTACATCCCTCCAGTACAAATTACCAAAGTCAGGTTACATCCGCCTGACAGTTTTCTCCCCACCCACATTAGTTTTTAAATAGAACTAACTCGAGGAAGATTTCCGTGTCTGCCCTTGACCGTGGGCACGGCTATTCGAATAGTTTAAAACACTCTGCAGAGGTTGTACATCTTTACCCACAAGAGACTATCAGCTCGATGAGTCCGCATGATTCCTTTGCCATGTGGATCGAGAGATCATCACGAGGCCTTTACAATACCTCGCCCTATCGTCATCTCACCCATATGGGCTTACCCTTCCCGAAGAAGGTCCCATAAGTTGTGCGGGAAGATCCACCACAACGTCTAGCGCAGCTGGACTCCACTCTCCACAACGTCTAGCGCAGCTGGTGATCATCACCTTTACTCGGTGTCCCATTCAAGCCGGTTGTTTATTCCTCTTGCACAATCCCTTCTTTCCCCTACCCGTGAGATGACTTCAAGGGTCTAGTAAATTAGTCAGCCAAGCCTACACTTTGCCAGCATGTGGTTGTACGGTTATACACGGAGGGTCCACACAGGATTAAGTCCTTAGGTTGTTCGGGCGGTCATTCCACAAGCCCCTGTGTTACATCCACACCCACCACTCTTACCATCCGCCCAAACAGGTTTAGCAATTTTCAGGGTTTTGAGAAGCATAACACATTTTAACATAGTTATTCAGCCACGTACATCCCATGACTGTCCCAAAACTAGTTTCCATGATTAAAGAATGATTATCAGGGTTACTAGAACCCTGGACTTGACAAGCCTAGCATGGCAATAATAAGACTTATAACTACCATAGTTATTGTTTATATCTAGGGCGACAATGGTCAGGTATGTTCAAATGTTACTGGTGGTGTATTATATCATTAGGTGGACATAGGGTTGCTAGCTACCTTAAGAGTGACATACTTTTGCATATAAAGTAACGCATGCAAGTTTGATATTTTAAAAGAACATAGTTTCACATGAAATATAGGCGCAAAATGATCAAAGTATTGACTCGCCTGGATCAAAAGCTTGGGGGTCTTGCGCTGCTTCAAGCGGGGGCTCGTTCGCGTCGTCGAACTCTACTCGGACGGGAGAAACCGGAAAAAAGCAACACGAGAAAACGAGAGCCGAATAAGAACCAAATAAAATAAAACAACTCAAATGAACTCGAAATTGAACCAAACTAGAATCATTAAACAGGTCTTGATTTTAGAAAATTTTAGAAGTTGGTTTCGTTAAGTTCGGAGTTATGGTTAATAAGTTATGGTGCTTCAAAGTTTTAGATTCGGGAAATTCATATAGCTGACAGTTGGGGCCATCATTAATAATATAATTAATTAGCGGTTAGTGGGTGCTTAGGACAGGCGGTTACTCAGCCCATTAACTCCACTGGCACTCTGCTCGGCTGCTGTGTGGTCCGGCCGTGAGGGCGGCGGAACCGGCCGGCGGCGGGGAGGTCACGGCGGCGCGACGACGTTGGCCAAAACGGGCTCCACAACCTCGTGCGCACCGCAGGGAGGGAGGAATCGGCCGGACTTGGCCGGGCGGCGGGTGGCGGCGGTAAGGCGGCGGCGGAGGCAGGGGAGAGGGGCGCCGGCGGCCTGGGCCGTGATGGTTCAATTCCTCGGGAATGTAGTATCCTCGGGCAACCACGAGCGCACCTGGGGCGTCAGCTGAGGCCGAGGGGAGGCAGGGCGGGCCGGCGGCGAGGGATGGCTTGGCGACGAGGTGGATGACGGCGGCGGCTCGTTGGGGAGGGCGGCGGGGTCCGGCGGTGTGGCGAGAGCGTTCACGGGGCCCGGGCGGTGCTCCTCGCGCAAGGAATCGACCCGGGACTCCGCGCTTCACCGGGAAGACCCAACGCCGGCGGTGGCGATGAAACGTGTCGCCGGCGGCCTGCGAGAGGGAAGGAGGCGATTAGGCCGGGGAGGAGGAAGAGGGGATAGTGGGGAGCGCGGGGAGGGCCTCAGGAGGGCCGGGTGTCGACCGGCGGCGCGGGGCGGCGAAGTCTCCTGGCAGCGCACGCACGGCAGAGGAAAACGACGATGTGGGCGTTCTCGAGCGAGCCTCGGCGGGGTGAGTGTGAAGTAAGCGGCGCCATGTATAGTGCCCGGGGAAGCGCAACGAGACGCCGAGGAGGCAAGGCGGCATGGCGCCGTGCATGCACGCAGCACGCGAAGGCGATTGGTGGCAGAGGAGCAGGCGTGATCAGGCGTACCACGGTGGCGCAGCAACAAGGACGAGCGACGTGCACGGCAACGTCTCACAGAAACTGAGGCCGGCTGCCATTGTCGGGCGCTGATGGCGAGGAGAGGCGCTGAAGACGAGGGCTGACACCGCAATAACTCGCCGACGGAGTTCGTGCCGCAAGACGACAATCTACTGCTCTGCCAGAGGAGGAGAATGGAGTGTTGGCTGGGAAGGCTTGGGGAGGAAAATCCTACCGTTAGCATACATACATACTCATATATGTATACTGGTATATATACATATATACATGCATATATCTTTTCTTAACATTCTGAGCCTCCTGAATCCTTTAATCCATGAAGTATATTTCATATTTTAGATTTTATGAGATTAACTTGATTTTCTTCCCTGGAGAAGGAGCAAAGTTTTTATTTTAAAGGACTTTCGCATTTTCTAGGATATACACATATATGCATATATATACATATATACATATATATGTATTTGGAAGCAAAAAGAATAGCCAACTGAGAATAAAAGCTTTCAATTTCATTAACATACATTTGGATTTTACACTGGCAGAGGATTTTGAAAATGGGGTGTTACAGATCCCACCCCCCTTAAAATGAATCTCGACCCCGAGATTCTGCTATTCTGAGAAAAGAAAGGGAAAGTCGGCTCTAAGTTGATCCTCTCGCTCCCAGGTTGCCTCTCGCTCGGAGTGGTTGCTCCATTGGACTTTGCAGAGGCGAATAATCTGGCGTCTGGTCTTCTTCTCCATAATGTCGAGAATTTTGATCGGGTGCTCTGGGTAGGACAGATCTTTCTGTAGTTCAATGGTTTCCACTGAGGTCTGCTCTTCGGGAACTCTGAGACACTTCTTGAGCTGAGAAACGTGAAACACATTGTGCACATCTGATAGGCTTGCGGGTAGCTCTAATCGATAAGCAACTTCTCCACATTTGGCAATAATAGGGAATGGCCCTATGTATCGCGGAGCAAGCTTGCCTTTCACCTTGAATCTGCGGATTCCTCGGAGGGGTGACACCTTAAGGTATACATGATCTCCAACTTGGAATGTCAATTTTCTACGGCGATTATCTGCGTAGCTCTTTTGTCTGGACTGGGCGGCTTGTAGGCGATCCCTGATTAAACGAACTTTTTCCTCTGCCTGCTTCAGAGTGTCGGGTCCAAAGATGTACCCTTCTCCTGTTTCTGACCAATGTAGAGGAGTTCTACATTTACGTCCATAAAGGGCTTCAAAAGGTGACATCTTGAGGCTTGATTGATAGCTATTATTGTAGGCAAATTCCGCATAAGGTAAACATTTCTCCCAATCTGAGGTGAACTCTAGAGCACATGCGCGTAGCATATCTTCCAAAATTTGGTTTATTCTCTCGGTCTGTCCATCTGTTTGGGGGTGGTATGCAGTACTGAATGCTAGATGGGTTCCTAAGGCATCGTGCAAACTGGCCCAGAAATGCGAGGTGAATTGAGGACCCCGATCTGAGACTATCCTTTTAGGTACACCATGTAGACATACAACGCGAGCCATGTATAATTCGGCCAGTCTGTCTCCCTTGTAGTTGGTCTTTACAGGAATAAAGTGGGCAACTTTGGTCAATCTATCAACTATTACCCATATAGAATCATATCCCGATTTAGTGCGGGGTAAACCAGTTATGAAATCCATTCCCACTTCTTCCCATTTCCACTGAGGAATTTGCAGAGGTCGAAGAAGTCCGGCAGGTCTCTGATGTTCAGCTTTGACCTTCTGGCATATGTCACAACAGGCTACATATTCAGCAATATCTCGCTTCATGCGAGGCCACCAATACAATGTCTTCATTTCTTGATACATTTTAGTGCTACCTGGGTGTAGAGTATAAGCAGAGCTATGTGCTTCCTTGAGTATCAGGTCTTTGAGGTCCTTCTGGTGGGGAACAAAAATTCGTTTTCCATACCATAGAATTCCTTGTTTATCTTCTATCATTTTAGGGGCTTTCCCCTGGGTCATGAGACTTTTGAACTTCTGAACTCCAGGGTGTCCCTTCTGGGCTGCCTTGATTTGCTCTTCAAGAGTTGGTTGCACTTCCATGGTAGCTAGAGTACCATGCTCTACCATTTCTAGGTTAAGGGCTTCAAATTCCCTGCAGAGCTCGGGTTGCAATTCCTTCACCATGAGGTTGTTGCAATGGGGTTTGCGACTTAGGGCGTCAGCTACTACATTAGCTTTTCCGGGATGATAGTGGACGTCCAAATCGTAGTCCTTAATTAACTCCAACCATCTTCTTTGTCTTAGGTTGAGGTCGGCTTGAGTGAAAATATACTTGAGACTCTTATGGTCCGTATAAATGTCACAGTGATTTCCAATCAAATAGTGTCGCCAAATTTTTAAGGCGTGCACTACCGAGGCTAACTCCAAATCATGAGTTGGGTAGTTATCTTCATGGGGACGAAGTTGTCTGGAGGCATATGCTACAACCTTTCCTCCTTGCATGAGCACACAGCCTAGGCCTTGGCGAGATGCATCACAATATACTTCAAAATCCTTGTGTATATCTGGCAGGACTAACACAGGGGCTGTGGTCAATTTTTGCTTTAATTCTTGAAAACTCTTTTCACATGCTCCTGTCCACTCATATTTCTTCTCTTTCTTGAGTAGGTTCGTCATTGGTCTGGCTATTTTGGAAAAGCCTTCTATGAAGCGTCTGTAGTATCCGGCTAGACCCAGAAAACTACGCACTTCAGTGACTGAGGTGGGCTGCTTCCATTCTAGGACTGCCTTTACTTTAGAGGGGTCAACTGCTACTCCTCCTGCGGATATGATGTGCCCAAGGAAACTAACTTCATGCAACCAAAATTCACATTTGCTACACTTGGCATACAACTGGTGCCTCTTAAGTGTTTCGAGGACTATCCGCAGGTGTTCCTCGTGTTCTTTGGTGGTCTTAGAGTAGATCAGGATGTCGTCTATGAATACTACCACAAATTTGTCCAGGTATTCCATAAAGACTTTATTCATCAGGTTCATAAAATAAGCTGGGGCATTGGTCAATCCAAATGACATGACTGTATACTCAAATAAGCCATACCGGGTAGTAAAAGCTGTCTTAGGAATATCTTCTGCCCTGATCTTGAGTTGATGATACCCTGATCTTAAATCTATTTTAGAGAAGACGGTAGCCCCAGATAATTGGTCAAACAGATCATCTATTCGAGGCAAGGGATATTTGTTCTTGATGGTTACTTCATTAAGGGCTCTGTAATCTACACATAATCTGGCGGAGCCATCCTTCTTTCTGACAAATAACACGGGGGAACCCCATGGAGA
Organism: Dendrocalamus latiflorus; assembly: GCA_017311315.1. Lineage (NCBI taxonomy): Eukaryota > Viridiplantae > Streptophyta > Magnoliopsida > Poales > Poaceae > Dendrocalamus > Dendrocalamus latiflorus. The sequence goes on from CM029624.1 coordinate 4,571,747, forward strand.
TGAGCTGGGTCTAATGAATCCTTTGGCTTGAAGATCCTCAATTTGTGTCTTTAATTCCTCAAGTTCATCTACCGCCATTCGGTATGGTCTTTTAGCAATTGGGGCAGTACCTGGCTTTAGGTTGATCACAAATTCTATCTCCCTATCTGGCGGCATGCCTGGTAGTTCTTCTGGGAAGACTTCTGGGTAATCCTGAACTACTGGTGTTTCTTCTAATACCTTTTCTTCAAGGTGATGGATTACGTGTCCCGAAGAGGGGCGATCCACACTAACTTTTATGTTTTCCCCAGAGGCCTTGGTGAGTATTACTTTCCTATTTGCACAGTCTAACAATCCTTGATTCTTTGCTAGCCAGTCCATCCCTAGGATGATGTCCAAGGTCTGAGATGGCAAGATCAACAGGTCTGCTGGAAAATCACAATCCTCCATGGTGACTTCTACCCTTGGGCTAACTAGCGTAGCAGTTAAGGGTCCTCCTGGGGAACTAAGTACCACAGGTTTCTTTAGTCTAAAGGTTGGCAACTTAACCTTTTCAACAAATTCCCTAGAAACAAAAGAATGCGAAGCACCAGAGTCAAACAAAACTTGTGCGGGTATCGACTTAACAGAGAACGTACCCATAAGTACTCCGGTGGCATTTCGAGCATCTTCTGCAGTGACGTGGTTGACACGGCCATGGTGTGGAGCTGATGCTGTCCTTGATGCTTGAGGTGCCTGATAATTCTTGTTTGATGCTGACGACTGAACTCGGGATGAAGAGATTCCAGGATTAAACTTCCCTGGTGTAGCTTGGCGATCCGGGCATTGGTTGGCGAAATGCCCCTTGGCTCCGCAACTGAAGCAGTGAAGGTTTGCGGCTGGGTTGGTTGCGGAAGGCTGCCCTATGGGACGGGCCACCTGAATCCCACTGTTGTTGGGGCGTGGTGTTTGGAATGGAGCTCTGGGTGCTGGTGTTGTCACCTGGCGAAAAGATGAGCTGCCTTGGTATGCTGATTTGGGCTGGAAGGTATTCTGAGGTCGTTGAGCTGTCCACTTCCTCTTCCTACTGGTCTCCAAAATTTTCCTTTCGTTCTCCAGGATGCGAGCCTTGTTTACCAAGTGATGGAAACTGGAATGGTCATGCAGAATCAACTGTGCTCGCATTTCCTCGTGCATCCCTTCTAGGAATCGATCAATCTTCTCTTCTTGATTGGCTACGTCCCGTGAGGCATAGCGAGCTAGCTGGTTGAAGCGTGTGAGATACTCCAAGATAGACATATTTCCTTGCTTCAAGTTTCTAAACTCGTTCTTTTTCATCCTCATGATGCCTGCTGGGACAAAGTTCTGCCTAAAAGCAGTCTTAAACTCAGCCCAAGTGATGGCAGTTTCGCCTGCTGCTGACTCTGCTTCATCTTCATTGTGGTTCTCTTCGTCTTCCTGCTCTTCCTGCTGATCGTCTGCTGGATCGACAGCTCCTACTCCTTCCTCCTCTGCTTCCTCTTCTTCTTCTTGTTCTTCCTCTTCATCTGAGCTGTTGCCTACGGGTTTCTTCTTTCCACGACAGGCGAGGTAGTTTTCCCACCATGCCGCCGCGGCACCTTTAAGCTGATGAGCAGCGAAGTCTACCTTGTCTTCTTCAGTGCATCGTGCAAGTTTAAGCTTTTTCTCAGTATCACGTAGCCAATCTTCGGCTTCTAAGGGTTCATTAGCTGAGGAGAAGGTCATTGGTCGGGTTCTCAAGAAGTCAGATAAGTTGGAGTTGCGACCAGCTGCATTGGCTTGCTGACTGGATAGCATTGCCTGAAGGATCTGTGTTTGCTGTGCTAATACTTGTGCCATGGTTGGTGGTGCTGGAGGTGGTGGCGGCAGGTTCAAACCATAGCCTCTGCCTTGGCCTCTTCCACGAGCTGCGGCCCTTGGGGCTCGGCCTCTACCACGAGCAGCAGCCCTCCTGGGAGCCATCTGGAACAATCTAGAGCCGTTTTAGAGACTAAAAGAAAGAAGGAAAGACATATATGAGGGTTTGCTAGCCCCCTAATGGCACAACATAAAACCAAACGAAAGAGAAGCAATTAAAACACAAGGCATTATGCCTACGATAATTCATTACATTAGGGGGGTTAGGTATTACATGACAGCCGTGCACAGCATACGGCTTACACAAGTCATGACACCGCATACACAACGTCTACTAACTGGGTACATAAGGGGGATACATCTGGGGAAGTGTGCATACACACCAACAAAAGACTGCCTAGACAATACTACTGTCTAACCTACATTAGTCTATCTCCGGGGACCGAGGGTGGGTCTGACCGCAGGATCTCGGCGAACCCTCCTTCGCTTTCCCCATGGGAGATGTGATCCCATGGACCAACTGGTGCAGCTCCGGCCATCTAAAAATTTTGAACACCAATAGATTAGGACAGATGAAAATACAAAAGAAATTTTGGGTGAGTATAGGAACTAAGAGAGTTGAGTAAAGCAGTACTACGCTATATTTTTGCAAAAGTTTTACATAGTTTTTTGTAAATAGGACTCAGACCTTAAATCGTGACCAGTCTAGCTAAGGTTTATACAGTCGTATGCTCTGATACCAGCTCTGTCGGACCCCAAGTTTAATACCTGGAATCCTCTGTGATAACACTGCATTATTCCCTGGATCAGTAGATACTGCTCACAGATACATCGCTGCATCATTTCATACACGATAAATTCATACATTACAATACCAGAGTTCAAATAGACCACATCGGGCCAGGGTTACAATAGAGCCGTCAGGCCAAATGTCTTACAATACATAAAAGCGGAAGCGGAAGCGTACATAGCGTAGGGGCACAACTCACCACAGGCAAGCGACTGGGATAACCCGAGTGCCAATGCTATTAATCAGGGACCTGACTAATAACGAAGGCACCCGCCAAAACTAGCCTGGTCAACTTTACTGAGGCGAGAGGCAAGACTACCGAAGCCTATTCTAACAACCACCGTCTTCATTTCCTTCGGCATCCTGATCCTCATGATAAGCGTAGTGCTCTTGATTCGCATCTTCTAAAAGGGGGGTTAAGAGCGAGATTGAGCACAAACAACCGTGCTCCGCGAGCCAACACACAGAATGCATATAATTATAGATGCAAGGCTATTCAAGGAAGGCTCGGGTTCTTTTAGTTGCATAAAGCGACATTTGGAAATACGATAACTTAAAATCTCTATGACTTAGCATTTTTCAAGAACTTATGATTTAAATTTTGAAAGTGTACAATAAACTAAGTAGTTTCCAATTCCAAATTTTATGGTTACATCCACCATATTTTAGGGTTACATCCACCCTATGTTATGGTTACATCCACCAATGCTTAACTTTTGAATAGCAGGTTACTTCCACCTTAATACCAACACTGGAGTACATCCCTCCAGTACAAATTACCAAAGTCAGGTTACATCCACCTTAAATTCAAACACTGGAGTACATCCCTCCAGTACAAATTACCAAAGTCAGGTTACATCCGCCTGACAGTTTTCTCCCCACCCACATTAGTTTTTAAATAGAACTAACTCGAGGAAGATTTCCGTGTCTGCCCTTGACCGTGGGCACGGCTATTCGAATAGTTTAAAACACTCTGCAGAGGTTGTACATCTTTACCCACAAGAGACTATCAGCTCGATGAGTCCGCATGATTCCTTTGCCATGTGGATCGAGAGATCATCACGAGGCCTTTACAATACCTCGCCCTATCGTCATCTCACCCATATGGGCTTACCCTTCCCGAAGAAGGTCCCATAAGTTGTGCGGGAAGATCCACCACAACGTCTAGCGCAGCTGGACTCCACTCTCCACAACGTCTAGCGCAGCTGGTGATCATCACCTTTACTCGGTGTCCCATTCAAGCCGGTTGTTTATTCCTCTTGCACAATCCCTTCTTTCCCCTACCCGTGAGATGACTTCAAGGGTCTAGTAAATTAGTCAGCCAAGCCTACACTTTGCCAGCATGTGGTTGTACGGTTATACACGGAGGGTCCACACAGGATTAAGTCCTTAGGTTGTTCGGGCGGTCATTCCACAAGCCCCTGTGTTACATCCACACCCACCACTCTTACCATCCGCCCAAACAGGTTTAGCAATTTTCAGGGTTTTGAGAAGCATAACACATTTTAACATAGTTATTCAGCCACGTACATCCCATGACTGTCCCAAAACTAGTTTCCATGATTAAAGAATGATTATCAGGGTTACTAGAACCCTGGACTTGACAAGCCTAGCATGGCAATAATAAGACTTATAACTACCATAGTTATTGTTTATATCTAGGGCGACAATGGTCAGGTATGTTCAAATGTTACTGGTGGTGTATTATATCATTAGGTGGACATAGGGTTGCTAGCTACCTTAAGAGTGACATACTTTTGCATATAAAGTAACGCATGCAAGTTTGATATTTTAAAAGAACATAGTTTCACATGAAATATAGGCGCAAAATGATCAAAGTATTGACTCGCCTGGATCAAAAGCTTGGGGGTCTTGCGCTGCTTCAAGCGGGGGCTCGTTCGCGTCGTCGAACTCTACTCGGACGGGAGAAACCGGAAAAAAGCAACACGAGAAAACGAGAGCCGAATAAGAACCAAATAAAATAAAACAACTCAAATGAACTCGAAATTGAACCAAACTAGAATCATTAAACAGGTCTTGATTTTAGAAAATTTTAGAAGTTGGTTTCGTTAAGTTCGGAGTTATGGTTAATAAGTTATGGTGCTTCAAAGTTTTAGATTCGGGAAATTCATATAGCTGACAGTTGGGGCCATCATTAATAATATAATTAATTAGCGGTTAGTGGGTGCTTAGGACAGGCGGTTACTCAGCCCATTAACTCCACTGGCACTCTGCTCGGCTGCTGTGTGGTCCGGCCGTGAGGGCGGCGGAACCGGCCGGCGGCGGGGAGGTCACGGCGGCGCGACGACGTTGGCCAAAACGGGCTCCACAACCTCGTGCGCACCGCAGGGAGGGAGGAATCGGCCGGACTTGGCCGGGCGGCGGGTGGCGGCGGTAAGGCGGCGGCGGAGGCAGGGGAGAGGGGCGCCGGCGGCCTGGGCCGTGATGGTTCAATTCCTCGGGAATGTAGTATCCTCGGGCAACCACGAGCGCACCTGGGGCGTCAGCTGAGGCCGAGGGGAGGCAGGGCGGGCCGGCGGCGAGGGATGGCTTGGCGATGAGGTGGATGACGGCGGCGGCTCGTTGGGGAGGGCGGCGGGGTCCGGCGGTGTGGCGAGAGCGTTCACGGGGCCCGGGCGGTGCTCCTCGCGCAAGGAATCGACCCGGGACTCCGCGCTTCACCGGGAAGACCCAACGCCGGCGGTGGCGATGAAACGTGTCGCCGGCGGCCTGCGAGAGGGAAGGAGGCGATTAGGCCGGGGAGGAGGAAGAGGGGATAGTGGGGAGCGCGGGGAGGGCCTCAGGAGGGCCGGGTGTCGACCGGCGGCGCGGGGCGGCGAAGTCTCCTGGCAGCGCACGCACGGCAGAGGAAAACGACGATGTGGGCGTTCTCGAGCGAGCCTCGGCGGGGTGAGTGTGAAGTAAGCGGCGCCATGTATAGTGCCCGGGGAAGCGCAACGAGACGCCGAGGAGGCAAGGCGGCATGGCGCCGTGCATGCACGCAGCACGCGAAGGCGATTGGTGGCAGAGGAGCAGGCGTGATCAGGCGTACCACGGTGGCGCAGCAACAAGGACGAGCGACGTGCACGGCAACGTCTCACAGAAACTGAGGCCGGCTGCCATTGTCGGGCGCTGATGGCGAGGAGAGGCGCTGAAGACGAGGGCTGACACCGCAATAACTCGCCGACGGAGTTCGTGCCGCAAGACGACAATCTACTGCTCTGCCAGAGGAGGAGAATGGAGTGTTGGCTGGGAAGGCTTGGGGAGGAAAATCCTACCGTTAGCATACATACATACTCATATATGTATACTGGTATATATACATATATACATGCATATATCTTTTCTTAACATTCTGAGCCTCCTGAATCCTTTAATCCATGAAGTATATTTCATATTTTAGATTTTATGAGATTAACTTGATTTTCTTCCCTGGAGAAGGAGCAAAGTTTTTATTTTAAAGGACTTTCGCATTTTCTAGGATATACACATATATGCATATATATACATATATACATATATATGTATTTGGAAGCAAAAAGAATAGCCAACTGAGAATAAAAGCTTTCAATTTCATTAACATACATTTGGATTTTACACTGGCAGAGGATTTTGAAAATGGGGTGTTACAATGTAGTGGGTCTTTAAAAAGAAATTAAGGCCTGATGGTACTATTGAGAACTACAAGGAAAGACTTACAGCTAAGGGTTACACCCAGAAAGAGGGGGAAGATTTTTTTAATGCATATTCTCCTGTCACCAGATTAACCACCATAAGAGTTCTCCTTGCGTTAGCTTCTTTCTATGGTCTACATGTCCATCAAATGGATATGGAGACAGTGGCGAATCTACCGTGGGTGCTTGTGGGGGCTCGAGCACCCCCTCCTCCCACCGTGGTTGAAGAATACCCGGCCGGCCGGCCCAGAGGCGGGAGAGATCGGAGGACGGAGGATGAAGAACAGTCGGACTGCCGGAGTGAGTCAACACTGAGGATCTGAGGCCTATTCGGTGGCTTAAAGCCCAGCGGCGGAGGGGGAGCCGGGAAGGGGGAGGCGGTCACTGGTCGGCTACTCGGCGTGGAGCCGCGGAGCCGCGAAGGGGGAGGCCGGGGTCGGTCGGCAGCCCGCACGGAGGCGGAGGGCGGAGCGGAGGGGCCGAGGGGGAGGCGGTCGGGCTGTCAGCCACTTGGTGGCGGCCGGGCGCGGCCGCGCGGGCGAGGCCGAGCGGGAGCGGCAGAGCGGAGCGGCTGTCGGCGGACGAGGTGACGATGCTGACGAGACGACGAAGCTATTCTCCATTCGCTCGGGCGCCCGCTGCGGATTCGCTTCGCCAGTTCGCCGTCTGCAGAAATGCCGAATGAACTCAATGAAGTGGTGCGCGGACTGCCGAGTGCGGTCGTCGGTCAGGTCGTCTGCGGTCTGCCCGAGCCCGAGTGCGGGTGCCCGACTGCCCGCCCGTGATTCGTGTCTCCAGTCTCCGTGAGGCGCGTCGCCGTGTCGGGCTGTCCGCTGTCGGCAGTAAGAGACCGCGAGTGCGTGACTGCAGACCGCGTGAACCTGACTCATGCATTGTAGTAACACAAACTGACTGTAGCTGGCACCATAACTCGTGAGTCGTGACTCACGGTTCATGCACGTATTATGTATGCTGCAGTTGTTTATCAGTTATCAACATCTGAATACTGTTTCGTTAGTTCGTTGTTAAGTAGGTTCTGTTTTATGTTCTCACTGGAACTATATATTGTATGTTTTTTATCTGTATATGTTCTAAGTAGAGACACCGAGTTATTGTTTAACTGATCTAAATTATTGTTTAATTAATACTTAACAGTAGGCATTAGACATTAGCCGATTAGCCAATTTATAGACACTCACAATTTAATATTGTATCACTATATTTGATATTTCTTATCTGCAGATCGGTACTTACATATTTATGAACATTTGAAGCACATTATCCATTAGCAAGGTACTAAATTTATTGTATTGTACATTTTCAATTTATTCTCTTTCTATTTATGTATGAATTTGATATTGCAATGGTAAAAGACTAGTAGATGTAGCTTTGGTATATTTATATTGTGCTATAGCCTTAACAGTAGAGCTCCCCCTCAATTTTCATCCTAGATTCGCCACTGTATGGAGAGTTGGAGGAAGAAACATATATGGATCAATCGGATGGTTTTGTGATTTCTAGATAGGAAAATAGAGTATTCGGATTATTGAATTCTTTTATGGCCTAAAACATGCACCTAAACAATGGCACGAGAAGTTTGACAAAACTTTGACATCCGCCAGCTTCGTTGTGAATGAAGCTGATAAATGTGTATATTACTGCTATGGTGGGGGTCAAGGAGTGATCTTATGTCTGCATATAGATGACATACTTATATTTGGAACAAACCTGTTGTAATTGATGAGGTCAAATCTTTCTTATCTCGGTGTTCTGATATAAAAGACTTGGGAGAGGCAGATGTCATTCTGAATATTAAATTGATCAAAAGCAAGGATGGGATCACTTTGAATCAATCCTATTATGCTGAGAAAATATTGAGCTAGTTCTGCTTTGAAAACTATAAAATTTCTCCAACACCCTATGATGCAAGTATTAAGCTTTGAAAGAACCAGGGGCTAGGAAAAGATCAATTGATATATTCATAAATTATTGGGTCACTCATGTATTTAGTTGGTGCCACAAGACCTGACATTTCATTTGTTGTGAGTAAATTAAGTCAGTTTACTTCTAACCCAGAACATGATCATTGGGAGGCACTTGAAAGAGTGTTGCGCTACTTGAGGGGCACAATATCTTTTGGAATTCATTATACTGGATACCCTTCTATATTAGAATAATATAATGACTCCAATTGGATCTCTGATGTGGATGAGAGAAAACCTACTAGTGGTTATGTGTCTACTTTAGCTGGTGCTGCAGTTTCATGGAGGTCTTTCAAATAGACTATATTGACGAGGTCAACCATGGAAGTAGAACATGTAGCACTTGACACAACCATTGTTGAGGCTGAATGGCTGAGAGAGCTTCTGTTGGATTTGCCATTGGTTGAGAAACCAATACTGGTAATCCTGATGTACTGTGATAATCAAATAGTATTAGCCAAAGTCACAAGTACAAAGAATAATATAAAGTCCTCTAGACATGTGAAGCATAGGCTTAAATCTTTTAGAAAACTAAGAAACCCCAGAGTGATTACTGTGAACTATATTCACGCTAAGAAAAATCTAGCAAACCCTTTTACAAAGGGGTTAGCATGGAAAGCAATTTCTGTTTCATCTATGGACATGTGAATGAGGCCCATTTGAGTTACATCACAATGGTAACCTATACCTTCTTAATCGGAGATCCCGTGATTTAGGTAAAGGGAAAACAAGTTGTTGTTGCAACAAGAGAGTACATATACATTATACACATGTCCTAATAAACAAAGTACTCTCGACTATATGGAAGGTTGGTACAAAGCCTTAATGTATTCTGTTATCCAAATAAGGAAAAGGTATCAGCCTACAAGATACTTGAAAAGAATACACCTACTTGAGCCTAATAGTTGGTCATAGTTTACAAGAATGGGGCATTCTCTAGAAAGCTCATGAGTAGATAAGAGAGAATAACTATGTAATGCTTCGTTTAGATATGGCTCATTGGCAGTCTAGTACTAGTTGAAAATTTAAGCGAAATCTGATCACGAAAAGCTATGAATTCAAGGCATAGTCCATTCATCAACTGTGAGAATGTCAGACCCTGGATTTAACCAATCCAGAATCCTCTGTGATACCATTACACTATTCCCAAGATCAGTAGATAGTGCTCACAGATACATTACTGAATCATTTCATACACGGTTCAAGCCATGGTATTACAATACTAGAGTTTACATAGCACCCATAGGGTGAATTCTTACAGAAGGGGCCGTCAGGCCAAAATAAGTCCATTACATCTAAAACAACAATAGCAGAAGCAAAAGGAGAGGTTCATCTCAACACAAGCAAGCGACCGGGGTCAACTTAGGTGCGATTAATATTACCCAGTGGCCTGGCTAACGTTAAACACACCTGATAGTCAGCATGGTCGGCTAGACTGTAAGGAGACACTAGCTCCTAATCTAATCGCCACCATCTTCATTTCCCTCTCCGGCTTGGTCCTGGTAGTACTCGTACTGGTCTTGATTTGCAACATCTGATGATAAGGGGGTAGAGAGCGAGGGTGAGCACACACAACCGTGCTCTGCGAGCCAACACACAAAAATGCAAATACTTGTATGCAAGGCTTACATAAGGGTGGATAAGGTTCTTTTATTTGCACAAAGCAATAGTTGCAAATATCATAATTACAAATCCTAAGACCTGGCGTTTTTAACAAAACATGTTTTAAAGAGTTTAAATTATGCAGTATGTATATAATAGTGCTGGTTCCATCTACCGGTTACATGGCTCCATCCATCGATCCTAGATTTATAGATTAAACTGTAACAACGCTGGAGTACTTCCCTCCAGGAAAAGTCAAAGATTGGAGTACTTCCCTCCAGTTAGCTTTTCAACCCATCCACAAAATTTTTGGAAATAGAACTAACTCAAGGAAATTCCCATGTCCGCCCTTGACCGTGGGCACAGCTATTCGAATAGTTTAAACTCTGCAGAGGTTGTACATTTTTCCCATAAGAGACAATCAGCTCGAGGGGCCCACATGATTCCTTTGTCATATAGATCGAGAGATCGTCACGAGGCCTTTACAATACCTTGCCCTTTCATCCTCTCACCCTTATGGGCTTATCACTTACGAAAGGGTCCCATAAGTTGTGTGGGAAGTTCCACCACAACGTCTAGCACAAGTGGACTTTTGTCTCCACAATGTCTAGCACAGCTGGCGGACATCACCGGTAAGCGGTGTCCCATTCAGGTCGGATTGTTATACCCCCTGCACAATCCCAGTACTAGATTTTCGGCCTAATGCCACGAAAGAAATTGCAACGCCACCAATTTGGTTGTAATAGGTAGGACGTATTGCAACGTTTTTCCAAAACGGTGGCAATAGGTGGACTTTATTGCCACTATTATATTGCATTGCGATATTCGTAAATGTCGTTGCAATAGGTAGGTGTTATCGCAACCATTTTGAAAACGTGTTGCAATAGGTTGGATATATTGCCCCGACACTCTTTTGTTGCGTTAGTGTTGATTTTCGTTGCAATTATTTGCTACTATTGCAACCATATATAATTTCGTTGCTATTGGGTGATATTATTGCCACGGTGTTGTTTCGTTGGGATAATCTTCAGCGGCGTTGCAGTAGGTAGGTGCGTATTGCAACGAAAAACTAAATCGATGCAATAACATATTTATATTGCCACGTGTAAATTTTGTTGCTATAGAGTAGTGTGTTTCGTTGCAATATGGTATTATATTGCAACTCTTTTATTTCGTGGACTTTTGTTTAGCTATCCAGTCATGCGGCAAAAAAATTATGAAAATTGAAAAAATGGGAAGCCACCTAGGAATCGAACTAGGGACCTCTTGATTGGCAGCCAACGCTCATACCACTAGGACACAAACACAGTTGTGATTATACGTGAAAAATATTGTACCTAAACAATAATAAGTGGAGGCGCCCTACATCATCATAGTTATCGATCTACCGCTGCCCTAGGATTGTACCTTATTGCGTGAAGGGCTCCAACACCGGAGGCCGGCGCCCTAGAGTGAGACGGCAATTCACGTACCTGCAGAGATCGATCAACACTGGAGGCCGGCGCCCTAGAGCGAGACCGGCAATTCACGTACCTGCAGATCGGGTCGTTCGTCGGCGTCTCTGCTTTTCTATCCGCGGTCGTGCGCACGGAGGTGATTTTCTTCAGCGTCGTCACGACTTATCAATTGGCAAATGCATACGCACGCATGCATGATGCTTTGAGCCAAGCAAACAAATCTATCCGGTCACTTGTGAGTTGAACATGCATACATGATTTGAGTTTTTGATTTGAGTTTTTGAGGAGAGAGGAAAATATGATTAGTGCATGCAATTAGGTAAGGTTAATTGAGTTTATTTTTTACTTACGGATTTTGTTTATTGGCTTTGTTAAAAGTAATCTTGTTTTTTGTTTTCTTGCCGTATTCGAGTAAGAGTCCGAGTATACGAATACGTATACGAGTTGTATACGAGTCCACGCTGCGTCGTTTCAGTTTCCGCATGAAGAGTATGAGTCCGTATACTCAACGCCGTTTCCGTTTCCGTATACGAGTTGTATACGAGTCCACACTGCGTCGTTTCCGTTTTCTTGCCGTATTCGAGTAAGAGTCCGAGTATATGAATACGTATACGAGTACGTGAAGAGTACGAGTTGTATACTACGCATACAATGTTTCCGTGTCTTAACTTGTCTGTGGCACCTTTTGTAAGGAACTTTGCACTTGTAGTAATATACAACATTGTTTCCGTATACAATGTTTCCGTATCCAGATATACTTGTAGTAATTATATTGGTAGCATACGGTAATATACTTGTAGTAATTATATTTCAGATTTCTAAAGAATTATATTGGTAGTATGTCAAACATTGGTATCCAGTCCATGTTCAAGCCCGATACAATGAAGAGTTTCCGTATACAATGTTTCCGCGTGAAGAGCACGAGTTGTATACTACGCATCAAGCCCTCAAGTCCTCAACGCCGCGCCGAACTGCCGAACGCCCGAACCCGAACGTGAACTCCCGAGCGACTCCGTCCGCGGCATCCGCCTGCATCCGCCGGAATAGAATCACCTGTTGCAGGTCTGCATAAATGTTTTCCAATTGCAGGTCCGCCGGAATAGAATCACCTGTTGCCGGAATAGAATAGAACTCACAAGCTTTCTTAGATACATTCAGCTAATTTCATGCATTTTTGCATCAGTATATCTGAACATGAAATCCTCGCATGATTTTCAAATAGAATCACCTGTTGCAGGTCTGCATAAATGTTTTCCAATTGCTTAGGCATCGTTTTCTTCTTAAGTACCCAGGATGCATGCTTTTTGATTATTTTATTGCTGGGTTTGTTCATTTGTAATATTAGATTGCTGAAGCATATCTTTCCTGGATTAGGGTGTCAGGTCTCATTGATCATATCCCCAAGCTTTGATGATAAATTTTAATATAACACAATGCAGTGTTTCGTGGGTATTTAACAAATGTTGAAGAATGTCATGTATTATTTGGCTCTAGCCTCTTTTCATGCTTAGATCATTTGATGTAAACATGTCAGTTCACTAATTTGTTTCTGTGTCAAGTTGTCAATGCCCTTTTCTTCTTTTCGAAGTCATGCAAAAGTAATTTCAGTTATTTCCCCTTGTATCTTGATTATCCCCCGACAACATTGGTATCTATATTTCAGATTTGACATACAATGCTTTTTGTTTCCGCGTAATTTCAGTTGTTTGACATACTACAAATATAATTCTTGTATCTTGAACATGGATTGGAAAGTTCCAATGTTATACATTGGTATCTATATTTCGGATTTGACATACAATTATATTACTACACTTGTCTGTGGCACCTTTTGTAAGGAACTTTGCACTTGTAGTTATGCTCTGTTTCTTAAGTACGTAGCTTTGTTTGGATCTTTAAAGGTCATCCTGCAATGATCTTGTCAAGCACTGTGTTTCTAACATGTCTATATCTCTAGACAGTTGCATTGATGCAGTAATGAACATATGTATTCATGTTATGAAAATTTATTCCATTTACAATGTGTTACTGTGTTCGGCAATTCTGGTTTGTACACTATGGAATGTTGGTATACTTGTGGCATGCAGTCAAATAAAATCATTTTGGTTTTTTTATGAGTGAGGTGTCTTAACTTGTCTGTGGCACCTTTTGTAAGGAACTTTGCACTTGTAGTTATGCTCTGTTTCTTAAGTACGTAGTTTTGTTTGGATCTTTAAAGGTCATCCTGCAATGATCTTGTCAAGCACTGTGTTTCTAACATGTCTATATCTCTAGACAGTTGCATTGATGCAGTAATGAACATATGTATTCATGTTATGAAAATTTATTCCATTTACAATGTGTTACTGTCGTGATGAGCTGAACAACTGATGCATATGCCATTTTGAATGATTTTATTCAGGAGGAAGGAATAAATTGAGTGCAGTGCTCGAGCCATAGGAAGCTAAGGTCAATTCAAGCTATTCAGCGAGGTCAAGCCAAGCTTCAATGCAGTGATAGCTAGGAATATTTTAGTGATGCTTGTAATACAACTTCAAATTATTGTCACAAACAAAGTTGGTTTTATTTCAGATATGTGTAGCAGCAAATTCTATTTTTGATATAATGATTTTACTACATCAGTTGATTCTTGTTGTGACAAACATTAATGGTGTTGCAATAATTCTTGTTGCTACTAAAGCAATGCGTTGCAATATACACTATTCCCTTCAACTTTTGGCGTGGCAATATATGCTATAGCAACGAAAAAAAGCGGACCAAAAGAGTCTATAGCAACAAAAGATCAAGCGTGGCATTAGAAGCTATGGCAACGAAAATATCAAGCGTGGCAATAGAGGCTGTTGCAACCATAGTATGTGCGTGGCAATTGAATCTATTACCACAAATTCTTTGCGTGGCAATATCATTATGTCCTATTACCACAAATTCTTTGCGTGGCAATAGCACTCTGTCCTATTACCATGCATTCTTTGCGTGGCAATTGAATCTATTACCACGAAATCTTTACGTGGCAATTGAATCTATTACCACGAATTCTTTGCGTGGCAATATAGTCTATTGCTACCACTAGTTTTCGTTGCATTTTAACTTATAACCACGAAATCGGTATGTTGCAAATGCTATCTACAGCAACGCCTCATTGCGTGGCAATAGTTGTTTTTGCCACGCAATACATTGTTGCATAAACTATGTATTGCAATGCTTTATTGCGTTGCAATAGGTAAACGTTATTGCAACGAACCGAAATACCGTGGCCCAAACTTTAGACCACGCAACTTCTTGCCACGCCTCCCAACGAAAAATTAGCGTTGCAATAGGTGCTATTGCAACCATTTTGGGCCTATTGCAATGTTTTGGCGCCGTTGCAATAGGCCCAAAAATTAGTAGTGTCCCTTCTTTCCCCTACCCGTGAGACGGCTTCAAGGGTCTAGTAAATTATTCAGCCAAGCCTACAGTTTGCCAGCTTGTAGTTGCATTATCTTACACAAGGAGGTCATCACAAGATTAAGTCCTTAATTTGTCCAAGCGGTTCATACCCCAAACCACAAGTTCTCATGCGACATCGGCACCATCCACTCTTACCATCCGCCCGGACATGTTTCGCAGTTTTTAAGGTTTGGAGCGATATAATTTAAGTTATCATAAATACTCAGCCACTTACATCCCGTGACTGTCCCAAACCCAATTTTCATTTTTTGTAAGTTATGATCAGGGCACTAGTGCTCTGGACTTGACGAGATGAGCATGTCCTTTATCAAAGACATATAGCTATTCTAAGTAGTAACGATTGTATCTAGGGTGACAAGGTATAGGGATTAACAAATTTCAAGGAGGGTGTAGGCACATATAGATTGATAAATTTCCAAGTGGGGGTAACTACCATACAGGAAACATACAGTTGTACAAGAAATAACGCATGCAATTTGAATAATTTAAATAAAGATAAATTTGCATGAAACATAGGAGCAAAATGATCAAAATGTTGACTCGCCTGGGTCCAAAGTCAGAGGGTCTTGCGGGTCTTGAGGTGGATCATCGAGCGACTTCAAAATCTACTCGGACGGAGAAAACCGAAACAGTAGAAAGCAGAAAAAGAGAATAAATAAGCATAAAATAAAAAGCAAATGAGCTCCAAATTAAACCAAATTGAAGCCAACAGAAAGGGCTTGAATTTAGAAAAATTTAGAAATAAGTTTCACTCAAATCGGAGTTACGATGAGGAAGAACGAGCTGTCCGAAGTTTCGTTTTAAAAAAAAAATCCCTAAAATAAAAGAGGAGAGAGAGTTCTCTCTGACATGTGGGTCCCACCGGCTTATTTATTTTCAAAATAAATTTCTAATTTTTAGAAAACATAGAGTATGACATGTAGGGTCCACGGTATTTTTATTTAAGGAATTCATTTTCTTTTTTGGAAAAAGGCCAGAGGCTGACATGTGGGGGCGAGGTACTGTGAAAATAGTGCATTGGGCTCACTTGTCAGTGGCTTAGTTTTTAATTAGTTGTTAAACAGTTTCCTTTAATTGTAATGGGGCCCACTTGTCGGTCTAATGGAGAGTTTTAAACTTGTTGGGCCCACCGGTCAGCGATTCATTAGCGTCAAATAACTACTGTGGTTAATAGTTAAATGGGAATTTAACGTGGGAGCAGAGCTCCTCCCGGCCGCGCGGCGGCGAGGTCTGCCGGTGGCGAGGGGTGCCACAGTCGCGCGGGCAGATGCCCAAAACGGACTGCTCAGCCTCGCTCGTACCTGACGGCGGGCCGGAAAGTCGCCGGCGGTGAGCCAGGCGGCGGCGAAGCCAGGGGTTGTTCGCGGTGGCGATTCTTGCTACGAGAAGCCGATTAGATGACAGGAGAGCTTCTAGGGGTTACCCGAAACTTGCCGGTGCAAAGAATGGGGCTCGGGGAGGCTTGACGGAGGCTGGCATCGGCGGGCTCGGACGGCGGTGGGGGTCGGTCGGCACTGGGGAAGACAAGATGGCGAAGCTGCAATTGGCTGGCATGGGTAGCTTCCTGAGGTAGTGAGGATGCTCCGGCTGCAAGGAATCGGCAAGAGACCTTCAGGATCGGCGACTGTGGGAAGTGGCCGGAGATGAGGAAGAAACGGTCACCGGCGAGCTGCAAAAGGATGGAGGCCGATTAGGCTTGCTGGGAGCTTCCTGGGAACATAAGGAGGTCGAGGGAAAGGGTAATGCCGAGCGGGATTCTCTGGGATGGGCTGGCGACGGTGGCGGCCAGAGGAGCTCTCTGCGGCGGCAAATTTTTTTGTGTGGCATTGAGTGGCGATCGAGTGGGGGTCTCCTGGCAGCTCGATTGAGTTCTTATAGTCATAGGGGAGAGCGACAAGGGGATGGGCGAGGTATGGCGCGGCGGTACTCCCCTTCCTGTAGCGTACTCGAAAAGGAGCGGGGGTGATGGGCTAGCGCCGGCTAGGGCGGAGGGGAATGGGCGAAGTACCAGGAGCATTCATGGCTGCTCAAAGGAGGGATGGCGCGCGGGAAGGAGCGACGCTATTCGGCAATTAGGGCTTGGGTACGACGGCGAGGACACGGGGCGGCGCTTACGCATGGCGACGTCGTCGAATTAGCCAGGAATTGACAGGAAGTCACTGCAGCCATTGAAAGTGGCGAGGAGGCCATGCTGGGAAGGGCGGGCATGGGCTCGGAGATGATTGGAAAACCGGGGGCGGCTTCGGCGGTTGGCCACGGCGGCGAATGGGAGGGCGACGCGCGGGGATCCTATGGCGCTGGGGCGGGGCCTAGGCCTAGCGGAGGCACCGGAAAGCGCGGTGGAGCCTCCACGGGGAGGTATGGTGCTCGCAAGGACGGGAAAACAGGGGGCGACGCCGCTGCTTCGGTCGAGGACGGAGAGAGCGGAGCGAGCGAGAGAGAGTGAGGAGGAAGACGACGGGGCGTCGGGCTGGGTCGGCCGAAGGCCCAGGAGGCGGGGGAGAAAAGGCTGGCCGGGCCGAAAAGAGAAAGAAGAAGGGGAAGAAAAAAAAGGGTCCGCTCGGGAAGGAAAAGAGGCTAAGGTTTTTCTTCGGCCGAAAAAGAGGAAAAATAAGGAATTAGCAAAACCAAAGAGATTTTTGACTGAAATTTAAATTCAAGATTTGAATTTTTGAAACCAAATTTTAGCAAGCCACGACAAAAACAAGGCAAAGGGACAAACCTGAAAATGGTATGTCACAGAGAAAATGAATCTTATCATTCTAGATTCAAGTTCAACCCGTATGGGACTTGCACTAAAAGACTAGTATATTAACAGTAGTTTAGCACAATATCTTTGACTTTTTCTTGCTTCTTGCATTGGAATTGGTGGTGGATTGTTAGAAATAGGCCCATATGAGTAAGGTCCATTTGTTGTAGTTCCAAAGCATGCATGGTTTAGTACCATATTGCTAAGACAAGGTGGAGGAGACCAATTTATAAGGTGGAGCCCTCTCCACTCCTTGAATATTGATAGGAATGACATGAGGAAGAGTTTTAATACTTAACCACTTCTTGATAAGAACCGTCTGTGATTCTTATCTAGAACCGTCTGTGATACTTCACAGATAGTTTGTATTAAAAATTGTCTGTGATAATGAAGTTATCACAGATAGTTTGTATTAAAAACCGTCTGTGAAAATACCACAGATGGTTATTCGTATGAACCGTCTGTGATACTTGCAGCACAGATGATTCCTAGGAACCGTCTGTGATGTAAGCGTCCAGTTTAGCCTCTTTTGTAGTAGTGCTACCAATTACCTACCGTGGTCATTCTGCCGTGATCAAACTGCCATGGTCGAAAAGTTGTGGTCATTCTGTCATGGTCGTTCTGTCATGGTCGTTCTGCCGTGGTCGATTTAGCGTGATCGAAGCCTGCCATAGTCGACACCTTCCCATGGTCGATTTGCTATGGTCGAAGCCTGCCGTAGTCGACACCTTTTGGTCATTCCGCCCAATGCAAGGTGGCCATAGCGCTTAGCATGAATATTCCAGCAATTCAGCTCTGCAAAAGCACATTGACCAAAATTTTCACAAATGCAAATTTCAAATGTCTATTATTCATCATTACTAAATTCATGACTTGTCCACATGATAAAACCAAAACTTTTAACGCTGACTCTGAGTCGAGGGTCGTGTTTACGGAGGTGGTAGAAGGGTATGATGATGATCGGGAATCCAAATGATTCGGACCTCTTCCCGGCGATCGCCGTCCTTGACCTGCGCGAATGGCAATGAGGGGTCCGTGCTAAGTCACGAGGCTCATACTATCAATCATCAATCGTGGTCGACGCCTCCGACTACCGACCATGGTCGTAGTCTGCTGATCGAATAGCCCGACACAAGGCTATGACTATCGACCGGTTCACTGTAGCTCATGACCGGTTCACTGTTGCATACGACCGGTTTACTGTATCTTACGATCGATTTATTGTAGCTCCAATTGGTTCACAGTAGCTTACGACCAATTCACTGTTTGAGGTCAAAGCCTACTGAAGTTATGTAATCTTCGATGAAGGATGCGTTTTCTTTGATGGATTGCTCAGTGACTAAGTGTGGGTCAAGGAAACTCACCAGTTCTCACAGTCATCGGACTTTTTGGATCATGGATCTATACACAAGCAATGAAATATGATATTTATCGGTATTATAGGATTATAGAACTTGATTGTACAATACAGTACAGTTACAGGCTTGGCTGATCACTACGGCCCCGTAACGTCCCTCCGCCTTAGCACGGTCCTTACCATCGTCATCTCCATGCCAAATGCCGTGCGCGGGATCTTCCATGAGAATAAGGACAACATGGCAGGTTGCTCAATCGCCGATGCCTTCAACGCCATAGGGCATAACGCCAAATCTCTCCTCGCATTCTAGCACCTGAACAGCAAGTAGCGTTCCTTCCGTAAGTTTGCCACGATGGGACTGCTCGCGCCGAAGCGGCTCAATGCACTAGAGTCCCTCCGTCGGGACAAGGTCCAAGCACTTCTCCGTGACGTCTCTGAGTGCGCAATGTGCAGCACACCGATCAACATTAGGCACATGGTGCTAGACATCACCGTGAGCCTAATGTTGAGCGTCATGTACTCCACCGAATTCGTCTCTGAGCACGGTTCACAATTTTACAAACATTTTGGTGAAATTTTGTCTATTTTGTTATGCCCTAAAAGGAGAATGGTTTGGTCAAATTTTGGCCAAATTTATCTCCACTTGAATTTTGTTCAAATTTTATCCAAATGTTTGTTAAATTTTGTCAAAAATTTGAATTTTTTATCCATTATTTTGAACAAAATGAATGAAATTTCGTTCGTCTCACTACCCTCCAAATTATTTTTCAAAACAAAACTTTTAACCTTGACTCTGAGTCGAGGGTCATGTGTTAGGGAGGTGGTAGAAGAGGTTATGCTGATGATCGGGGAGCCAAATGTTTCGAACCTCTTCCCGGCGATCACTGTCCTTGACCTCCAAGGCGTGAGACACCGGTTGGTGGAACTACTCTCAATTATGTATCGCCAGTATGACGAACCGGTCACACGATGTAGGCGCTATTAGGAAGCCGGCGAGGCACGCAAGAATGACTTGTTAAATGCGATGCTTGACATGGAGCACGAATGGCAACAAGAGTGGTCCGTGCTAAGTCACGAGGCCATGAGCGATAGAGCTAATCTTGTTGTCTTCATGTATGGTCAAGTCCACAACCAGTCCTACGACCACAATAGTTTATACGACCATTGTAGTCATAAAAGTACTATAGCGGTAGTAGTCGTAAAAGGTCAGGATTTAGAGTCTGCATAGAATTTAGAGTCGTCGAAAAGGAAAGTCATGTGGTGTCATATAGGACTCTCAACGCGGGATGCCGCATTGGTTATGAAGTCTTGTATGTTGCTTCTCTATATAAGAAAGACGAAAAGGATGCAGGCGTATCTCAAAGTTCAAGTTCATCGCTCATCTAGACCCTGGGCAAATTCCAACAATTTGTATCAGAACCCAAGTGCCTAACATCTCTCTGGTTATAGAAGTGCACAACCAATGTGGGAGGGGGAGAATGTTGGGTTTAGTCCCACATGGGTTATGGGAAAGGAGGAAGCACAACTTATAAGTGTGAGGGAGACCCCCACCCATTGGACTTGTCTTTTGGGGGAGAAAGTCTAACACCACTTATAAGATTGTTACTTTAGGGCTTGCATAAGGGCAGCCCATGGGCTTAGGTGCCCAACCCACTTGGACCTGTGGCCCGGGAAGTGAAATCTGGTTGGACCCCAAGGGGTCTGATATAACAATTGGTATTAGAGCCTAAGGGACCGAAGCAATGGCCGATAATGTTGGTGATCCATCGAAGTCAGGAGCACTCATCAAGACCACGAGCAACGAGCTTGATCCATTGAAGTCAGGCATGTTCGTTAAGCCGATGGCAAGAAGCACCTCGATCCTATTCCAATACCCAATGTTGAGCGAAACGAATTACGGCATATGAGCCATCAAGATGAAGTTAATATTGCATTCGCTAGGGGTCTGGTCAACGGTTGAAGATAGAGATGACGATGGCGACAAGGATCAAGGTGCCATGGTGGCCATCTCGCAAGTTGAGAAGCAATATAACCAACGGCTGCAAGATTGTGGTCAAAGGAGGAGTGATGTTGATCTTACAGAATTCACTGGATGTTGGCCAAAGTAAGCAGATCAAGAAACCAGATGTATGTGTTACACGTCAATCTAGCTTTTCCAGAGTGTTTTCTAGCAAGAAGCACAGAAGAGACATGGCAATGGCATGCCAAGTATGGACATGTGAACTTTCATGCCCTGAAGGATCTGGCTCACAAGAAGATGGTGCAAGGGATGCCCATGATCTAGCACATGGACCACGTCTGCAATGGTTGTCTGATCGGCAAGCAACACCAGAACCCATTTCTGATCACGTGTCTATACCGAGCAGTCGTTCCCCTCATGCTGTGGCATGGTGACTTGTGTGGGCCAATCACTTCGACCAAGAATGGAGAAAATTGTTACTTCCTATTGTTGGTGGATGACTACACAAGCTTTATGTGGCTGGCTTTACTCTAAAGCAAAGACGAAGCATTCAATGCGTTTAAAAGGATCAAGATTGTAGCTAAGATGGAGACAAATCTAAGGCTAAAAGCTCTGTGCGTGAATCATGGTGGTGAGTTTACTTTGAACAAGTTCATAGACTACTATGAGGTGTTGGGAATTAGGCATTATCTAACAGTGCCTTATTCTCCCCAACAAAATGGTGTGGTCGAAAGGAGGAACCAGATAGTGGTCAGAATGGTGAGGAGTCTGCTAAAGAGTATGTGAGTCCTAGGAAAATTTTGGAGAGAAGAGGTATCGACTACTGTTTATCTCCTAAATCAGGCACCAATGAAGAGCATCATTAGCAAAACTCCTTACGAGGCCTAGCACGACCGCAAGCCAAGTGTCGGTCACCTCCACTCGTTCGGGTGCGTTGCGCACGTGAAGATGACCACACCATACCTCTCCAATCTAGTAGATCGAAGCAAGCCAATGGTGTTCATTGGGTATGATCCGAGGACAAAAGGTTATTGGATGTTTGATCCAAAGACACAACAAGTTGTGGTGACTCGTGATGCAGTGTTTCAGAAGGAGAAGAAGTGGGAGTGGAGTAGAGATCCCTCGGTAGAAGTACGAACGATTGGAGATATCTTCATGGTACATTACCCTCCTAACACTGATATAGGTCCTGACAACCACGTGGTGCTTTCAATACGACGACCAAGGAGGACGTAGTAAGAGGACACGACCATGGAGCGGCAACACCGGACACGACCATGACCAGTATGAGCACGGGGTCTAGGACGCCCAGCTCATCTACACCACACACTCCTACAGCAATATTGGGAGTGCCGGTCTCACCTGGAGCTCTGCTAAGGATGGAGCTCGATGACTGCTCATCTGAAGGATCACGACGGGAGCATGACATTAGAAGCCTCTATGATGCCAGATCACCATTAGAGCTGGAAGTTTCAGAGTTCTGCTTACTCGGAGAGGAGGAGCCTACGAACTTTGAAGAAGCCAAGGCGAAGCCAGAGTGGAGAAGAGCTATGGAGGAGGAGATGTCCTCTATCCAAGAGAATGGAATATGGCAGCTAGTTCCATTGCTAGGTTACTATAGACCGATTGGATTGAAGGGGTCTATAAGTTAAAGAAGGAAATTTAAGGTGTGATTGTAAAGCACAAGGCAAGTTTTGTATTTTGCTTCTCTATGGGTCTATTCTTTTCGGCTTCTAAAAGCCGCTTTTCGGCTTTTCTACAGTGACTAGCTTTTAAACGGAGTATCTTTCTACTAGTTAATTGTAGTATATACTGTACTAACTTCATTTATATCGGCAAAAACTGCACGTGAGTTTCTGTTACTTTGTAATCTCTCGCACGAACAACCTAAAAGCCACAAGCCACAGCTAAAAGCCATAAGCTTCAGCCAAAAAGAACTGGCCCTATATAAGAAAGACAAAAGGGATGTAGACATATCGTGTCACCAAAGAACTATCTGTGTTTACTTGTGTTCGCGTGCATGATCTCAAAGTTCAAGTTCATCGTTCGTCAAGACCCTATGCAAATTCCCTAACAATGAAAGCATTGTTTACTGCACGCACGTTCTTTATCACCTTAGAAAACTACGTACATCTCGCGGTGGCAACTACTGTTATATATGCGTATAATTATATAATTGTGTTTAAACAATGCCAGGATTTATATGGTGCTGGAACAAGTACGACCTCAGTTTTGATCGAGTGGGCAATGGCAGATCTACTACAAAATTCAGAGTCAATGCAAAAGATCAAAGAGGCACCCACAAGGGTTATCGGCACAAATACACAAATGGAAGAATCTGATATTGCTCGACTCCCTTATCTTCAAGCTGTTGTAAAAGAAACCCTCCGACTTCGTCCTTTAGCGCCATTAGTACCTCGTATAGCAGAGGCTACAATAGAGGTACACGGCTACACTATCCCTAAAGGCACCAACGTAATTTTGAATCTATGGGCAATCAACCGAAATGCTGGGGCATGGAATGACCCAGACGAATTCATACCCGAGAGATTCATTGACAATGACGTTAATTTTTTACGGCAGGATTTTGAGCTAATCCCATTTGGTGTTGGACGACGCATTTTCGTTGGATTGCCACTGGCACAGAAACTAATGCCTCTAGTTCTGGGGATGTTACTGCATCAATTTGAATGGACGCTTCCCGAAGAGCACATGGAGAGCGGTATAGACTTGACAGAAAGTGTGGAACTGTGTACTTGTTATGTCTTGCTACCCCCCTCAAATCCATAGCTATGAAATATATGACGTCTTAAGAGTAAGCACTAGTTAGTATTGTATGAGATGTACTTGCAGATGACTGTTTGTGCTTTGTGAGCGGGCATGTACTATTAGCCGTAAAAAGCACTATGTCTGAATAATGTGATGTTTAAGGACACTTGGTGTGTAATGCAAGAACGTACAAACTAAGCTTTATGTAGAGTCGGTTGGATTGAAGACTAAAATGGAGAGGGCTAGTTAGCCCCAGATGTCTAGCTCATAATTATGAAGAATAAGTAAAATCACTATATATTGTTTAAGAAAAGGTTGGTGCGGGAGAATTGGACTATCTCAACATCTGTCGTTCTTGTGTTGCAGCCAGGGTTGAACATTTCGTCCAAAAGGTGACGAAATTTCGGAGATTTCGCTCCTTTCGGAGGGCAGCGAAAGAAGAATCATTCGGCCAAAGTTTATCCGAATTTATTATCATTTAAATTTTGTTTAAATTTTGTCTAAAATTTGGTTAAATTTTATCAAAATTTAAAAGATGTTTTGAAATTTTCGTCCGAAATTTTGGCCGACACGAACGAAATTTCGCTATTTTGTCACTTTCGTTGGCCGGCAAAAAAATTTTAATACCGAAATACTTGCAGCTACAAGGAAGCACATACTACAGCGAGAAGATGCACACGAAAGAGTGGCAACTACTAGTCTACTCAGGTGTCTAGCTAGATATCCAAAACTGTAATCATCAGACATCAGGAGTAAGGACTTGAGTTTGGAAGCTGATTTACTCACTGAAAGTTGCGTATATTCATGAATCCGGCCACAAGCTTGCTGATAGCTACGCCTCCCTTATCTGCACAAGCTTGCTGGTAGCTACGCCTCCCTTATCTGCACAAGCTTGCTGGTAGCTACGCCTCCCTTATCAGCACTTATCCATCGATCACTGATTGCGCAGGGAAGACTTTCAACTGTGGCGGGATTCATGAATATACGCAACTTTCAGTGAGTGAACCTGGTCCCCGGCTCAAGTCCTTATTCCTGATGTCTGATGATTAGAGTTTTGAATATCTAGCTAGCCACCTGAATAGACTACTACTTGCCACTCTTTTGTGTGCATCTTCTTGCTGTATTATGT
Organism: Dendrocalamus latiflorus; assembly: GCA_017311315.1. Classification (NCBI taxonomy): domain Eukaryota; kingdom Viridiplantae; phylum Streptophyta; class Magnoliopsida; order Poales; family Poaceae; genus Dendrocalamus; species Dendrocalamus latiflorus. The sequence continues at coordinate 4,596,499 of CM029624.1, forward strand.
GTTTCTTTGTAGCTGCAACACAAGAACGACAGATGTTGAGATAGTCCAATTTTACCACACCGAACGACAGATGTTGAGATAGTCCAATTTTACCACACCAACCTTTTCGTAAACAATATATAGTGATTTTATTTATTCTTCATAATTTTGAGCTAGACATCTGAGGCATACTAGGCCCCTCCGTTTTAGTCTTCAATCCAACTGACTCTAAATAAAGGTGAGTTTGCCGAATACCGAGTTGCCGGCCTATGGTAGTCTACCGCATTGCTGGTAAGAGATAGAAAAACAATATTACTGCTGATAAGAGATAGAAAAACAATATTGCGGCTATAACAGACTATTTTGAATGCTATGATACATATCGTGTTTTGCCAAGAAGAACAGCGGCGCCCACTCCCCGGTGCGGGAGGAGTGTTGTGGCAGGCTAGAGCACACACACACACTAACCCAAATGCATATAGGCACTCACACGTGAAGCAGCTGTGTAACTAAACAAGAGACAAGAGACTTGTGCTGCTCACACCACTACAAAAAGGGTCATCACAGACGGTTTAGACCTGTCGTCACAAACGGTTTTCTGAACCGCCTGTATTTATGTCTCAGTGATAATCAGAGGTTATCACAGACGGTTTGTGAGCCGTCTATGAAAAATATAACACAGACGCACTACTACAGAAATGGTCATCACAGACGGTTCAGAAACGTCATCACAGACGGTTTTCTGAACCGTCTGAATTTATGGGTCAGTGATAATCGAAGGTTATCACAGACGGTTGTCAAACCGTCTGTGATATGGGTGTAACACGCAGGGGGAAGGTACGTTCGTCCATTATCAGTGCGTGTCGGTGCTAACTCAGGCCTGATGTCCATATCAGCCAAGTCAAGCCGTGCGTTGACGCCGTCCTTTGTTTTATCACGAATGTTCAGTAAGAGACCAATCAAGCTGTAGCATACATTCTTTTCTACGTGCATGATGTCGATGCAGTGTCGAACATCTAGGTACTCCCAATAAGGTAAGTTCCAAAATATTGATCTCTTCCTTCTCTCCGTCAAATTGTTTCCCTTTCCAAGGACAACATCTAAATCCTTAACCATATCATAAACCTCGTGTCCCCTTAAATGCCTTGGAGCTGAACCGTCTTCCTTCTCTCCGTCAAATTGTTTCTTCATCTTGCGGTATGGGTGAGCCCTCCGAAGGAACCGGCGGTGACGCATGTAGACCGTTTTGCGTGAGTGTCTCAGCCACACACTCTCGGTATCATCTAAACAGTGGGTACAAGCTTTGGCACCTTTTGTACTATGGCCCGATAGGTTACCAAGGGTAGGATAATCATTTATGGTGCAGAACAATAAGGAGCGCAGAGTGAAGTTCTCTCATTTGTATGCATCCCATACCTGTACCACTTCGTTCCACAGTACTTTTAGATCTTCCACCAACGGTGCTAGGAACACATCAATATCATTCCCAGGTTGTTTTGGCCCTTGGATAAGTATCGACAGCAAAATATACTTTCGCTTCATACACAACCAAGGATGAAGGTTATAGATGCAGAGAGTCACAGGTCATGTGCTATGTCGGCTGCTCATGCTACTGAAAGGATTCATTCCATCTGTACTCAGTCCAAACCTTATATTCCTTGGTTCTGCACCGAAGTCTGCAAAACTCCTATCGATGTTTCTCCACTGCGCGGAATCAGCAAGGTGTCTTAGCATTCCATCCTTCTTGCGCTCCTCCGAGTGCCAACGCAGCAGTTTTGCCTCCTTTGGATTTGCAAAACCTTTTCAAATGGGGAATTATAGGAAAATACCATGCCACCTTAGCAGGAGATCCTTTCTTCGCCTCTGTTCCCTCGCCATCATCTGATTGATTGTTACGTTTGTATCGGGATGCGTTGCACATCGGACATACACGCATGTTTGCATACTCTTTACGGTAGAGGATACAGTCGTTCGGACATGCGTGTATTCTTTCTACTTCCATTCCCAACAGACAAAGAACCTTCTTGGCTTTATACGTGGTTTTAGGCAACTCATTTCCCTCCAGAAGCATGTCCGCTAAAAGACCTAGCAGCGCCGTGAAACTCTTGTCGGACCAACCGTTGCTTGCCTTCAATTTCAACAGTTCAAGCACGGCCGACAACCTCGTATACTTGTAGCACGTGAACAATGGTTTCTCCGAGTCCTCCATCAAGCCCCAAAATTTAACATATTCTCTCTCATCATAGTTCTCTTCTACGTACATCGCGAAGCATCTGATCCAGATTATCATCGTACAACCTTCCGAATCCGAACCACAATCGACATCATCCGGCAGCATGTCATTCACTTCACCGGCAATTTCATCCGGCGGCATATCATTCACTTCACCGGCGATGTCATCCGGCTGCATATGATCATTCACTTCGCCATGACTAGTCCAACACGTGTAACCCTTTTTGAAACCCCTCCGAATCAAGTGCGCTTCAATTTGCCCTCAATTTTTAAACATCTTTAAATTCTCGCAGTCAGTGCATGGACAGTACATATATTCCACCCCCTTATTCAACAAATCCTCCCTGGTGGCTCTTGAAAAAGCAGACACGCCATTAATGTACTCTTCACTCACACGACTCGCGGCATACATCCAGCTTCGGTCCTACGTTACGTACATATATAACAATTTAGTATTAAAAATTAGATTAACTAATTATTACTACATATATACCGGCCACATGTATTATATTGAGGCTTAATTTGCTAGCTCAATTCATATTATAAACACAAAAGCTATTATATAACCAACAATTTTGCAAACCATCTTCAATAACTCACCAATTACTTAGAACTAAATTGTAATGCAAAGAAAAAATAAAATTCATTACTAACCATATCTAGAGCAACCAGGAAAGTATAAATCTTCAAAGCTCAATATCTGCCTCCTCCCACCAAATTAACTGGCCTGAAATCGCCAAGCTTGCCTCCTGAGCGAAAGAGTAAAGCACCAGCTAGATCTGGATCGAAATGAGGACAGATGCAGTCTGAGCAGCGCAATAAATGCCTACTTCCATTATCACAGACGGTTTTTAATAAAAAACAGTCTGTGAATTATCACAGACGGTTTTTTGTTCAAAACCATCTGTGATAACCAGCTTATCACAGACGGGTTTGTATTAAAAACCGTATGTGATAATCTGGGATTATCACAGACGGTTTTTAATACAGACCGTATGTGATACTGCAGTATCACAGACGGTTTATCAGTACGAACCGTCTGTGATACTCCTTTTCTCAGACGCCGCCAACACAGACGGTGTCCAACTTAAAACCGTCTGTGTTAGTTTCAATCACAGACGGTTTTGTCAAACCGTCTGTGATTGGCCGTCTAGTATTAGGCTTTCTGTAGTAGTGACGGTTTGTAACTCGGACCGTCTGTGACCAACTGTCGGACCCTAGGTTTAGCAACCTAGAATCCTTTGTGATTCCACCACACTATTCTCTGGATTAGTAGATAGTGCTCACAGATACATTACTGTATATCAAAGACATATCATGCGGAAGCGTAGATAATATAGTAACAACTTACTCATGGGCCGGTTAGGTCGAAAACAATAAAATGCAACAACGGAAACTTCACTCAAGTGGGACCCTCGGGACTTGCCCACAGGCAGCCAACTGATGTTCACGACCTAGTCCTTGGCTTCTTCATCTTTCAGCTCTTTCGACCCCTTAAGACACCATAGGGCTTGATCTTCTCTTTCTTTTTGACTAAATAATGGTGATTGAGCAATAGTGAGTACAACAGTACTCAGCAAGTCACCACACAGAATGCAAATAATAATAGATGCAAGGTTATCAAGTGAAGCTTGAGGTTCATTTATTTGCTTAAGGCGACATTTGCAATAATCATAATTAAAATTTTTATGACTTGGCATTTTACAAAAATGCTTTTAAGAGGTTGAAATTATGCAATATTTATAGCGGTGTAGGTTCCATCCACCGATTACATGGTTCCATCCACCTATGCTAGCTTTTGATCATTAGGTTACTTCCACCTTATTGTAAATGCTGGAGTACATCCCTCCAGGAAAATTTCCAAAGTCAGGTTTACATCCGCCTGACAGTTTTCTTCCCACCCTCAAAAGTTTTGAAATAGAACTAACTCGAGAAAGATTTCCATGTCTACCCTTGACTGTGGGCACGACTATTCGAATAGTTTATACTCTGCAGAGACTGTACATCTTTACCCACAAGAGACAATCAGCTCGATGGGCCCACATGATTCCTTGGACAGGTAGATCGAGAAATTGCCATGAGGCCTTTACAATACCTCACCCTTTAGCATCTCACCCATATGGGGTTACCCCCAAACACAGTGGACCCATAAGTTGTGTGGGATATCCACCACAGAGTAGCACCAACGGACTCCACTTTCCTCGAACGCTAGTCCTGGCAACGTCACCTTTACTTGGTGTCCCATTCCAACTGGATTTTTATTATCTGCCTAGACCGTCTTCCGTGAGATGACTAGAGGGTTTAGTAAATTATTCAGCCCAACCTACATTTTGCCAGCTTGTGGTTGTACTGTTGTACACAGAGAGGTCATCACAGGATTAAGTCCATAATTTATCCAGGCGGTTCATTCCACAAACCACAGACCTTGTGTTACATCCACACCCACCACTCTTACCATCCGCCTAGACAGATATAGCAAGTTTTTAGGGTTTTGAGAAGCATAAATTAAGCTATCACAAATTATCAGTCACTTACATCCCGTGACTGTCCCAAAACCAATTTTCACATTTAAAGATTAATCATCAAGGCCACTAGTGCCCTGGACTTGACAAGACTAGCATGGAATTTTAATATGATTTATAGCTAGTAAAGTTATTATTAATATCTAGGGTGACAATGGTCAGGTGATTCAAGTATCAAGGAAAGGCATAGTAGTATATAAAACATCAAATAGGCATGTAACTACCTTAAGCTTTGACATACCTTTGCATAATAAAATAAGCATGCAATTTGATAATTTAAAGGAACATAATTTTGCATAAAATGTATGATCAATATGATCAAAGTGATGACTTGCCTTGCTCGATTTACCATGGCCTTTATCTCATTCAAAGACTTCTCAGTCGATTATTTGGATTATTGATCTCCGTCTCTTTCCAAGTCTTGTTCCTGCTTGAACTTGTTGTCTCTTCGTGGCTCCAGTGACTAATTACATGACTAACGACTGACAAATTCAACAAATCCAGCAAAAGTCCAAATAAGTTTAATTAAGTTTATTTATAATTTGCTATGATTAATTGTATGTAGTGAGTTGCAGGATAGAGACGGGGTCGAACGAATTTTTGGGTGGAAGCGAAGTGACAAAGTAACTTTGCCGGGAAAGGATATAAAAGAAGGATCGGCATCAAAGGAATATTCATGAGAGTATTCTGCTTTTAGATCAGAACGTGGTTGGACATAGCTGATTGCAAGGTGCCGAGGCTTGGTGTTGCTTTATTTAATTTATTAAGGAAGTTCCATGGGTTAGGCGAGGCATATGGATGGATGGGAGAGATTAACCGAGACACTGACAAAAAGATTACTAATGTTCCAATTAATTGAGAATATTTTAAACAAATATGAGGTGACCCTTGGTTTAAATCCTGGCATTTTACAGGTAAATGTGGGAGTATTTTCCAACAATTATTTTAAGTACTATTTATAGAAAGGTCTCATGATTTTTAGAGATGAGCAGTTTATATTTATGGTTTTATGTGGCACAAACTTGCTAAATTAATTTACTCATATATGATAATTAACCCAATATTAAATCTTAAATAAATTTATTAGCTTTCATGGATTATTTTCAAATTTTCCTCAGCTTCATTAATTGAAATAGATCAAAAGAGCAAAAAAGAAATGAAGAAAAGAATGCGCGGAATGGATTCGAACTCCAGACCTGCAGCCTGAGATTTTTAATGCGTGCTCGGCTAGCCAAATGGGCAAAGGCCCTGGGCTGACAAAATGGGCGCACACAAACAACAAGAGCTGGGGCTGGATGGGGTCAAAACAGAGGAGGCTCAGGCGGCGCACGGCCGACGACGTTGCCGGCGAGGGGCGACTGGGGAGTCACCGGTCATGGCCAAAATGGAAACCCCCGAGGCGAGGATGAAACTGGGGGTGGTGGCTCCGGCCAGGAGGTGCTGTGGCGGGCCGACGGCGGTGGAGAGCGGACGGCGGGGGAGTCCGTTAATGGCGGTGACTGCCGGAGGGGGAAGGGAGAGAAATAGGGGGAGCATAAGCAGTAGTGGGCCAAGGGGAGCTCACCCAAGGGGTCAGTGGAGCCATAGGGAGGCCGAGGAGGGCTGCTGATGGAGACCAGGGGCGGCAGTGGGTGGCTCGTATGGAGGGGTCACAACGGTAGGGGAGAACATCGGCCGGCCCTTGGGAAAGCTTGAGGTTGCCAAGGAGGTGCTCCCAAGGCAAGGAATCGAGTTGCCTTGCGCTGAGTTGGAGACGGCGGTGAAAATGGCGATGGTGGCCGGAAGCGGAGAAGATCGGCCGTGTAGTGAGCCGGGGGTGCCGAAGTTCAATTATTTGAGAGAGGAAGGAGAAGGCTTCTGGGGGCACGCTGTGACGCGGTCGATTTTGATGGGGCGTCACCGGAGCAGCCGGGGTGGGGTGAGGCGGCAGCGGCCGGTGCGGACATGGCAGGAGAAGGATGAAGGGGAGGAGTACAGTGCAAAAAGGAGACCAGGGTGGCTACTTAAAGCTGGAGGGGGAAGTCACGGGTGTGCGCTGTGGCCAAGCTGTTCTTATCTAATGAATCAGTTACTAGTGAGTTAACACTGCTTAATTTGTGATGTGGTGAGGCAGTTACTAGTGAATAATTCTGTTTAATCGCAACAGTTACTAGTGAATAACTGCAGCACCCTTAAAAGGGCCTAGAGACATCTAAGAAAAAAGACAGAGAAATTCAACCTCCATTCTTTCTCTACTTTCTCCCCTGCTATTCTGTGCTGGTGTGCTATGCTACTTAACCACTCTGACCTTTCTTCTCAATGTGCACCTAGAAGAAGGGAGAGCGGCTATCTTCAAGCCATTGCTGCAGAGAGTACCTGCACGGTGCAGAAATAAAGTTTTTGGGCAGCGCATTTGTGTGACCACTCTTGCTCTACTTCATCTACATCCTGCATTGCATCGAGCCTGCACTGCTTACTATTCTTTATGATGCCCAACAGTAAGTCATTCATGTGTTAGATCGACTTTGATACTGTTTTTACTTGTGTATTTTTTGAAGTAAAATGAGTAGCATGTTGTTAGTATTGATTTATGCATCATTAGTTATTTGTGATATTTACCTTCAAATTAAATTTGGAATTAAAATATTGCCCACTTTTCCAATATTTTAGAAACCTTATTGTGAACTTTGTTGTAATGCAGCAATGGCTGATGCTTCTGATGCGATGAAACCAAAGAGGTTTTCTAGTTAGAATTTTCATAGATGACAGACTAAAGCCAAGATTTGCCTCATATCTTTGGGGCTATGGTGAGTTATCCACCTGCAGTATCCATTTACGATTGAGCAGTTTATGCAATTTGAAAAATGCAAACAACACTGCTTTTGGTTACATTCTGACTGTTCTGGACTATGATGTGTACATGGACTATAAGTCCGCCACAGAGTTGTGAAATGCACTAGAGCGCAAATATGCAGAGGCAGAGGTAAGTTGCTGGCTCTACATGTGTGAGCGATTTTTTAACTTTAGCATGGATGAGGCTAAGTCAATAATTGGACAAGCTCATGGCCTCGTCCAGTACATTTACAACCATTGCAACAGAGCAACCAACAACATCATCGGTGTACATCATGTAGCCCAACATTTCTACAGTAACATGATACAGAGGCTCGTGTTCAGCAAGAGACACTTCGGCATGCCACTTGCTCTGTGTTAGTTTGTGCCGGACCAGGGCCTGATGAGGAGGAGCACATCAGTGCGCAACTCTTATTGTTGAACAAGGAAAGCCGTTTGTCCTAGATACACTCTCAGTCAGCCTTGGAATGGGTGCTGCTTGTTTGCATGCATGGTACATATAAAAAGACCAATAAGATGAGGACATAATGACCTATGGGTTGCATCATCAAGTACACGCTAGGCATTTTCTCCATGAGACTGGCTTCTTTGTTGTGTGCTTCGACAACTTGTTTGAACTCTTCAACCTTGACACCCTTGATGTCTCACTTTTAAGATGCTGGACATTGTAACTATGTAAAATTATGGTCTACATTCATGTAATACTGATAAAATGCCATAATTCCTTGCTTATGTATAGACACATGATGCTAGAAGCCAAACGAAGAAAAGAACCGGTTGGTTTTCTTGACTCACACTTGATCTTTAAGTAATGCATCAACCAAAATGCATTCTACATCGAGGATTACGTAACGACATGATTGTATGCTCACAATGACAAGGATTACATACTTGCACCCTTCAACCAGGGGTAAGTGCCTCACTCATTGCTATACTCATTGATTTGTACTTCATATGCAAGAAGAACTTAGTTTTAAGGACTATGGTGGCGTACATGTGTAGATGGCACTGGATTTTCATTGCTATTGTACCAAAGTGGAACAAGATAGTATACCTTGATTTCCTAATCAAGAGCAAACATGACTTCACACATGTGCAACAATTAATCAACATGAAAACTCATTACATAAATAACTTTATGTACCCTTCATTTGCAATGGTTGAGGCTAACATTTTCGAATCAGGTAGGTTGGTCGCCGCGTACATTGCCAAAAGAGGAAGACACATGGAAGGGAACACCACACTACAACATGTGACGTAATTTCTGGTACCCACTAATACACAATAATCCTATATCACACTTCGTAATAATGCCTCTCAAGTTGAAACAAACCTATATATGTATTTCTATTTTTGCAGTGCCACTAGCACTACAAGGCAACGTATGTGGATTTTATGTTGCCTCCATATGCAAGAAATCATGGGTGATAGACCCAAGGATCTAGATGACGAGGACATCCTTTCCATAGATACAACTATGCCAACTCCACAACAAATTCAACAAACTGAAACTATGATACAAGGACCAATGACTCGAGCACGAGCACGAGCACGTCAACTTAACCATCAGGTGAATGCGTTCCTAAGTTTGCATACAAATGTTTCAAAGAATGGCATACTACTTAATTCTTGTGATGATTTAATTGTCCTTAGGAACCATGGAAAAGAACCACGTGAGCTCAAGTGTAGAAGTGGAACTGTCAAGTGCAATCCAAGTCCTATTTGCGAGTTCGACTCAGATTCGGCCTTTGTAACAACGTCTACTTCAAACGGCCATAACTTTTGATCCAGAAGGCTTCTCGGGGCCCGTGAGTACTCGTTGGAAAGCTCTTGGAGTCTACTTTCAGATGGATCTAGTCTCACCTCCAAACTCCATCGAGCAGATAAAAAACAGCAAAATAATTCACGTCACTTTTCCAATCCGAGTCAAAGTGGGCCGAGGGCCTTGTAACTTAGGTTATTTGGGCCGGTACTGTTCATATGAACAGTACCATGGCTACGTGAACAGTAACCATGAATAGTACCACATCCCTTTTTATTAGATAAGTGCGGCTTCCCCCTTTCCTATTTAAGGAGGTCGAACCCCTTTAGTTTTCCTTGGGTTTTCTTAAGAGATTATTCTGCTTAGCAGTTTCGCCGCATGTTCGGTTGAGGAACCCCAACTTGTGAACTTAATCTTTATTCGCAATACAATTTCAGATTGCATCTTGAACTCTCTTGCTTGTGTTCTCGATTTGCTTGCAGGAGATAGCCTTCTTGGCGAGGTCAACCGTGTTCGGCTCGGTTGATAACCAACGGAGCAGTGGTGTAGTGATTGAGAGGGGTTCGATCTGTTTTGGTCGGAGCCTTTGGATCATCAACGTCGAGTTCTCCACAACCGACTTATCAGTACCTCTCAGAAGATCGGGCCATCGTCACATTAGTTGGTATCAGAGCAACGGTTGCCCGTGAGGTAATTCGTCCCTTTTAGATTAGTTTATGTTTTTCATATCGTCCCAAAACTCTAGAAAATTAGCCACAAAAAAAATTTTGTCGTAGTGTTCTTCCGCTATCCCAACACCGCTTGTGCCATTGCAATTTTTTTTCAGTATTGCTCGTTGAATTTTTGGTTACATTGTCGTGTTCAAGTTGCTGATTACTAGTTTAGTCAGAGTCCAGTTCGTCATTGCCTAGTTGCATCTCGTGTTCCTTTGCGTAGCTTCGTCGTTGTGTATTCTTGTTCCTTGCCGCGCTGCCGTCCTTAACACGCCGCCATCCTTGCCGCAGCCTCCCATCCACTGCCACCCCATCCGCTGCCAACCCTTGCCGCGACCCCCTGCTTTGCCATCTCGCTTGTCACGTCCTTGTGCAAGAAAAAAAGAGAGAGAAAGAGAGAGTTGATTTCGGTTGTTTAGAAAAAAAACAGAGAAAAAAGAGAGAAAAAGAAAAGAGAAAAAAAGGAAAGAGTCCATCTTTGCCGAAATTTGGAAAGTGCATCAAACCTTCGCTAAAAATAGTGAAAATTGGAGGAGCTGTGTTTCATACATCCAAAAGCCTCTAGACAAATATTTGAGCAATTTTGGCCAAGGGATCAAAAGTTATAGCAGTTTCAATTGAGGCCGAAACGAACTCGGGTCTGTTTCCGACACACCTTCAGTAAAACAGGCATAACTTTTGCATACGGTGTCCGTTTTCAACGTTCTTGTACTCGTTGGTAAGCTAACAACGAGCCCAATTAAAAAAAATGACCAACTTGTACTAGTCTCCCTCCAAGACCCCAAAAATCGGCCATCTTTAGCCCTGAAATTGTGTAGCAAGATTTTGGTTTTCTGTCTTTGGTGATTGTTTTGGTCTTCCCTTCGGAATTTGGGTTTTGTCCAGTTGAAAAAGTTGTAGATCTCATAGAAACCTTTCAAATAAGTATATATAAGCCATATAAAACTTTTCCTTTTTATCGTTTGAGACTAGCTGTTGTATCTGCTCAATCTAGAGGGATGTTCGCGTTTTACCGATTTCGCCGTTTTGTGCTCTACATCGCATGAATAATCTTGTGCCCTTAGAAAGGAATTTGAGTAGTTGGCTAGCATCTCTCCTAGTACTTGTTGTGAGGTTCTCCTTGTTTACATCAAGTCACATTGATCGTTGCGTGTGCGTACATACACTTACTTGCATAGGGCTTAATTGGCTAGCTATGATTAGGCTAGGATCAGCAACTATTCACGAGTCCTTTGAACAAACTTTCAACTTGCATTTACTGAACTGATTATTGTTGATCCTTTTGCTACCATATTGTGCCTTCCAAGCTCCACCTACTCTTGATCAGAACAGGTCCCCTCTTGCAATCGTACCCACGCTTGACACGGTGTCACGAACCAGCCACCGGTTGTACCACCTGTTGCATTGGTAAGAACACTTGTAAGAGTGTGGTAAGACGCTTGAGAGTGTGTGATTCCACTTCCCACCACCTAGTAGTTGATAGGGATAATACCTTTGTGTTGTCTTTTGTTTGCTACTAACCATGGCAAGTGAGACGTCTGATGCGCAAGAGTGTGTTTTAAAGGGAGAGCTCATGATGCTCTTGGATGAACAACGCACTACCATTAATGAGGACATCAATAGGAAGCTTCAAGCTTCGATGGACACATTGCAACGCTCCATCAGTTCCATCAATGAGAGTATTGCAGCACTCACTACACGCCTTGAAAGAATGGTGAATCGGCCGCCAAACAATGGACGCGAGTATGATCACTATGCAGGCCAAGATCTCGAGGAGGGAGATGATAATGAGAGACAAAACTGTGACGCCGGCGCTGCATTTGCTGTCCCAGATGCACGCCCATGACACCACCCTCATCAGAACCGTCATGGTATGAGAGGTAATAATTTTCAGTACCACAATGCTCGTGTTCATGATGACCCATTTGCTAAAGTCAAATTTACCATACCATCTTTTGCGGATACTTATGATGCTGAAACTTATCTAGATTGGGAGATGACAGTTGAACAAAAATTTAATGCCCATCTAGTTCCTGAAGTGCATAGAGTTAGACAAGTCACTAGTGAATTTAAAGATTTTGCTATCATTTGGTGGACTCAAGTAGTTAATTTTGGCTTAACACCTAATACATGGGATAGATTGAAGGTAGCTATGCGAACTAGATTTGTTCCTCCTGCTTTTAAACATGAAATGCATAAGAAATTGCAGCGCTTAGACCAAGGTAATAGATCTGTCGAGGAATATTATCAAGAACTGCAAATAGGCATGCTGCGTTGTAATGTTGTAGAGGATGAGGAGGATAAGATGGCTCATTTTTATGGGGGACTAAGGCGTGAAATTCAGGACATAATTTATTACAAAGAGTATAATGATATCAATAGATTGTTCCAGCTTGCTTGTTTGGCAGAAAAGGAATTGCAGGGTAGGCAACAAAGGACAAGGAGCAACTTTGGAAGTACGTCTACACCGAGATCAACACCGGGGCAATCCAAGACAGCCCACCTCCTGTTTTTCGAGCTGCTGCCCCCACTGTGAGTAGGGCGCGTTCAGCAGCACCGTCGCCACCATCACGTGCACCCGAGACGAGCAAATCTACTAGTGTGCAAGCACCAGCAAAGAGCTCTTCATCGGTTGCTTCCACGGGTCGTACGACGGGCATTGTGTGCCACCGTTGTAAAGGGATGGGCCACTCATGAGAGATTACCCAAGTCAGCGGGCGTACATTGCGACAGAAGATGGTGGTTATGTAAGTGCTAGTGATGTTGAGGATGAATATGCTCTTGCAGCTAACCTTGCAGGTAATGGTGATGATCATGAGACAAATAGTGATGGTGAGGAAATTTTAGGTGCCGTTGCTACGGCGAATTATAGAACCATAATTGTGTAGCGAGTATTGAGCACTCAAAGAGAGCAAGAGGAGAAGCTACAACGTCATAATCTGTTTCAGATGTTCCTCATCGTCAAGGATTGCCATGTTCGTGTTATAATTGATGGCGGGAGCTACAATAACTTGGTGGATTCGGGATTGGTGAAGAAGCTTGGCTTGACCACACATGCGCATCCTCACCCATACCACATTCAATGGTTCAACAACAGCGGTAAGGTGAAGGTAACACAATCTGCGAGAGTGCATTTTTCCATTGGTTCCTATCATGATGTTGCTGATTTTGACGTAGTACCTATGCAAGCCTGCTCACTTTTATTAGGTCGTCCATGGGAATTTGATACCGATGCAACTCATCATGGTAGAAGTAATAAGTACTCTCTTATGCACAAAGGAAAGAAAATAACTTTGCTACCTTTGACACCTACTGAAATTGCTAATTGTGATAAAGAGCTAGCTGAAAATAAGAAGAAAGAACTTGAACATGAATCTAAAAATCAGCAAATAGTTCTAGGGCCGAGGGAATTAAATTAAAGGGTTGTGTCATGCTTGCAACCAAATCTGATCTTGTTGGAATTCAGTCACTATTTTTCCTCCTCCTCCACCGCAGCATCTTCTCTATACTGCAATGGAAGAGGTTGTTGATTACTTTGAAGAAGTTCATAGAGTTGGAATTCAGTCTTCTTGTCTGTCACCCCTGGGACTTTGCCTTTTGCAATTTCACTCACCAATCGCTAGAGAAGCTATGGTCAATCTTAGTCCTCATCAGCTAGATGACGTCAGAGAAATTGTTGTCCAGGAACATGATCGTGGCATTAACATGAGAGCTTGCCCTTTTACTCGTACTTGCTGGATAATGTTTTTGGCTTTCCCCCTAGACTTTCAGACCAAGGATCTTGTCTCGCAAGCTGTTGGCCATTTTGGTCATGTTCTCACTTGGACGGGCAACAGTAGATGCAAATCAAGAGTGCTTGTCCGCTGTGCCATCACTTTGGTTAGCAGAGTTCCTCGAAGTGTGGTCATTTGTCAGGGAAGTCAGATTGGAGAAGCAGGACGCTCTTGGACTGTTTCGGTTTATGTGCTCAATTCTAATTTGAATGGTGGACAGGATGGGGATGAGGACCCTATCCCTCCGGATGGCAACCCTCACCCTGTCAATGGGCCATTTTTTCCTGGAGTTCAACCTGAACCTCAAGCTGGCGTTGAAGATGTGGGTGATTTGGATGAAGTCAACCAAATTAACATTGCTCAGGGCTGGGAGCCAAATCAGAATCCCCCTCCAGTGGGGCCTTTTAATCCTAATGAGTGGCCTGCGTGGCCTGAACAGGAGGGAGAAATAGTTGCTGACAATGAACTTGTTCAGGTTCAACAGCTTGCAGATCAAGCAGTGGCAGAGGCTATGTAGCAAACTTCCATCACTGTCAGTTCTTCAACTAAAAGCTTTTTTAGAGCTGAAGGTTCTCCTATCACGCTCGAGCTGCCAATAAGAGACTGTTCTGTTTTAGTCCCCTCTGCCTCCTCAGTGCAAAGGATTGAAAGTGACTATGGAATTAGACAAATTGCAGCAGCAATGGGGCTGCTTACTGATTTTGGACCACAGCCCTCCGTCAATATGCTGCTGAATCAACTCACTGAAATTGCTTATGAGGCTCAACTCAAGCTGCCTTTGAAGGGGCCATTGGTTCAACCTTTCACAAATCTCAGGCCTGCATCTGGTAGTGATGGATGGTGGATTCATGGTGCTATTGATCCTTGGTGGGGAAACAATGCAGAAGCCTCATGCTCCACGGCTCAGAATATGATTACTGATCAGAGCTCTCAATGCTCTTTTGATCCAAAAAATAGTGCTGATAATTCTAAGGGAAAAGAGTTAGCTCTATATGATGCTGAGTTTGCTGTGCAGCAGATTATGCAGAACCTGCGTCCTACTCAGGGCATTGAAAATCGAACCATTGAGAATGTGGAGATGGTGACTGTAGATGGAAATAATAATGTGGAAAGAGAAACAAATATGAATAATGAAATGAATTGGGACACCGCTGATCAAAATGCTAGTGGCAATGTTAGCTCTGCTTTAGGGATTGGCTCAGATGAGAATCTGGATACGGAAGCTGTCCTACCCAGAACCCCAAATACTGCTAAGAAGAGAAGGATTTCCAAGGCAAAAACTCCTATTGTTGATGATGAAGTAAGAAGAAGCAATAGGAACAAACTTGGTATACTAGTGAATCACACCCAACTAGATAATGAGCCAAGAAGAAGGAAGGGAGAGAAAAATAAAACTGTGTTGTTCTCCAAGGTTGAAGATCTGAAAAAAGCTATAGTCTTGGGCAACCTGAATGAACTGGTGGAAGCAGCTGAAGCTTATGTTGACGGAGAAGACAAAGGAGATGTTGAGGTTGATCCTATCCCTATTCACTTACTGATGGATGTGGGTACTGAATTTTGTGGGGTGCCTCCTGAGGAAGTCACCCCAGCTGCTCTATATGACGACCACCTGAACTAATGAAGATCATCAAGTTTACCAATGGCCTTAGGCTCTTAGAGTCATTTTGCTATCTTATTAGTTACCCCACTTATGCTTTGCTTATGTTTGTTTTGTTCCTTTGCACTATGTCTCCAAGATGTTATCTTAGTATTGGAATGTTTAATGACTGCTGTGTAGTCATTTTATCCTTTGTATCCAGCCATGTTATCAATGAATCAAAGTTCAAATATTAATAGTACTAGTCGTACTTGGAATATTCTTTGCTGGAATGTCAGAGGTGTAAATGACAAAGAAAAATGGAATTCCATTAGGAATAAAATTGACGAAAGTGGTGCAAATATTTTCTGCATCCAGGAGACTAAGAGAGAGGCTTTTGATCTTCAGTACATCAGAAAGTTTGCTCCAAATCGGTTTGATAAATTTGATTTCTGTCCATCTCTGGGTGCTTCAGGAGGAATACTTATTTGTTGGTCCAGCTCACATTTCATTGTTGCAACTTTGGAGAAGCATCCTTTTGCAATTAAGCTTAATATTACAAGCTATCATGATCTTAGTAATTGGTACCTAGTTTCTGTATATGGTCCCTGCAGACAGCCGCAAAGAGATGAATTTGTGCAATGGCTTTATAATCTGAATATTGAGGATGATGAATTGTGGCTTTTTATGGGAGATTTTAACTTCTATAGGTCCATAGAGAACAGAAATAGGCATGGGGGCAATTTTAATGATATTCTGGTTTTCAACAGTATTATTAGTCATTTGGGTCTCATTGAGCTGCCTATCAAAGGAAGAAGTTTTACTTGGAGTAACATGCAGACTGAGCCTCTTCTAGAACAGATCGACTGGTTTTTCACCTCTGCTGCATGGACTCCTAGGTTCCCCAATACTCTTGTACTTCCCCTCGCAAGAATTATTTCTGATCATATCCCCTGTAAGATTCAAATTGGAACTTGCATCCCCAAAGCTAATGTGTTTCGGTGTGAGAACTATTGGTTCAGTCATCCAACTTTCATGGCAACAGTTTCTGATGCTTGGGGCCAAACTGTCAGAGCTAGCAACAGTGCCCATGTCATTAGCTCCAAGTTTAAATCTCTTAGAAGAACTCTGAAGCACTGGGGAAGAAATATATCCAATTTGGCAAAACTTATTGTCAATTGTAATCTGGTCATTGTCTTTTTAGATACATTGGAGGAGCACAGGGACCTTTATATCTATGAAAGAAATTTTAGAACCATCATCAAAGCACATTTACAGAGGCTTCTGCACATGCAAAATGAGTACTGGAAGCAAAGATTCACACAGAGGTTCATCCAGTTTGGAGACGAAAACACTAAATTTTTCCACTCCATGGCTACTGAAAGATATAGAAGGAATACCATCTCCCAAATTCTCAGTCCTGAGGGGAGAATGGTTACTGATCATCAGGAGAAAAGTGCTCTGTTCTGGCAAGAGTTTAAGAACAGGCTGGGCATGTCTTTGAATACTGAAATTCTAATTGATCTTGAGGACCTTATCACTCCTGTTGATAACTTGGATGGACTAATCTTGCCTTTTAGTACTGAAGAAATTGACTCTGTTATCCTGAGTATGCCAAATGATAAAGCCCCAGGTCCTGATGGTTTTAACAGTCTCTTTTTTAAAAAAGCTTGGCATATTATTAGAGAGGATATATATTCTTTGTGCATGGATTTCTTTAATCACTGTGCTGATATCAAGAGCATCAATAACTCTTTTATCACCCTGGTCCCCAAGAAGAATAATCCTGAGATGATCAACGACTTTAGGCCCATTTCTCTGCTTAATACTTCAGTGAAGATATTGACCAAACTGTTAGCCAACAGATTACAGAAGGTTATTCTTAGGATCATACATGAAAATCAGTATGGCTTTATCAAGGAGAAAACCATACAAGACTGCCTTGGATGGGCATTTGAATATCTTCATCAGTGTCATCAGTCAAAAAGGGAGATAATTATTCTGAAGCTTGACTTTGAAAAAGCTTTCGACCTAGTTGAACATCATATAATCCTCAGAATGCTCGAAGCTAAAGGTTTCCCTCCAAAGTGGATTGCTTGGGTGAAGGACTTGCTATCTACTGCAACTTCAGCAGTTCTACTCAATGGAGTAGCAGGCAAGGAATTTAAATGCAAGAGAGGGGTGAGACAAGGAGACCCTCTCTCCCCATTGTTGTTTGTGCTAGCAGCTGATCTCATGCAGAGTATGATTAATAGAGCATATCATGATAATATTTTGCAGCCCCCTTTTCCTCAGCATCTTAATAATCCCTTCCCAATTGTCCAGTACGCTGATGATACGCTACTAGTTATGCAAGCCAGTGAGACTCAATTGCACAGTTTGAAAGACATTCTACATGTTTTCTCTGAATCCACCGGGCTGAAAGTAAATTATGGGAAATCATGTTTAGTCCCAATTAACATTAGCAGTGATAGGGCAATTCAGTTGGCTGATGCCTTTGGTTGTCTGGTGGGAAGCTTCCCATTCACATATTTGGGCCTTCCTCTAGGCATCACTAAACCTCAAGTCAAGGATTATGCTCCCTTGTTGTGCAGAATTGAAAGAAGGCTCTCTGCTAGCTCCTTGTTTTTATCCTATGCCGGAAGACTGCAGTTGGTTAACTCTGTCATCTCCTCACTCCCAACTTATTATCTTTGTTCCCTAAAGATTCCTGTTGCTGTAATTGAAGCTATTGACAAATACAGGAAAGATTGCTTGTGGAGAGGTTGTGACTTCAAAAAGAAAGGTTACAACCTAGCTGCGTGGAAGTTGGTAATGAAACCGAAAGAAAAAGGAGGCCTTGGGGTTATTGATCTCACCTTGCAAAATGAGGCCCTCCTTCTTAAACAACTTGACAAATTCTTCAATAAAAAGAATGTTCAATGGGTCAATCTCATCTGGAACAAGTATTATAGTGATGGTGTTCCTCATCTTAGAAGGGAGAAAGGTTCTTTTTGGTGGAAGGACATTTTAAGGTTACATATAAAATACAGAGGGGTTGCCATTTGTAATCATGGAGTAGGGGACACTATTAGCTTCTGGGATGATCTTATTCTTGGAAATGTGATGGCTCTGAAGTATCCAAATTTATATGTTTTTGCAAAAGATGTCATCTCCCTAAGGAAGGTTATCAATACTCCAAACCTGGTAGATCTCTTTAGAATCCCAATGAGTCGGCAGGCCTTTGATGAACTGCAAATGCTTCAAAATGATGTACTGTCACTTGCCATTGACTCTTCTGATGAAAATGATTACTGGACTTTTATTTGGGGAAATAATTTCTACTCAGCCAACAGGTACTATCATTATCATTTCTCCAGCATAGCTGTTCCTCAACCTATTCGTTGGATTTGGAAATCTAAATGCTCTCCACGCATCAAGTTCTTTACCTGGCTGTTATTGAATGATCGCCTCAACACACGAAATATTCTCAGAAGAAGGAAAAAATTTCTGCAAGAAGGATACAATTGCATTCTATGTTTGGATAATGTTGAGGAAACAATGGAGCATTTATTTTTTGACTGTCCTGCTGCTATCAGTAGATGGTTCACCTTGGGTATTACCTGGACAGATTTAGTTCATCCTTTCCAGAAATTGATAAATGCAAGGGCTGCTTTTCCTCACCTATTTTTCATGGAGATTTTCATGATCTCGGCGCACTGTATTTGGGTTGAACGTAATGCTGTGATCTTTGAAGGAAAGGCCCCTAGTTTGAGCTCCTGGAAAGTCTCTTTCAGACATGAAGTTTCTAATCATCTGCACAGAATCAAGCCCTCCCTGCACTCTGCAATTTGGTCTTGGCTTCAGAGCCTGTAGTTATTTTTCTTCTTTCCTTGTGTGTTAACGTTTTGTTAGCCGTCAGGTTTTCTCAGTTTTAGTTTTTTTTTGCTTTCTCTCTTGTTTTTCTTTTCCTTTTTTTGTGTGTGTTGGTGGTGTGGTTATCCTCTGGGTGACCTCCTTTTGTACCTGTTCTTTTTTTATTGCAGTTCCTTGTTGCCGGGGGGTTTTGCCCCACGGTTTTCTTTCAAAAAAAATTTTGATCTTGTTGAAATTTGTCATGATGATATGCCATGCTATGCTTTGATATGCAAAGATGCCTTATTTTTACTTGATGATGTATCTAGCTCTTTGCCGTCTGCTGTCACTAACCTTTTGTAGGAATATAAGGATGTGTTTCCAGCTGAGATACCCCTGGGGCTGGTGCCTATTCGAGGGATTGAACACCAAATTGACTTAATTCCAGGAGCGACTTTGCCAAACCGTGCGGCGTATAGGATCAATCCGGAGGAGACTAAGGAAATTCAGTGACAAGTCCAAGATCTTTTGGACCGAGGGTACGTACAAGAAAGCCTTAGTCCTTGTGATGTTCTTGTTCTTTTGGTTCCTAAGAAAGACGGTGTTGGCGTATGTGTGTTGATTGTAGAGCCATTAATAATATCACAATACAGTATCATCATCCTATTCCTAGGTTAGACGACATGCTGGATGAGTTGAGTGGTTCTATTCTTTTCACAAAGATAGACTTGCGTAGTGGGTACCACCAGATTAGAATGAAATTGGGCGATGAATGGAAAATAGCATTTAAAACTAAGTTCAGACTATATGAGTCGTTAGTGATGCCTTTTGGTTTAACTAATGCACCTAGCACTTTCATGCGATTGATGAACGAAGTTTTGCATGCTTTCATTGGAAAATTTGTGGTGGTTTGTTTTGATGATATTCTAATCTATAGCAAGTCATATGAAGAACATCTGGATCATTTACGTGCTGTTTTTAATGTTTTGAGAGATGCACGTTTGTTTGGTAATCTTGAGAAGTGCACCTTTTGCACGGATCGAGTCTCTTTTCTTGGCTATGTTGTTACTTCACAGGGCATTGAGGTTGATCAAGCCAAGATCATCGCTATCCAGAGTTGGCCGCCTCCTAAAACGGTCACACAAGTGCGGAGTTTTCTCGGACTTGCTGGTTTCTATCAGCGTTTTGTTCGGGATTTCAGTACCCTCGCTGCACCACTGAATGAGCTTACAAAGAAGGGTGTTCCTTTTACTTGGGCCACCAAACATCAACAAACTTTCGACACTCTCAAAGATAAGTTAACACATGCCCCATTGCTTCAACTTCCTGATTTCAGCAAGACTTTTGAATTAGAATGTGATGCTAGTGGCATAAGTCTTGGGGGTGTGTTAATTCAAGAAGGAAAAACCTGTTGCTTACTTTAGTGAAAAGTTAAGTGGTCCTAGTTTGAACTATTCTACCTATGATAAAGAATTATATGCTCTAGTTCAAACTTTGGAAAAATGGCAGCATTATTTATGGCCCAAAGAGTTTGTAATACATTCTGATCATAAATCCTTGAAACATATTTGAAGTCAAACCAACCTGAATCGTAGACATGCTAAGTGGATTGAGTTTATTGAATCTTTTCCCTATGTCATTAAATATAAAAAGGGCAAAGAAAATGTGATAGCTGATGCGTTGTTTAGGAGATATACCATGCTTTCACGACTTGACATCAAAATCTTTGGCTTAGAGACAATAAAGGAGCAATATGTGCATGATGCTGATTTTAAAGATGTGTTGCTAACTTGTCAAGAGGGAAAGGGTTGGAATAAATTTGTTGTGCATGATGGGTTCATATACTGTGCTAGCAAGCTATGCATTCCAGCTGGCTCCGTTCGTCTTTTGTTGTTACAGGAGGTGCATAGAGGAGGATTGATGGGCCACTTCGGCGTGAAGAAGACCGAGGACATTCTGTTCCACCACTTTTATTGGCCAAAGATGAAGCGTGACGTCGAACGCTTCATTGCCTGTTGCACCACGTGCCAAAAAGCTAAGTCACGACTTAATCCTCATGGTTTATACATGCCTCTTCCTGTTCCAAGCATACCTTGGGAAGATATTTCTATGGACTTTATTTTAGGGCTTCCTAGAACAAAGAAGGGGAGGGATAGTGTTTTTGTTGTCGTGGATAGATTCTCTAAGATGGCTCATTTTATACCATGTCATAAAAGTGATGATGCTACAAATATTGCTAATTTGTTCTTTAAGGAAATTGTTCGCTTGCATGGTATTCCGAATACGGTAGTTTCAGATCGTGATGCTAAATTTCTTAGTCATTTTTGGAGAACCTTGTGGGGTAAGTTGGGAACTAAGCTGTTATTTTCCACTACTTGTCATCCCCAAACCGATGGACAAACTGAGGTAGTCAATAGAACATTGTCTACTATGCTTAGGCTTGTGCTTAAAAGGAACTTAAAAATGTGGGAGGAATGTTTGCCTCATGTGGAATTTGCTTATAATCGTTCGCTGCATTCTACCACAAAGAAATGCCCTTTTGAGATTGTTTATGGTTTCATACCTTGTGCACCTATCGACTTTTTGCCTCTTCCAGCTTCTGAGAAGGTAAATTTTGATGCGCAACAACGTGCTAATTTGATATGTAAGATGCATGAGACAACTAAAGAGAACATTGAGATTATGAATGCTAAACATAAAGTTGCTGGTAGTCAAGGATGCAAGCATGTTACTTTTGAACCTGGTGATCTTGTGTGGTTACACTTGCGTAAAGAACGATTCCCTGAATTGTGAAAGTCTAAACTCATGCCTTGTGCAGATGGTCCTTTCAGAGTGCGTGAACGTATTAATGATAATGCATATAAGTTAGACTTGCCTGCAAATTTTGTGGTTAGTCCCACCTTTAACATTGTAGATTTGCAACCTTGCTTGGGCGTGGAAGATGAGCTTGAGTCGAGGACGACTCCAATTCAAGAAGGGGAGGATGATGAGGACATCCTTTCCATAGATATAACTGTGCCAACTCCACAACATACTCAACAAACTGAAACATGATACAAGGACCAATGACTCGAGCGCGAGCACGTCAACTTAACCATCAGGTGAATGCGTTCCTAAGTTTGCATACAAATGTTTCAAAGAATGGCATACTACTTAATTCTTGTGATGATTTAATTGTCCTTAGGAACCATGGGAAAGAACCATGTGAGCTCAAGTGTAGAAGTGGAACCGTCAAGCGCAATCCAAGTCCCATTCACGAGTTCGACTCAGATTCGGCCTTTGTAACAGTGTCTGCTTTAAACGGCAATAACTTTTGATCCAGAAGGCTTCTCAGGGCCCGTGAGTACTCGTTGGAAAGCTCTTGGAGTCTGCTTTCAGATGGATATAGTCTTACCTCCAAAATCTATCCGAGCAGATCAAAAACTGCAAAACAATTCATGTCACTTTTCCAGTCCGAGTCAAAGTGGGCCGAGGGCCTTGTAACTTAGGCTATTTGGGCTGGTACTATTCATGTGAACAGTACCACGGCTGTGTGAACAGTACCCATAAATAGTACCACATCCCTTTTCATTATATAAGTGCGGCTTCCCCCTTCCCTATTTAAGGAGGTCGCACCCATTTAGTTTTCCTTGGGTTTTTCTTAAGAGATTATTCTGTTTAGCAGTTTGGCCACATGTTCGGTTGAGGAACCCCAACTTGTGAACTTAATCTTTATTCATAATACAATTTCAGATTGCATCTTGAACTCTCTTGCTTGTGTTCTCGATTCGCTTGCAGGAGATAGCCTTCTTGGCGAGGTCAACTGTGTTTGGCAAGGTTGATAACCAACGGAGCAATGGTGTAG
This sequence comes from Dendrocalamus latiflorus, assembly GCA_017311315.1. Lineage (NCBI taxonomy): Eukaryota > Viridiplantae > Streptophyta > Magnoliopsida > Poales > Poaceae > Dendrocalamus > Dendrocalamus latiflorus. The sequence goes on from CM029624.1 coordinate 4,619,566, forward strand.
TGATTGCGAGGGGTTTGATTTGTTTTGGTCGGAGCCTTTTGATCATCAACGTCGAGTTCTCCATAATCGACTTATCTGTACCTCTCGGAAGATCAGGCCATCGTCACATTACCAGAGGTTAATTATTTCCTACTTATCAATTAATATATAAGTGCTTACAACTTTACTCTTTGTAGCGACAGGGCATCTACATCCATTTAAGTATAGTACAAATGAATGAACTCTCCAAAATTCGAGGACAGCTTGCTACATTTTTAATGACGGAGGCCATTGACCCAAAAGGAGAATTTCACTTGGGTAAGGCTGAATAAAATTTTTAGTGACAAACAATATTTTATACTATATCTACAAACATGTTGTAAAAACATTATGATGTGTATCTGTGATATATCTACATATTTGTGTATTTGATTACATATATAATTACTAAGCAGTGCCTATGCGCCGAATAGGCGTGCTACCCCTCGAATCAACCAGTAAGTCGCCCTATCAACCCACCTTATTCCGGAAAAGTTACTTTTGGTTATGCATGAAGTTATCATCCCTATGTAAAGTTATCATCCCTATAGGGAAGGCCTACCAACCCACCATATTCCGGAAAAGTTACTTTCGGTTACGCATGAAGTTATCATCTATGTGGAATGAAGTTATCATCCCCATGTGAAGTTATCATCTCCATGGTAAAATTTCTATCGTATGCACATCAAGTTATCATTTGTAATTTATGAAGTTACTTACAATTCTCACGGACAGCAGGAGAGAGAAACATGCATGCTGCAGTACAGTTGACCGAATTTTTTGTATTTTAGCCCTTTTTCTGAAAAATATTCACATTTAGACCCCTAGTAGTTTTAATTCCGTTTTTGGACCCAGAGCTCGGCGCCGTGACCCACGGCGCCGAGGTAACACGTCTCGGCGCCGTGGTCCGTGGCTCCGAGGTCCCAGGGCCGCACCAGCGTGGCGGCCTGCGTGGCGCTGACGTGGCAGCACCTCGGCGCCGTGGATCGTGGCTCCGAGCTCGGAGCCGTGAATAGTGGCGCCGAGGTCGGCGCCGTGACTCGTGGCTCCGAGGTCGGCGCCGTGGATCTTGGCGCCGAGCATGCGGCTTCTGAACACGGCACCGAGCACGCGGCCGTTCATTTGCATCCGTCCCGCCTCCCCTCCCCGCACGCGCGTCCTCCCCGCCGCGGCCGCCCGGCTCCCCTCCTCGACCGCCTCGGCGCCCGTCGGACGACCTCACCGCCGCGCGCCTCCCCTCCCCGCACGCGCCTCCTCCCCGCCGCGGCTGCTCGCCTCCCCTCCTCGACCTCCTCGGCCGCCCGTCCGACGTCCTCCCCGCCCGGTCGTCCTCCCCGCCCGGCCGTCCTCCCCGCCGCGGCCGTCCTCCCCGCCGCGGCCGTCCTCCCCGCCCGGCCGTCGTCCCCGCCGCGGCCGTCCTCCCCGCGCGGCCGTCGTCCCCGCCCGGCCGTCCTCCCCCAGCGCGGCCGTCCTCCCCGCCCGGCCGTCCTCCCCGCCACAGAGCGACCGCTACAAGTGCCTCAAGGTGACGACTTCTCCTCCAAAATGTTCGTTGTAGTTTCGTAATCTTGCACGGGGCTTAGATTTTTTTTAGCTAGCTATGAATGTGTGATGCTTAGGTTGTAGCTTGGACAATGGTGCCGTAGAATGGAAGGATTGTATGGAGTATTGGAGTCGGCAATATGGCTCGCTATAAGACAAGTTGATTCTTTTGCGACAAGAGGACTAGTGCTATCGAAATGTGTTGTGTTGCTGTGATGTTCTAGTCTATAAATGCGGGAGGTAGTATTACCTTGTTCTTAGTTTTGGATTTGGATGGGATTGTAGTATTACCTTGTTCGTAGTTTTGGATTTGGATGGGATTGTAGTATTACCTTGTTACAGCGCGCCTCAATTCTGTAGCCTATTTCGATTAAAGGTACTTATTAGTTTGGTTTTCTGTATGTTCTAGATGGACAACTTAGTTACCCTATATCATGGAGGCAGTGTGACAAGTGATGATTATGGAAATGTTCGATTTGTTGAAATGCAAAGGGTGCCTCTGATATTCAGTGAACGGCCGTCGTTTAGTGAGTTGGTTGCTAGGGCCCGGGAGGAGCTACATTGTCATGCAAACGAGGAGAGCATCACAGTTGAGGGGTTACTTCACTTCGGTTCGAAAGACACAATTCTAAGGCGGTTGATCTTAATTGGTTGTGAGGATCAGTGGGACAAATATGTCAAATTGGTTATGACGAATGAGTTCCAATGTTTGGACCTTGTTGTGCGGAAGGTCTCCATTGATCCCACCCCTCACGGTTATTCACCAGAACTAGGTGATCAGGCACCCTTTGACCCTCCGTTACCGGACGTTGCGGTGGATGTGGAAGAAGTGCCTGAAGTGCCCGATGCTCAATCTGCCCCGAACGAGGTTCAGATTTCTCAACCAGTTCGAGTTGAATGTCGGACTGATGATGTCTTGGCAGCCCCTCAGGAGATCCCTTTTACCCAGAATCATCCTAGTAAGTGCCGAGCAACACTTTAGCATTTTCCCGTCAGTCTATTCTTTTGTCTCAATCCCATGGGTTTCGTGCTTCTGATGCAGGAGACAATCCTGATAATGTGGGTGTTCCTCCCGTTGCTCCATCTGGCAACGTTGAAGATGTCTGCAGGGACTCCAACAGTGTGGATGTTCAAATTGTGGATGATCTAGAGCCTTACGAGATCGCTAGGGCCGTTGAAGAAGTCTGCAAGGACTTCAACAGTGTGGATGTAAAAGTCACTTACCATTTTATATATCGACCGTTCTACGCACAATCGTTCCTAAAAATATTTACCATATTTTTTTATGCATCTACAACGAGCCAATCAACATAAACTTGTTTTACAATTTTTTCAGATTGTTTTGTAATTCACAACTAAAAAATTAACAAAACTTATAATCATTACAGTTCCTGCACTCATTCCCACGTGTTCAATATCACTTTCGTTCATTTCGTCTAATTGTTCATATCACATTTGTGCTCAAAAAAATTTTCATTAAATTGTACTCCACATCAAAATTTTATGTTTCAAAAACCATTACCATCGTACCATAATATTTTAAAAAAATCTACAAAAAATTTCCTACACGTATCATCTGCAACATAACGAATTTTCAAAACATATGTCGTATTTTTTTCTCTCTCTAAATAAATAAATATATTACATAATATTACTAAAATTAAATAAATATATTACATAATATTACTATAATTAAATAATCAAAATAAAAAATACAACTAGTAATTCTTTTTGCGACAACGTAAAGCCTGATCGGTGCAAACCCTAGACGCCGAGTGTCTGCAGACGTGGCAGGGAGCTCGGCGCCACGTGGCAGGCAGCTCGGCGCCACGATCTACGGCTCCCAGCTCGGCACCACGATCTACGGCTTCGAGCTCGGCGCCACGACCCACGGCTCCGAGCTCGGAGCCACGATCCACGGCGCCGAGGTGCTGCCACGTCAGCGCCACGCAGGCCACCAGGCTGGAGTGGGCCTGCGACCTCGGAGCCATGGACCACGGTGCCGAGACGTGTTACCTCGGCGCCGTGGGTCACGGCGCCGAGCTCTGGGTCCAAAAACGGAATTAAAACTACCAGGGGTCTAAATGTGAATATTTTTCAAAACAAAGGGCTAAAATACAAAAAATTCGGTACAGTTGACGTGGGGGATTTTTTTATCTTGTTTACAAGCTAAAAGATACAGTAACTCTTTCACGGAAAGTCTGATCTGCGAGCTGTTTGCGCCATTGTGTTCAAAATTATGAGCTTAATAAAACAAGACCTATGTTAAATATGTTTCAACACTACGAAATTCATGCTTTTTTTTATACTAGACCATAACTTCACATGTAATAGACCATAACGTTCTCTTACAAGAATGATAACTTTTGGCATATCAGCATGTCTGCCAATTTCTTCCTCACAAAAGTATTTGTCCTAACTAGCACAACTACAGAAAGCCTAATACTAGACGGCCAATCACAGACGGTTTGACAAAACCGTCTGTGACCAACTGTCGGGCCCCCGGATTACCAAACCCGGACCCTCTGTGTATTACAGCACTAGTCCCAGATCAAAGCTAGTGCACACAGTCAAACAGAATGGGAAACATCACCATCAACGATTTATTACAATAGATAAGAGTACTGACCACCGGGTCACCTCATTACATTGGAGGTTTCAAGACCTCGCACAATCAAACACAGCGGAAGCAAAGCGAAATTAAAGTAGACCCATCAAGATGCCACAGGCAGTTGACTGGGGAAGCGCGACCTAGTCCTCCGGGAAGAATCCATCACAGCCACAAGCGAAGCAGTAGTCGTAATCACCTTCTTGAGCTTCATGTTCTTCTGAGGTTTATTTTAAGTGTAGCATGTGAGTACATAAAGTACTCCGCAAGTCTTGGGAAAAATGCGTAGATGCAAGGCTTAACAAAGGAAGGCTATATGGTTCTTTTGCACAAAGCAACATTTTAAAATTTAATTACTACTAATTATTTTCGAAGGCAACATTTTAACCAATTAATTGTTTTAACAGAATTATCATTTACTCTCTAGTGAAGGTTCCATCTACCATCACTAGCTAACAACTTGAACAAGTTTAATACTGCGGGTTACATCCACCCTCTCTGGCTCCAACTGCCAGGATACCCTTCCGAGAGTTCCCTCCACTCTCGGAATACAAAACTTTTGATTTTAAATCCAAAACCAGAAATCTACCATGTGAATGCATTCCTTGCCCGCCCTTGACCGTGGGCACGGCTATTCGAATAGTTTTACACTCTGCAGAGGTTGTACAACTTTACCCACAAGAGATAAATTATCTTAATAGTCAACATGCTTCCTTTGGCATGAGACCCAGATAAAATATCACAAAGCCTTTCAACTACTCTAGTATAGCTAGAGACCACCCGCTGAGGTTTCACCGCAGAAGGGTTAAATCCGCCCAATCTGAAGCCCCCTCTTGCGCCATATGAGTACAGTAAACCCTGTCCCTCACTATGAGTAACCAGTACACCCTGGCACTCAATACACCACTGGTGATATCTAAACTACACCTTTATAGGTTAGTTAGCTAGGTCGTACCCATATAGACTTGTGGTTGTACGGTTAATGCTCAGTTTGGACAAACACAAGCGTCGGTCCTTAATTGACTAGGGTGGAACATACACTTAACAAGTTCTCGTGCTTACTGCACCAGCCCAAACAGCCATCCACCCTAATCTAAACCAATTTTCACATTTTTATTTTATTTTAAAATCACAGTGACAACTCCAATTGCCACTTCACTTTCAAACACAAGGATTTAATAATAAATCATAATTTCCCAATTTTCAAGAGTTTCCAAAGTTATTAGATAGCAGGACTAAGCATTATACTACCATACTAACATCAACAAGTAATTAAATACTCTCATTAATGAGACAAAGGGAGTTCTATGGTGACAAGAGTACATGGCATTCAATTTCAATGGAGGGCATAGCAAGTTGGAATAACTAGTTCCTAAAGATTTGAACTAGTGACTTTAGGTAAATAGCAATGCACATAATTTAAAATATTTTAAAAACATTTCAAAAGTATAGGTTCAAGATGATCAAAGGAGACTTGCCTTCTTGTGCACTGGTTGGTCCCTCTTGCTGCGGTTCGACAAACTCTTCGATGACGTCGGATTCTACGCGCGAAACGACAAAACAAACAAAACAAATACAAATAAAATTCAAATAAACTCTAAAAACTGCAAAACCAGAACCAAAAGATAGAGCTCAATTTTAGATGAATTTAGGAAAAAGAATCGGGTTAATCGGAGTTCGGATGAAGGAGAACGAGCGATCCAAAGTTTGCTGGGCGAGAAAATGCTGGAAATTCCCAGATGTTACTGTTCACCCGAGAGCAATTTTTGGAAAGGAGGCTAGCGCTGGCGAGAGGAGACATGGGAGATGAATCCAACTAGCAAAATGGGTTGGTAGGGACCCAAGGCACACATAGGAAGCGACGGCACGCCAAACGGAGAACGATGACGGCACTGGCGGCTACAACGACATGGGTAGGAGGGAGGAATAAAACTCGGGCATAGGACATGGAGGCGTAGGGTGAGCACGGGCTAGAACGCGGCTTGGCGAAGCTAGAAAAATTGTCGGCTCGGTCAGAAACCCACTGGAGACGGCGCAATCGACGTTTGAACGACGTCGGGAAGGAAAAAGGAAAAACTTAATATCTTGGTGCTCGGTGAACGAAATCTAAAACCATTTGGAGGGTAGCTACCTGGGATGGTTTGGCACAAAGTGACGCGAACGGATTGGTGAAAACATCACCGGGTAGATGGGGGACACGTGATGCCATTGGCGGACATGGCGAGGTTCGGAGGCAAAACTTTTTGGAGGCTTTTTGGGGAAACGGAAGTGAGCACGGCGTAGAACGCGACGAGGCAAGTCTAAGAAAAATTACGGCAAGGGCTAAAGCTTACCGGAGGCGACGAATCGACGTCGGGAAGCGCTCTTGACCTAGATTGGGAAAAACTTGATTCCGGGAGATTGGCTGCACCAAAACCAAATTAACTTGACAAGAAGGTAGATGTCATATGATGGCACAATGTGACGCGAAAGGATCACAGAAAAACTCACCGAATAGCTCGAGACGCGACGAGCAAATTCGGGACCGAAGGGCCTCGATGCCGACGGCGTCCTGAGCTTTGAGGGACTTGCCACGGCTTGGGATGAGTTTAGAGAGGTCAAGGGGTCCTATTTATAGGCTTGGAAGAGGTAGAAACCGGCTCAAATTCGCGGATTTCGGTTTAGAGTCCGATTTGGAAAATAGGAGATAAAAGGCAAACGGATGAATGAAATGGAAAGAGGTCAATTGGGATGGATTCCTTACGTGATTTGGCACCACTTTCCTTTTGGGAGGATATTGAAATAATGCCCGGATTGGAAGTTATGAAGAGAGAGGAAAAGGAAGGAAAACTGTACACAGAACGAACAGATCGATCGCGCACAGTACCGCGTGGGTACTGTTCATTCTCTCTCCTCTTTCTTTCTTTTTTTTTGGAAATTTCAAATTGAGCTCAAACAAACTCCGAAAAATCCTAGAAAATACAGAAAAATTCCTTGTGACACAAGGAACACAAATAAAATACTTTTGGCAAATGTTAATATTTAATTTAATCATATTAAATATTTTTATTTAATAAAAATTCTAATTAAACTTTAATTAATTCCGAAAAAATTCAAATGGTGAATTTTATTTTTAAAAGCTTCAAAAAGGCTCTGAAAATCAGGATGTTACACCAACACTAACACAGACGGTTTTAATTTGGACACCATCTGTGTTGGCGGCATCGGAGAAAACAAGTATCACAGACGGTTCTTACCGATGAACCGTCTGTGATACTGAAGTATCAGTATCACAGACGGTCTGTATTAAAAACCGTCTGTGATAAGCTGGTTATCACAGACGGTTTTTAATAAAAAACTATCTGTGATAAGCTGGTTATCACAGACGGTTTTTAATAACAAACCGTCTGTGATAATTCACAGATGATTTTTTATTAAAAACCGTCTGTGACAATGGCACTAGGCATTTATTGCGCTGCTCAGACCGCATCTGTCTTCATTTCAATCCAGGTCTAGTCGGTGCTTTACTCTTTAGTTCAGGAGGCAAGGTAGGCGATTTCAGGCCAGTTAATTTGGTGGGAGGAGGCAGAGATTGAGCTTTGAAGATTCATACTTTCCTGGTTGCTATAGATATGGGTAGTACTGAAATTTATTTTTCTTTGCATTACAATTTAGATCTAAGTAATTGGTGAGTGTTATTGAAGATGGTTTGCAAAATTGTTGGTTATATAATAGCTGTTGTGTTTATAATATGAATTGAGCTAGCAAATTAAGCATCAATATAATACATGTGGCCAGTATATATGTAGTAATAATTAGTTAATTTAATTTTTAATATTAAGTTGTTATATATGTACGTAACGTAGGACCGAACCTGGATGTATTCCGCGAACCGTGTGAGTGAAGAGTACATTAATGGTGTGTCTGCTTTTACAAGAGCTGCCGAGGAGGATATGTTGAATAAGGGGGTGGAATATATGTACTGTCCATGCTCTGACTACAAGAATTTAAAGATGTTTAAGAACCAAGGGCAAATTGAAGCGCACTTGATTCGGAGGGATTTCAAAAAGGGTTATACGTGTTGGACCAGTCATGGCGAAGTGAATGATAATATGCCGCCGGATGACATCGCCGGTGAAGTGAATGACATGCCGCCGGATGATGTCGATTGTGGTTCGGATTCGGATAGGTTGCACGATGATAATCTGGATCAGATGCTTCGCGATGTAGAAGAGAACTATGATGAGAGAGAGTATGTTAAATTCCAGGGCTTGATGGAGGACTCGGAGAAACCTTTGTTCACGTGCTGCAAGTACACGAGGTTGTCGGCCGTGCTTGAACTGTTGAAATTGAAGGCAAGCAACGGTTGGTCCGACAAGAGCTTCACGGCGCTGCTAGGTCTTTTAGCGGACATGCTTCTAGAGGGAAATGAGTTGCCTAAAACCACGTATAAAGCCAAGAAGGTTCTTTGTCCGTTGGGAATGGAAGTAGAAAGAATACATGCATATCCGAACGACTGTATCATGTACCGTAAAGAGTATGCAAACATGCATGTATGTCCGGTGTGCAACGCATCCCGATACAAACGTAACAATCAATCAGATGATGGTGAGGGAAGAGAGGCAAAGAAAGGACCTCCTGCTAAGGTGGCACGGTATTTTCCTATAATTCCCCATTTGAGAAGGTTTTTGCAAATCCAAAGTAGGCAAAACTGTTGCGTTGGCACTCGGAGGAGCGCAAGAAGGATGAAATGCTAAGACACCTTGCTGATTCTGCGCAGTGAAGAAACATCGATAGGAGTTTTGCAGACTTCGGTGCAGAACCAAGGAATATAAGGTTTGGACTGAGTACAGATGGAATGAATCCTTTCAGTAGCATGAGTAGCCGACACAGCACATGGCCCGTGACTCTCTGCATCTATAACCTTCTCCTTGGTTGTGTATGAAGCGAAAGTATATTTTGCTGTCAATACTTATCCAAGGGCCAAAGCAACCTGGTAATGATATCGATGTGTACCTAGCATCGTTGGTGGAAGATCTAAAAGTACTGTGGAACTAAGGGGTACAGGTATGGGATGCATACAAACGAGAGAACTTCACTCTGCGCTCCTTATTGTTCTGCACCATAAATGATTATCCTGCCCTTGCTAACCTATCGGGCCAGAGTACAAAAGGTGCCAAAGCTTGTACCCACTGTTTAGATGCTACCGAGAGTGTGTGGCTTAGACACTCACGCAAAACTGTCTACATGCGTCACCGCCGGTTCCTTCGGAGGGCTCACCCATACCGCAAGATGAAGAAACAATTTGACGGAGAGAAGGAAGACGATTCAGCTCCAAGGCATTTAAGGGGACACGATGTTTATGCTATTGTTAAGGATTTAGATGTTGTCCTCGGAAAGGGACGTAAATTGAGGGCTCATGAGAAGAACGCTTGGAAGAAGAGATCAATATTTTGGGACTTACCTTATTGGGAGTACCTAGATGTGAGACACTGCATCGACGTCATGCACGTAGAAAAGAATGCATGCGACAGCTTGATTGGTCTCTTACTGAATATTCGTGATAAAATAAAGGACGGCGTCAACGCACGGCTTGACTTGGCTGATATGGACATCAGGCCTGAGTTAGCACCGATAATAACAGATAATGGATGAACGTACCTTCCCCCTGCATGTTACACTCTGTCCAAGGCCGAGAAAACAGAACTGTGCCAGTGCTTGCATGGTGTCAAAGTTCCGTCTGGTTATTCCGGCAACGTGAAGAAACTTGTTTCGATGCAAGATTTGAAGTTAAATGGCATGAAGTCTCATGATTGTCATGTGCTGATGACATAGGTGCTCCCTATTGCAATTAGAAATATTTTACCAATCAAAGTTCGAGAGACAATCATGAGGCTATGTTATTTCTTTAACACAATTGCTCAGAAGGTCATCGATCCCGAAGGACTAGATGCTCTGCAGGACGAGGTGGTGATGACTCTATGTCATCTTGAAATGTATTTCCCTCCTTCATTTTTCGATATCATGGTCCATCTCATTGTTCACGTTGTGTGGGAGATGAAAATGTGCGGGCCCGTATTCCTACGTAGCTTGTACCCATTTGAGAGGTACATGGGAATTCTCAAGTCCTACGTACGGAATCGATCTCGGCCGGAGGGAAACATCGTTGAAGGTTATGCAAGCGAAGAGGTCATTGAGTTTTGTGTCGATTATATGGCCCAGATTCAACTGATAGGTGTGCCTCGATCTCGTCATGAGGGGAGGCTGCAGGGTATCGGAACTATCGAAAGGAAAGCAATCACTGCAGATATGGACACGTATACTCAAGCCCATTTCACGGTCTTGCAACACATGACTGAAGTGGCGCCTTATGTCGATCAGCACAAGGATGTACTTCGGCAACAGAATCCGGAGCGGCCGGATGTTGGATCATGAGGCAACACAACAGTCGGTTCAACCAATGGTTGAAGGAGCAAATCGCTAGGAGCTCGCCAAGTGAGACGCTAACATGGTTGGCAAAAGGGCCAACATTTACTGTTGTGACATGGCAAGGATATGACATAAATAGGTACACATTCTATACACAGTCTCAGGATGTAAATAGCACTAACCAGATTAACGGTGTCCGCATAGATACGTTCAGTACCGATGGGTCGAGAACTCATACTATGGGTTCATAGAAGAGATTTGGGAGCTCGACTACATGATTTTCAAGATCCCCTTATTTCGTTGCCATTGGGTGCATCTCCCACAGGTGAAGGTTGACAAGTACGGTGTCACTACCGTGGACCTGCAACGTGTCAGGTACAAAGACGAACCATTCATACTCGCCAACCAAGTTGTTCAAGTTTTCTATGTAACCGACCCGGCAAATAAAAAACACCATGTAGTTCTTCATGGAAAAAGGAGAATTGTCGGAGTAGAGAATGTAGTGGACGAGGAAGAATACATTCAATTTGATGAGTTACCTCCTTTTGGAAATGGCATAAGGGTCGACGACGAACAACGTGACGAAACTAGTTACGTACGCACTGATCATTATGAATGGCTAATTTTTAAAGGAAATAAGCAAGTAGAATGAGAATATGCGATATATATGTGGGCATATGCATATATGTATATAACAATGCATGTATGTGATGTATATGTGAATTGGCATTTATCTATACGACAATGCATGTATGTGTGATGTATTTGTGAATTTGCATTTATGTATATGTGAAAATGTGTGAAGAAATACATTATGTGAGGTTGATGAAAGTAGTGAATTTTGAGAATGAGAAAATGTGTAAACTGTGTGAATGCAGCTGGTTGGTGGTTGTATATGAATGCAGCTGGTTGGTGGTTGTATTAATAACTACAGTCGGGGGGGAAGGCTTATCACAGACGGTTCTCAAATTAGAACCGTATGTGATATCAATATCACAAACGGTTCTAAGAATAGAACCGTCTGTGATAATAAATATCACAGACGGTTCTGTGCTTAGCACCGTCTATGATATTTATTATCCCAGACGGTTCTATTCTTAGAACCGTCTGTGATATTGATATCACAGACGGTTCTAAACTAGAACCGTCTTTAATAAGCCTTTCATGAATAACCAAAGCTAGGGTTTTCCGCGTATGCTGCAGTGATAGATCTACTTTTCGTCCGCTATTGCCGTCGATCCCGTCGCCGCCGCTGTCCTGGAGCCCATCGCCGGCCGCCTCCGTTGATCCCCTCATGGAGCCCGTCGCCGGCCGCCTCCCCCGAGCCCCTCGTCGAGCCCGTCACTGGCCGCCTCCCCCGATCCAGCTCCCCTTGCCCGTCGCCAGCCACCTCTCCCGAGCCCCTCGTCGAGCCCCTCACCTGCCACCTCCCCTGAGCCCGTCGTCGCCTCCCCGATCCAGCTCCCCCGAGCTCGTCGCCGCCTCCCCGATCCGGCTCCACCGAGCCCGTTGACGCCTCCCCGAGCCCCTCTCCGTCCACGCCGCCGTCACCGTATAAGGCAAGGATCCAAAGATCTTTCTCTCTCATTGTTTGTAAATTCTACGGATACTTAGTGAACAAATGTGGATGCTTGATTTACCTACTTCATGTTGATCTACATACTTCATACCACGCCAAATTGATTTATTATGTTTAACTGAACAAATGTGGATGCTTGATTTACCTACTTCATGTTGATCTACATACTTCATACCACGCCAAATTGATTTATTGTGTTTAACTGAACAAATGTGGATGCTTGATTTACCTACTTCATGTTGATCTACATACTTCATACCATGCCAAATTGATTTATTGTGTTTAACTGAACAAATGTGGATGCTTGATTTACCTACTTCATGTTGATCTACATACTTCATACCACGCCAAATTGATTTATTGTGTTTAACTGAACAAATGTGGATGCTTGATTTACCTACTTCATGTTGATATTGTTACTTTGGAATCACTGAAAACAATCTTGGAACTGTGGATATTACTTAATTTAACAGTAACTTGTATGTTTGTTATGAGTGTTACTATATAGTATTAGCAACTAAAGTAGGTGCTAAGATAGGCACATCACCCCCTCTCTCTGTCCACATCACCCCCTCCCTTCTCCCCCCTCTACTCCTCTCCTCTCTTCCTAACATTGAGCATCATGTTTCACTTTCTTATCTTATGGTATGGCACTTTCTTATCTTATCCTAATAGACCCACAAAATGAGCAACATATCACCCACGCATTCTTCAACATCATCGCCGGATGCGTCAGCTCCAAAATCACAACGTCGAGGAAGAGGGCTATCGAAGAAGCCTGAGGGCCGATTTACCATCACACAGGTCGATGGATCTGGGACCCCTCTACTTCCTCCCAAAGCAGTAAGTGCATACCGAAGAATGGTCAGAATAGTTGCGCAAGAACGAATTGATATCACATTCAATTCATGGAAGAGTGTGCCTGAGACTCAGAAACGTGAACTGCTGACCGAAATTTTGGCGTCATTCGAGATCCCAGAAGAACACCAAGATGCCGTGCAACGACAAACCTTGCTAGCCGCGTGCAAAGCATGGAAGAACTTCAAGAGCACGCTTGTCAAGAAATACGTGGAGACGGACGAAACACCCTTTCATAAATACCCATTCCTGGAACCAGAATGGGAACAGTTCAAGGCGATGAAGACGACTGAAGATTTCAAAAGTACAAGTGTGGCGCACAAGACCCTCCAGGAAAAAAACACACACCCCCACAGACTTGGCACAGCTGGGTATGCGGGTAAAATCCCGCAGTGGAGGAGGGAGGATGAACTGGCAACCCAACAGGACATCGCCCCGCCATTTTCCAATATTCGGGAAGACCGCGCTCGAAATTGGATTAGAGCAAGGTCATCTACAACGACATCGAGGGACGTCTCCTTTTGAAACCCTGCAGACCAGCAAGTGTCCCAGCGCCTGGTAAGATATCGATCCAAGTGAAATAGCTTGTAATTACTCCACAAATTCGTACGAAGTGAAATGACATGTTGTGCTCTTGCAGGAAGAGCTAAGTTTTGAATCTACCCTGGGATCATTCCAGGGAACAAGGGAGAATGATATTCTGTCTGCAGCCCTGGGAAACAAGGAGCACCTGGGCCGTACGAGAGGCCTTGGGATTTACGTTCCTTGGAAACATGGTTTCCAAGATGACTCCGAAATGTATCGACGTAGGAAGGGAACCAAAGCCGAGCGTGAGGAGCGGCTACGAGAAGAGATCAAGGCATCTCTTAGAGAGGAGCTAATGGGTGAGCTGGCTGATGCAGTCAGAGATGAGGTGCGGAAACATACAGAAAGTCAGCAGACCGCTATCGTCGCCGCTCCTGTGCTAGCTAGCCCTCACAACCATCCGAGTAGTTGCGCGTCCAATCCGACGGAAAGCCAGGCTAGATTTCCTGTGGACGACATCTAGGTAATAATTATTATCTCTCGAATGCTTGCTCCATTGATAGGCCTATTGGACTAGCTAATTTTGTATCGTTATGTAGGAGCCTACGAAGTGCAGGCTCCAAGTGAGATATGCCTCCGTTCCCTTGTTCGCTGCTTGGGACCAGGCATATCCGTCTGCTATCAGGGCCATGGTGCACGGTCAAGCTTTAGCGCCAGGCTACGCAAAAGTTAATGTGGATGGTGTGCATGCAAATTTTGATGTTGTCCCGCTACCGAAGCCCCCCAACGACGAGATCGTGACACTAGGACAGGCCATTGGAACATTCATCCAGTGGCCCAAAAAAGACATCTCCCTGGTGGCTTCACCGGTAGCCGGACCAGAAGGGCAGCGTGAACCAGAAATAAATGCACTGGTGCTATCTCCTCAAGGGCAGTGCGAACGAGAGCTACCTGCACCGGTGCTATCTCCACGGGTACTATTCTCGCCGAAGCAACTTGCACCGGTGCTACCATTACAGTCGACTACCATAAAGTCGACCTACAGTCGAGGCAGTGGCCAGGGCAAATCAAAGACGAAGGATGATGATGATATCCCGTACCTGCCATTGGCCCGCAAATTCGTGTAAGGCGAGCCGATGATATTCCCGGAAGAGCACCTCGTAACCCTAGGACTTGGTTGCCAAACATTACACGCTTGGTATATGGAATAGTCCAATAAGCCAGAGGCAGAACGGCGCTCAGGTATCACTGTCAAATTCAGGCAGGATCATTTCTAGCACGAAGTTCAATAATGTATCTTCGCGGTGACCTTTGACGATATATTTGGTCTTTTCATGCTCAACGCTCTCGACGCCTCACTCGTTCGATGCTGGACGATGTAAGTCTGTACAATCACAGTCTCTGTTCATGTAATTTGTTGCTATCACCGATATAGTCACAATTTGTTGCTTTTCCGTGTATATATATAGATTCATGTTGACCGAAGCTAGATCATCGAATTCACCAATTGGTTTCCTGGACCCACGCTTGGTCGCCATTGATACCATCAGCGAGGATGCATCCTTCATCGAGAACTATATTACATCAACATTGCTGGCTCACCGCGATAAGGAATTTGTTCTTATGCCTTACAATGAGCACTTCCATTGGATTTTAATTGTAATTATACCAAAATGGAACAAGGCTATATACCTTGATTCTCTAAGTAAGAACAAATTCAAGTACACAGCTATCGCCGACATACTCGATAGGTAAGTACATTGTACATTGTACTCTTTCTTTCCTTCCGAATGACTAATCTAACTTTTTCGAATAATGAAGGTCGTTCGCCGCATACGTTGAACAAACATGTGCCTCGACGACAGGGGCCAAGCCCTTGAAACATATTCGCAATTTTTGGGTATTCGCTAGCTACACATTAATCAATCCTATACAACACTTAGCAGTAATGCCTCTTGATTTAACACATTCTATTTTTTGCAGTGCCACCAGCAGCAGCCAGGAAACACGTGTGGATTCTACGTCTGCCACCATATGAGACTACGCCTCGATTCCTCGAAGATCACCAATTCTAAGGTTTGTCAATCTTCCCACATTTATTTCATACTTGTCAGGTTATATATGTACGCGCATTGATATTCCTATCGACAGGCTGCGCCCATCTCTACATCTGCATTGAAACAGCCGGACTTTGCACAAATTCAAGGAGAGTTCGCTTGGTTTTTGTGGACTAAAGTCATAAGATCAGATGGAGAGTTCCACTGCGCACAATGATTTTTTATTGCTCTTATCACTCCAGAATCCAGGTCTCGCGAAAGGAACGGATCCATAATCAACGAACTTGTCGGCTGCACAAGCAATACTTGAATGGCAATCATGCATCATAAAAGTATAGCTTGTGCAATCTGACAAGTTCGTTGATTATGGATCAGTTCCTTTCATGAGATCTTGATTCTGGAGTGATAGAGCAATAAAAAATGCAATGTTACCATCTAAGTGCAAATGCAGTGTAGATCTTTTGTAATTGTGTATTTGTTAATGGATATTTTATTTCATTTCAATTAATTGATTTATGAAATGAATGCTTTATGTTTGTGAAATGAAGTGCGATGTGAATTCGATGTTTTATGTTTGTGAAATGAATTGAGATGTGAATTGGATATTTTATGTTTCTGAAATGAATTGAGATGTTAATTGTATGTATACATGTACATATTTATCTGTTTGTTTCACAGGGCATGGCTAGCATTTCCTGAGGCTAGCCAATAAACAGAAATAGATTTAGGTGTAGAAAAGAACATCACAGACGGTTTTTAGTCACAAACCGTCTGTGATAGGTGATAATCATAGACGGTTTGTAAGTAAAAACCGTCTGTGATAATCAGCTATCACAGACGGTTTTTAGTTAAAAACCGTCTGTGATATTGATATATCACAGACGGTTCGACAACCGTCTATGATAACATTCGATTATCACTGACCCATAAATTCAGACGGTTCACAGAACCGTCTGTGATGACATTTTTGAACCGTCTGTGTTGACCTTTTCTGTAGTAGTGTAGTGACAATAACTTCATACTTGTCTGATGGTAACTTTCATACTGCAATACTACATAAAGATACTGCCGAATTTACCACCATGCACCAGAAAGCCAGGAAGCAAACCTGCGCGTAGCATGCGCACAGGCGCTGAATAGATACATATACACATACACACATACATATACACATATATGTGTATGTGTATGTGTATGTGTATGTGTATGTGTATGTGTATGTGTATGTGTATGCGTATGCGTATGCGTATGCGTATGCGTATGCGTATGCGTATGCGTATGCGTATGCGTATGCGTATGCGTATGCGTATGCGTATGTATGTATGTATGTATGTATGTATGTATGTATGTATGTATGTATGTATGTATGTATGTATGTATGTATGTATGTATGTATGTATGTATGTATGTATGTAGAACTTGGATTATTGCACGCTTATAGCTCTTCACTCCACCTAGCTATTTATCACTTATGGATATAAATAAATTAGTTGTCTCCATAGAATTGATTAGATAATTCATGAATTCCCATAGACTTCATAATTCATAATATTGCAACTTGATGCTTTACTTAAACTAGACTTGTTTATGATTTACTTTGGTTATTGTTGGTTTATATTAAGTTCAGTTTATGGTTTACAGTGTTGCTGAAATTTATGCTTAGTATCTTGTTAAATGTTTGTCTTTGAAATCTAGTTGTTAGTAATACTTGCTTATTAGTTAAAATTGGTAACGATAGTAGTTGTAAGTAACATTTTAGAGCTTTTATAAGGCCAGGTTGTTAATTAGAGCCTTTTTCTCATTATTTCTCCAGTCCTTTTCTCATGGATGCACGTGCTAATTGTCACAATTTACCTCCGTCATTAACAAAAGGTCATCACAGACGGTTCAAAAACGTCATCACAGACGGTTTTTAACTAAAAACCGTCTGTGATATTTGCACCATAGACGGTTTGAAAACCGTCCGTGATGACCTCGTATTATTACTGACCCATAAATTCAGACGGTTCACAAAACCATCTGTGATGAGGATTTTGAACCATCTGTGATGACCTTTTCTGTAGTAGTGGGTGCATGCGGAAGGCCTCGCGGATGCATGCTTTGAGATAGTTGAGATGAGGAATGTCATATTCTTGGACTAGTCTTTCTTTGCCAACAACTGTGTTCAATTCATTGATTGCTTTCTCCATGATCTCTGGCTTTACATATCACAGACGGCTCTTAACTAAAAACCGTCTATGATATTTATAAATCACAGACAGTTTTTAACTAAAAACCATCTGTGATATTCCCTTCTACTCCTAAACCTATTTCTGTTTATTGGCTAGCCTCAGGAAATGCTAGCAATGCCCTCTGAAACAAGCAGATCAACATGTACATGTATACATCCAATTCACATATCAACTCATTTCACAAACATAAAACATCTATTTTTATTAAGATTAGAGCCTACTATTACAATATCCCAAAAAAATGAGCAGGTTACACAACAAGAACAGAAAAAAAGCAAAGATCCTCTATGCCTTCTCGCCTTCTTGCCCCTGATGCAACGCATGAGCTGGATGTCTTTGACGCCCACCATCGTCGCCGTTGATTGAGTGTCTGCACGGTTGGCACGAGCTAGTTGCTTCTGCGGTGTCTTGCCTCCCGTAGACTTGTGCGTCGTCTGCAAGGAGGAGGAGAATAGCAAGGAGGAGGACAGCAAGGAAGAGGAGGCCAGCATGGAGGACAGCAAGGAAGAAAAGACTAGCATGGAGGATAGCAAGGAAGAGAAGACCAGCAAGGAGGTTATATTTATAGGGGAGGGAGAGGGAGGGAGAGGAGGGAGTTCAAAATTTTTGGCGCGGGAACGGAGAGGCGGAGCTACGATCCGTGGGATGAGGATTGGTGGATTTCTATTGGCTAGGATTGGGTTGAGAAGGATCGACGGGCCCAGCGGTCAGATTTTCACAGATGGTTCTATATATAGAACTGTCTGTGATGAATGAATATCACAGACGGTTCTATATATAGAACCATCTGTGAATTAGAGCACAAAATTTTATATACCGATGCAATATAAACAACTATTTTGAAAAGATAAAATAGCAAAGTTTTATATAGCTTATATATACTCATTTGAAAGGTTTCGATGAGATCTACAACTTTTCAGTTGAAGCAAAATCCAAATTCCGAAAGGAAGACCAAGAAAAAGGGCAAAAACAGAAACCAAAAACTTGGGACACAGATTTAGGTCCAAAGATGGCCGATTTTTGGGGTCTTGGAGGGTGAACAACATAAGCTTGTCACTTTTATGGATCGGGCTCGTTGTTAGCTTTCCAACGAGTACAAGAACGTCAAAACCGGACACCGTATGCAAAAGTTATGCCCGTTTTACTGAATGTGTCTCAACTGAATAATACTCAGACTTAAGCGGGAAAATATGAAATTTTGAGGGATTGCAAGGTGAGAAACGTATCACAGACAGTTTTTATTATAAAACCGTCCGTGATATTCCAGTATCACAGACGGTTCAGCGGTAAGAACCGTCTGTGATATTCCTTTTTCCCGCCACAAATACCACAGACGGCCTCCAAATTAAAACCGTCTGTAATAGTGTACATCACAGACGGTTTCACAAAACCGTCTGTGATTTAGCGTCTAGTATTAGGCTTTCTATAGTAGTGACCCTTACCATGCTTTCAACCTTCCCCATGTTGCCATGGCAGATACCACCGTTGCTGCCTACTTTATTCCAAAGGATAGCCAAGTAATTATAAGCCGAATGGGACTTGGACGAAACCCCAATATTTGGGATGATCCTCATGAGTTTTGACCCGAGCGGCATCTGAACAGTTCAAGTGTAGTGCTCACCGAGCCAGATCTCAAATTCTTCTCGTTTAGCACTGGCAGGAGGGGTTGCCCTGGGGTGTCACTTGGCACTTCTATCACAAAGATGTTATTTGCAAGACTTCTGCAAGGGTTCACATGGACCGGACTGCCTGGCATTCATAAAATTGACCTCGTAACCCTAGGACTTGGTTGCCAAACATTACACACTTGGTATATAGAACAGTCCAATAAGCCAGAGGCAGAATGGCGCTCAGGTATCACTGTCAAATTCAGGCTTGATCATTTCTAGCACGAACTTCAGGAATGTGTCTTCGCGGTGACCTTTGACGATATATTTGGTCTTTTCACGCTCAACGCTCTCGACGTCTCACTCATTTGATGCTGGACGCTATAAGTCTGTACAATCACAGTCTCTGTTCATGTAATTTGTTGCTATCACCGATATATGTCACAATTTGTTGCTTTTCTGTGTATATATATATATTCATGTTGACCGAAGCTAGATCATCGACATCACCAATTGGTTTCCTGGACCCACGCTTGGTCGCCATTGATACCATCAACGAGGATGCATCCTTCGTCGAGAGCTATATTACATCAACACTGCTGGCTCACCGTGATAATGAATTTGTTCTTATGCCATACAATGAGCACTTCCATTGGATTTTAATTGTAATTATACCAAAATGGAACAAGACTATATACCTTGATTCTCTAAGTAAGAACAAATCCAAGTACACAGCTATCGCCCAAATACTCGATAGGTAAGTACATTGTAGATTGTACTCTTTCTTTCCTTCCGAATGACTAATATAACTTTTTCACATAACGAAGGTTGTTCGCCGCATACGTTGAACAAACATGTGGCTCGACGACAGGGGCCAAGCCTTTGAAACATGTTCACAATTTTCGGGTATTCGCTAGCTACACATTAATTAATCCTATACAACACTTAGTAGTAGTGCCTCTTGATTTCACACATTCTATTTTTTGCAGTGCCACAAGAAGCAGACATGCAACACGTGTGGATTCTACGTGTGCCACCATATGAAGCTACTCCTCGATTCCTCGAAGATCACCAATTCTAAGGTTTGTCAATCTTCCCACATTTATTTCATACTTGTCAGCTTATATATGTACGCGCATTGATATTTCTATCGACAGGCTGTGCCCATCTCTACATCTGCATTGAAACAGCCGGACTTTGCACAAATTCGAGGAGAGTTCGCTTGGTTTTTGTGGACTAAAGTCATAAGATTAGATGGAGAGTTCCACTACGCAGAATGATTTTGTAATTGTTACCATCTAAGTGGAAATGCAACGTACATCTTCTGTAATTGTATATTTGTTAATGGATATTTTATTTCATTTCAATTAATTGATTTACGAAATGGATGTTTTATGTTTGTCAAATGGATGTCTTATGTTTGTCAGAAATTGTATGTATATCTGCTTGTTCCAGAGAGCATGGCTAGCATTTCCTGAGGCTAGCCAATAAACAGAAATAGATTTAGGGGTTGAAAGGAATATCACAGACGATTTTTGAGTAAAAACCGTCTGTGATATCTTACAATTGGTTAATAAATTCGTTCAGAACATATAGCTATTAGTATGGTTGCAATTAAATAAAGTATCATTGGTTAGTCTCAGTAATTGTATTCTATTGATTAGTCTTAGTAATTGTATTATCTTTGTTATTATTGTTGCTTAAATTAAATGTTAAGATTTGTTTTATTCAGTACCGTCATATTTATGCTTAAGTGAGTATTCTGTGAAACCTTGGTCATTGTATAAATGTTAGTAGTTCTTGAAAGATAGATTAATTTGGGAGAGAATAGAGTTAGTAGTGATATTCTGGATCCATGTCTAGTCTGTGTGACTGCGGGACTTTGGAGCTAGGTCATGGTGAGGCGTGAGAGGACCGGGACTAGGCATAGGAGGTGTTGAGGTCCAGACGGTCGGAGACGTCGAAGATGATCGTGGCTGCTGAGGTGATTGCAGTCGGGAGATGAGGAACCGGAGCTACCGGTGGTGGACACGACGGGCAACGACGAGAGGA
This sequence comes from Dendrocalamus latiflorus, assembly GCA_017311315.1. Classification (NCBI taxonomy): domain Eukaryota; kingdom Viridiplantae; phylum Streptophyta; class Magnoliopsida; order Poales; family Poaceae; genus Dendrocalamus; species Dendrocalamus latiflorus. The sequence continues at coordinate 4,641,051 of CM029624.1, forward strand.
CCAGGATTAGACTCAGGGAGGAGTCGGAGGTCCAGACGGTTGGATGTCAGTTGCGGTCGTGTGGGACGGAACAGACTAGGACTAGACTCAGGGAGGAGTCGTGGTCCAGACGGTCAGGATGTCGGTTGCGGGAAGCTTCTGGGAAGGTGCTTGAGGGCAATTTGGAGAATTGACTCAAGTTTGGAGTGGAGAGGCTGGTTTCCCTCCATTCCTATGTGTGTTGACTTTTTGCCTCAATTGGGTGTGAGGCATGGAGTGGAATAGAGCTGCCATTTCTTGATTTTTCTCCTTGTGGCTGTGAGCTGGGAGTTAAAAAGGTGGTAGCTGGTTGTGTGGGCAAGCAAGGCAGAGGGTTGCTGTGTGCCCAAGTAGTCGGTGTGTGTTCTAGGGCGTATTCTGAGAGCAGCAGCTCATGTAGTGTAGTGTTCTCAGTGCACTTCTTGTTTTTCAAGTGCGTATGGGTCTGTAGTGTGAAATGGCATGAACTGGATGTAAGCCTCACAATGTAATCATTCATCATGTTGAATCGATTTGAGAAGGCTTGCATTTGAGATGCTCTGGTGTTTTGTTCCTTCAGCCCTTCTCTTTGGATTTTCTGTTGGATGCCTTTGCTGTTCTCATTTCTTTTGGCTACCCTGAGATGTGCTCTGAACTAGGATTCTACTCAAAGACCCTCGGCTAAGTTATGCCAGAGAGCAAAGATTTCTTTAGCTGAGTCCTTTCCAAGAATTTGATTGTCTTCTGCTTCCTCTGTTTCTAGGGTTTCATCTTTTCTGTAGGCAGAGGAAGTGCATTTTTTTATTTTCTTTTAATTTGAGGTTGAATGCTGGGTTTGCTCAAGTTCCCTTGGTCAAAACATGGTAGAACCTCAAGCTAGATAAAAATCATCCATCTAGTTCATGAGCAAATTTGCTAAGCTGACCTCCTCTGTTTGCAAGAAATTTAGGGTTTATTATGCAGGGAGGCAGAGCATCTTTGTATTCTTATTTTCTCATTGAAAAGTTGTTTCAAAGTTGTGTTCTCTAGATCTGAGACCAGTTCCCTGTGAGAATCTCAAGCTTTTGGCATATGGTCTCATTTTCGGTTGTTTCTGTGTTCATATTCCAGCCGAACTGCTTCCAATCTACAATTTCTTGATTCTTGTGGTCGAGCTGCTATATAAATTAAAGTCTTGATCAATCGACCTATTAAGAGCAGTTTTCGATCGACAATTTCGCTGCTCTTCATTTACTTCTCTGTATTTCCTGTGCTTCATCTTTTCGGCTGCAGCTCCATCTATTTCTTGTTCGGCTGCAGCTCCTTTTTCCTATTTTCAGCTCTTTTGCTGTGCCAAGACTCTGCAGTTAGCAGCTCCTGCAGCATATGAACTTCAGGTTTTCAGTTTAGTGTTTTGCTGCCTGCTCTGCTATCTAGTTTCAATTAGTTTTCTGCAGAAAAGTTGGTCTCATTTGTCTGTAGTTTTCAGTCTGGTTTCTGCAGTACCTTGCTGATTTCAGCATAGTTCCTGCTGCTGTTTTGTTTTTGATTTGAAGCAGGAAAGTTGGTCCCGTTTGTCTGTAGTTTTCAGTCCGGTTTCTGCAGTACCTTGCTGATTTTAGCATAGTTCCTACTGCTGTCTTGTTTTCGGTTTGCTCAGCCTTTTTGCAGTCAGATTTCTCCCTTTTAGCTAGCAGTTCAGAAGTGCTGCTGTAATAAAAATCTTGCATGCAGATCGGCTGCTGTTCATTTTCAGTTTTTCATTTCTTGTAGTCCTTTGTCCTCTGTTAAGCCTTGTCTAGTTTATCTCTGCTCTAGTCTATTTCCTTCTGTTTTTTTAGAAGATCGTTGTCAGTCTAGCTTGTTTCTCCCTAAGCATTCACAATCTTTGTGCAAGTTCATTTTTATGGCATCCAATCTTTTCAGTGTTCGGTAAAATTGACTTCGGTTTCCAGTGAGCAAATTTCTTGCTTCATAGCTTATAAAGCTTTCGGAGAATAAAGTATGTGGATACTTCAGGGCGATTTTGGAAGGCACCATTCACCCCCCCCCCCTCTGTTGCCATTTCCGATCCTACAATTGGTATCAGAGTCGGTTAGATCTTCTCGATAGATCTTAACCGGTCTGTGAGCCATGGCAACGAACAAGTATTCCACCAAGCCCCCGATCTTTGATAGGATCGACTATCCCTTCTGGAAGAGTCGGATGGAGACCTACATTCAGGCTCAGGGCTATGCGATTTGGCGCAGGGTTAAAACATGCTTTGTTGTTCCTGCCGATGAGAACATCAATGTGACAAACATGCTCGATGTTGAGGTAAATGCTAAGGCAAGGAACATCATCATCCAAGGTTTGAGCCGAAATGAGTTCGATCGCATTTTTCATCTTTCGTCGGCCTTCGTTATTTGGGTGACCCTCGATGCTCACCATGAGGGCACCACCCAAATTAAGACGGTACGACAGGACCAGTTCACAGACCTGCTAGGAAGCATCCACCTGCTGTTCTCAGACCCATAGCAGCAGGTGTGATCGAGGTCAAGCCCAGAACTAAGAAAGCTCAATTTAAATCTATGGGCTTTGTCCAAGGGATCTCTGACAGTAAGGTGGTTTCACCTGTTGCTTCGACCTCTCAGAAGGTGAAGCCTCATCATGCTACTTCTACCTCTCAGAAAGTGAAGTATCATTGTACCTTCTGTCAAAAGGATGGAAACTTGATCAATAGATGCTTTAGCCGCACCAAGATCGCGTGAAGAGACCGTGTTCAGGCTCTTAGGCGTATTCAGGGTCAACCCTAGACCTTGAGTGCACCTAAAACCAACACGAGGTCTAGAGTTGCTCATATTGATGTGTTTGGGCAACATCGAGGACTTGGTTTTTCTGAGTTTTCTGATTTTTGTCCTCGATTTGCCTCTGGTCATGATATCTGCCGTCCTGAGGGTAGATCTCGTTTCCCCCGTCGAGATAGCTACCCGCGGTGAGATCAGCGTGTTGTTGGTGCTCTGACTCGCTCTCCTATAGCAGTCGGACCCAGCAACAGCTTCATGTCTGCTCATAGACCTTTTGGCTTTCTGAACGACGGTGAGTGTAGCGTAGCTAGAGGTCAGTCGTGTGTGACTACTTCTTCTGCTCGTCGTTTGACTCGGTATTGGGTGTCAAAATCACCTTTGATTTATCCTAGTACTGAGACATCTCTCTCTTGTTGACTCAGGTTCGCCGGGCAGGGAAGGGAGAAGTTTGGCTTGTTGACTCCGGTTGTTCTCGACACATAACCGGAGACTCCCGTTGGTTCTCTTCCCTAGCTCGTGCTCCAGGTGATGAGACGATCACCTTCGGAGACGCCTCATCGCCAAAGGTACTATGCGCGTTAATGATTCATTTATTTTAAAAGATGTTGCCTTAGTGAGTAAGCTGTAGTATAATCTGCTTTCTATTTCCTAGCTTACCGATGACGATTTCGAGGTGAGCTTTAAGAAAAATGCTTGCAAAATTGTTGATTCTTTAAAGAGTCTGGTTTGCGGGATTTCTAGATATGGGAGGATCTTTCGTGCTGATTTTGTTGAGTCTTCTGGTGATCCTCTCAGGTGTTTAATTGCTTCTGAGTCCCGTGACCTCACTTTCTGGCATAGCATACTTCATCATATTGGATTTGACCATTTGACCCGAGTTAGCGGCCACGACCTCATTCGTGGTCTGCCTAAACTCAAGATGGTCAAAGATCTAGTTTGCGCTCCTTGCCGACACGGCAAGATGGTTGCCGCTTCTCATCCTCCGGTCATAGTTACTATGACCGATGCACCAGGACAGCTGCTCCATATGGACACAGTTGGACCAGCTAGAGTGCAGTCAGTAGGAGGGAGGTGGTATGTTCTTGTCATGGTCGATGACTTCTCGAGGTACTCTTGGGTGTTTTTCTTAGCCTCGAAGGATGAGATATTTACCCATTTTCGGGTTCTTTTTAGTAGGCATTCTTATGAGCTCCCGGGTACCTTACGAGCGATCCATAGTGACAATGGCACGGAGTTCAAGAATTCCTACTTTGAGGGGTTTTGCGATGAGACAGGTGTAGAGCACCAGTTCTCTTCTCCATACGTCCCCCAGCAAAATGGTGTGGTGGAGAGGAAGAACCGTACCTTGGTCGAGATGGCCAGAACGATGTTTGATGAGTACTCTACACCTAGGAATTTTGGGCTGAGGCAATAGCCACCGCATGCCATGTTTCCAACAGAGTTTTCTGAGGGCACACTTGCATCGCACCTCTTATGAGTTGAGATACGGGCAAAAGCCTAGTGTATCTCATTTTCGTGTGTTTGGTTGGAAGTGCTTTATTCTGAAGTCTAGGAACCTAGATAAGTTCGAGTCACGATCTTGTGATGGTATCTTTCTAGGTTACTCAACTTCTTCGCGGGCGTATAGGGTCTGGAACTGCGAGTCTATCAAAATGGTAGAAACCTGTGAGGTGACCTTCGATGAGGCCAGTCTGGGGACTAGGCCCAATATTTCAGGTTCAGTAGAGCAGTCCAAGCCCATCTTTGTGGATGATGAGGAGGATGGAGATGAGGGTTGTCTACCCGATCCAGTTCCTCCTCCCCTTGAGGTGCCTGCATCTTCCACCACACCTCGAGGAGATCAGCCCATGCCTTCCACATCTTCTAGAGTTAGTGGCTCTGTTCCTACCTCGTCAGCTCATGAGGTAGAGACCATTTCCTCATCCCATCCAGGACCTCCCCGTCATATCCAGAAGGACCATCCTTCAAAGCAGATGATTGGAGACCTCTTTGAGTGTGTCACACGCTCAAAGTCTGGCATGTCTCACTTCTGTCTCCACTCTGCCTTTGTTGCCTCCTTCGATGTCGGGACCCGGAGCAACAACTCCAGAACCCACTGTGTAAATCGCACTATCCCAGGAAAAGCTAGTGAACACAGGTTGAACAGTGATATATATCATGCATGATAACCAAACTTTATTACAAGACAAAAGTACGGGCCTTATGGCCAAGTTTACAATGAGGTGGCTTCATGGCCAAACATAAAAGTAAACAGTGGAAGGTAAATAAAAGGAGCAGCCCATCCTGCCTGCCCATAGGTGAATGAATGTAAGACGTGGCCTATTCGTCGCAATCCTCAACATAGTTGACGTCGTCGTCCTCTGGCAACAGTGTTTAAGCAAGGTGAGCACATAAAGTACTCCACAAGTTACACCAGGAGATATAACAGATTTGATGCATGCATAAGGGGTTACAAAGGAAGGCATATTATGGTTTATTTGCATAAACATCATCATTAAATTAAATACAGCAAAGTAAGTGCAAAAGCTGAATTTGATACAATATGTAAAACATTCCTTTGATTAAAATAATAACGTTAGTGCAGGCAACAACCTAACACTAACCTATCCACGAGTATCCCACCCAGACCATCTTTCCAAAAGATTTCACAAGTGTCCATAAACCAAATTTTATTAAATCCAAAGTCTAATCCGTGAAAAACCATACTAAGCATGTCCTTGACCGTGGACACGGCTATCCAGGATAGTTTGTTACTCTGCAGAGGTGTACAACTTTACCCACAAGACATGTCCTCTCGTTTTGCCACACGATTTACACACTGCCTTAGGTGTGCGGCTGAGAGTTCATGACAAGGCGGTTCCAATGTTCCATTGCCAAATTAGTTACGCCGCCACTAAGGTTTCACCACAACATGAATCCACATGTTGGAGCCCCCTCTTGTGCCATGTGAGACTTCCCATGGCCTACGCCACGCTCACATTCAGCCTATAGTGAAAACTAAAATGGAACTGCACAAATTACTTAGCCAGGTCTGTCCCATACCAGACTTGTGGTAGTACGGTGTGACTTTGTACTAGTAGTTCACAGACCGGTCCTTAATTTGACTTAGGCCTACCCGCATACCCCTTGTGCCTGGCAGTCAACAACGAGTCAACAAACTACGATGCATGCCAACAAGAACCCACCACCATACCAATGCCTAAGTCTAAGAACAGGTTTTATAATTTGTTTGAAAACAACTCATATACATTCTTGACTCACCAAAGTCAAGAATACATTCGAAAACTTTATCATTTTATGTGAAACAATTCTTCCCACCCGAATTATTCTAAGCATGGCTAAGCAATTCCATAAAATGTTCTAGTTAATACTAATGTACCAACTAGGTTTTCATCTATGGTGACAAGGTATGTTCGTTCAATATCAAGATTGGCCATACACAAAGGAAATTGGGTATAACTAAAGTTTTAAACACATTTGAACTAATTTGAGTAAAAGTACACATGCATATAAATTTAAAACAACATAATTAATTTAAATTACTGGGATCAATATGGTCAAAGGCGTAACTTGCCTTGCTCGAAGTCTTGCTGCGATTCGTCGAAGAAATACTCTCCGGATTCGTCGTAATCTACACGCGAAGAACCAAAAGAAAATTCAAACAAAATTCAAATAAAATTCAAAAATTCAAAAAGAAGTTATGGCTTTCGGAAGATTAAAATTCAGAAAAAATTTAGAAATTTGAACGGGTTAAATCAGAGTTAAAATGAAGAAGTTATGGCTTTCGGAAGATTAAAAGGAGGGAAAAAGGAAAAAGCCGGATTTCGGGAATTATTTTTGTACTAAAAAATACTATTTATGACGTCAGCCATTTTGAAATTTCCGAGCGGGAAAAAAATATTTAAATGACCGGTGGGCCCAGTCTACCGTGAACCAAGTCTACGGGAGGAAACAACGGTCGAGATGGCGCTCCGATTACTTGGCGCCACGCGGGCACGAGGTGGCGGCCACATGGGCGACCACGCGGGCGAGGCCGGCCACACGGGCTCACGCACGGCCAGCGCGGGGAGGTGGTGGCAGCGGGAGGTGGCCGGGACGGCGGCCGGGGCGGCGGCAAGCGGCGGCGGGGTGGCGGCCGAATGGGAGGGGAAGGGCGGCGGGTGTGAGAGGCCGAAATGGGGAAAGAGCCGGTGCATGGGGAAGGCTTTTATAGGTGGAGAGAGAAGAAATGGCCACGGCTTTAGAGGGGAATTAAAGAGAGGAGGCGGCCGGCCGTGGGTGAGGAGTGATGAGAGGGTTTAAACGCACGCTTAAACGGGAATTAAAGTGGTAGTAACGGCCGGGATTAAAAGCTTTTAATTGTCATCCATGGTGGAAGAGAGAGAAGGCTAGAGGAAGAAGAAAGGGGAGGAAGAAGAAACATATGACATGTGGGTCCCATGCGTCGGTGAGAGAGAGGGGAAGTGAAGGGGTATCGGCCGTCGGATTGGCGGCACGTCGCAAGTGGATGATTCATGGCTTTTGGATGGATATGAAGGGGTAAGTGACTTTGTATGGCTAGGATTAAATCGTGGAGAGAGAGTGATTCAATCTGAGAGCGACACGTGGTGGGCTTGGATTAATTTGATTTTTATTTTCGGAATAAAATTTCAGAAAATACTTGAAACTTTATAAATACTTAGAAAATAATAATTAACGTCTAAAAATTCCAGAAAAATCATAGCATATTCCTGGAGCTCTTTTAGACTTAGGAAAAATATTTTTAATTTCCGATTTTCATTTAATAATTTCATAAAATACTTTCTAACCTTTAAAAATTGATTTTTAATTCCAGAAAATTCTCAAAAATTAATTAAATTTTTAGGGAAGGTTAGGCAAAATAAAATAAACTCTTTTGGCTTTAAGAAAATATTTTTAATTCATTTTCTTGCTTTAGATTTTGAAATAAAATCCAGATAAATCCAAATAAACTCCAGAAAATCAATAAAAAGCAAATAAAATTTTTGGGATGTTACATTCGAGCCCAAGAATGTTGATCATGCTCTTTTTGATGAGTCTTGGGTCAATGCCATGCGTGAGGAGTTGGAAAACTTTGAGAGAAATAAGGTCTGGTCGCTTGTTGAGCCCCCTAGAGGTCATAATGTCATAGGTACTAAGTGGGTGTTCAAAAACAAGCAAAGTGAGGATGGGGTAGTCATTTGAATCAAGGCTAGATTGGTAGCTCAGAGTTTCTCCCAGGTTGAAGGTCTAGATTTTGAGGAGACCTTTGCCCTTGTAGCTAGGCTAGAGGCCATTAGAATTTTGCTTGCATTTGCAGCGTCTAAGGGCTTCAAGCTTTACCAGATGGATGTCAAGAGTGCCTTCATCAATGGGTTTATTGAGGAAGAGGTGTATGTTAGACGGCCTTCAGGTTTCGAGAACCCCAAATTCCCAAACCATGTCTACAAGCTTTCCAAAGCCCTGTATGGACTTAAGCAAGCCCCTAGAGCTTGGTGTGAGAGGCTTAAGTCCTATTTGTTGAGTTATGGGTTTGAGATGGGTAAGGTAGACAAGACCTTGTTCATTCGCAGGCATGAAAATGACCTTCTACTCGTCCAGGTTTATTTGGATGATATCATCTTTGGCGGCTCTTCTCATACTCTTGTTTCACAGTTCTCGGATGTCATGAGCACCGAGTTTGAGATGAGCGTGATGGACGAGTTGACTTTCTTCCTTGGCTTCCAGATCAAGCAGACTCGGGAGGGTACTTTCTTGCATCAGGGCAAGTACACTCGAGACCTCCTGAAACGCTTTGATATGAGTGATGGTAAACCGGTGTCAACTCCGATGGCATCATCAGCCTCACTTGACCCAGATGAGGATGGCGAGCCAGTTGATCAAAAAGAGTACAGAAGCATGATTGGCTATCTCTTGTATCTCACTGCCTCGAGACCGGACATACACTTTTCTATGTGTCTATGTGCTCGATTTCAGGCTTCTCCTCACGTATCTCACCACCAGGCGGTGAAGCGCATCCTTCGGTACCTTCGAGCTACCATTGACTATGGTATCTAGTACTCTTCCTCTTCTTGTCTTTCCCTTAGAGCCTAATCAGATGCAGACTTTGCTGGCTGTAGGATAGATAGGAAGAACACTTCTGGCACCTGTCAATTCATTGGCACTTCTCTTGTCTCTTGGTCTTCTAGGAAGCAGTCTGGTGTTGCACAGTCCACCGTAGAGGCCGAGTACGTTGCTGCCGCCAGTTGTTGCAGCCAGGTACTTTGGATGGCTTCGACCCTGCGGGACTTTGGTTTAGTTATAGACAGTGTTCCACTCTTTTGTGATAACACTTCTGCTATTAACATTGTAAGAACCCAGTGTAGCATTCCCGGACCAAGCACATTGATACCAGATATCACTTCCTTCGAGACCATGTGGAGAAGGGTGACATAGTGCTCCAGTTTGTGAAGAGTGACCACCAGTTGGCAGATATCTTTACCAAGCCTTTGGATAGCTCTAGGTTTTCAGCCTTGCAGGGAGAGCTTGGGGTGGTCTATCCTTATGGATTGTTGTGAGGGGGAGTTTTGTATTTTATGCTTTAGATTGTTTATCTGCTCCTATTCTCATTTTTGTGGCATTGCATTTGGGTGCATTCAGGTTAGTCTTTCCAGCATAGATTAGAGTGTTTCTCTCGTCTAGTTGCTTAGACTTCTTCCTCTCATCTTGTAATTCTAGGTTGCTGCTTATTAGTTGTTTCTCTTCTCGCTAGGTTGAACTCACTCACTTCTTATAGGTTCTAGCAAGGGTTGGGCCACCCTTGGGTAGACAGGGAATGTGTTTGCTCCTTAGTGTGTTAGAAGAGCAGTTGATAGTCTTAGTGTCATATGGGGTAGATGAGAGTCAATCTGAGCCATAGTATCCTCTATATCTTGTCTATGCTTGAAGGACTGCCTTTTCTGATTTTATTGCCAGCTTCTCATTTTTATTGCTTTGGTTCAGGGGGAGTTCATTTGGGAGTTTCTAGATCTTAATACTGACATAACTCAACTTGAACTAAAAGTGCATCACATGTTGAGGGGGAGCTGGATTTTCTTGCATTTCAGCATTCTACATTGTAATATAATTACATGGAGCCCTGACTATTATCCTTTTATGACATGTTTACAATGCTTTACATCTTGCCATGATCTGTGCTTAATTGCTAGATTTATCATAACTTTATATGTGTCGTCAAGCCTTTTCCATTGATAGGTTGATTAACATTGCACAACTTGAATTAAGACATGTCATGTTAGCTCGTGAGAATAGTCTGTTTTTAGTTATCCTCTTATGATTCATGCCATGTCAAATAGGCTGAGTTGAGTCTTGAATCTTTATTGAGCTTTAGATTGAGCTATGCTAGTTTCTTGATGAAGCATGAGTTAGTACAACTTTTTAAGAAAGTAAAAAGATCTCTTGTGTGCAAAAGAACTGATCTCACCAATTCTTTCTCATGAGACTGCTTGCCATTGCACTAGGCATGAACTCAAGGGGAGTTTTGGATGACCAAGATCATCTCCCTAAGCTTTTTGCTTGGAGTGGTCACACAAGGCTTGAGATCTAGCACATGACTAAAATTTTGGTTGGAAACGACCGTGAGTTTCAAAGAAAAACATGTCCATTGTGCTAAATTTGCTTAACTACAAAAGAACCAAGTACTTGAATAAATGATTCATTCTTGAATGTGTAGCACTCTAAATTGACTCAATTCTAGTTTCTTGGTTCTACTTAGATATTAACATGGCTTGCATCATCTTTGGATACGTTTAGCTAGACTATACTCTTGAATGGCTTGATATGCTAAGAAATTCATCTAATATTCAGATTGTTACTTATATGGCTTGGCTTGATTATGCATATCTTGTCATGATCTTGATATCATTCTTATATATTATGGCTTGGTGTAATACTTCAAGGTCATTTTGGATAATCTTCATGGCTCTAATTGCTTAAGATGAATAAATTCCAACCATTCCATCCATACTCATGATTTATTCTCTTCCTTGCATCTTGATGATTTTATTGCCAAAAGGGGGAGAATATTGGAGAAAAAGCCAATTTCTGGGAGCTTTGGGAGCTTTTGAGAACAATTTGCTCTTTCTGTTTTCGCTCTAGTGTTCCTTTTTGTCAACATGGTCTTCATTCCTCTTTGCTTCTTTCTTAGGCCATGTTTAACTCTCTTTCATTTTCAAACAAACTCAACTTTACGCTTTTTCTGGGTTTGTCAATATACTCATCAAGGGGGAGATTGAGAGACCATGTGGAGGTGACCCCGTGTGTGTGATGAGTAATTGGCGCGTGTTCTGAAAAGTTTGAGTTTGGTTTGTGCCATGTTGTTGCGTGGTGCAGTCGGCTTCGGTCGGACCTGGTCGATCTAGGTCGAACGTGCTTAAGTCATTTATTCTTCGTTTCGATCAGTTTGGGCTTGTTCGTGCTTGAGTATTTTCTCTAATATGAATGTATGTTTACATTATCTCGAGCGGTGCTATGTGATGTATTTCTTGTCTGTGATGGCTGCAGGACATCGAGGCAGAGTCGTGGCGTGGCACGGGATGACTGGACTAGGCACAGGCGGTGCCGAGGTCAAAGCGGTCGGGATGTGCCGAAGACGGCGAGGACTCGAGGTGGTTGCAAAGCTTGGACGGCAAGAAATGAGGAAGCTTCCCGGAAGGTGCAGGAGTGGCATTTTGGTAAATACGCAAGGCTGCACAAATGGAAGCGGATTTGGTTAGAATTAGCGGGTAAAGTGTTGAGGCTTAATGGGCAAAGCAAATTTCCAAACCCAATAGCGAAGGCTATAAATAGGGGGAGTGTCTCCTGCATGTAGTCATGTCTTGTGAGAGGAGAAAAGGCTTTGATAGTTTGTTTTGCTTTTCTTTTGGGTTGTTAGGGAGTTGGTGAAGAGAGAGCAGAGGCTGTTCTGGGTGTTGTGTTCTTGTTAGCCAAATTGTGTATGGGGATGTTGGGTTAAGTCTTGCCCAGGATGTGAAATCTCGTGTGAGATGGCTATAAGAGAAATCAAGATGAGAAGGAGTTTGGTTGAGCCTCTCTTATTTTTCTGTTCTTGTTTTCCTTTTTATGCTCTCTGTTCCTCTTTGCTCTTCTGATTTGGAGTTGAAATTCTTGATCAAGTAGCCGAATCTTGATTGCTATGAACTGGGATAGTCTCAAGGTCATTTGACCACTCCATTCCCGAGAGCAAAATGCAGATTCAAAGGATTTTCTCCTCTCTTAGCTCTTCGCCACTTTTCCTCTGTTTTCTCAACTTTAGGGTTTGAAGTCAGGGCATTCTTGCCTTTTTGGATTGCTAAGTGGAATCTTGAAATTGTAGTGTGGTTCCGTCTTCTGAGTCTATTTCTAGCTGAGTTTCAAAGTTTCAGGAGAAGACTCAAGTTTGATGAGTAATTTGGAAATTACTCACTTTTTCGGTTCATGTCCAGATTTTTGTCCAGACTTCTATTCTTTGCCGTTTGGACTGAATCTACTTGTTTTTTAGATCATGCTTGCTGTTTAGTTTGAAGTGCTGGTCAAGTGACTCAAGGAGAGCTGCGATCGTTCGATCTTCTCTGTGCTTTTTGTCTCTCTTGCTGTATTTTCTGTTTCTACTTTTGTCGGTTTAGTGACCTCTGTTCAGCCGAGTGCAGTGGACTGCAGTTTGAACTTTCAGTTTCTGTTTTTAGTACTCTGCAGCTTCTAAAGTTTCAGTTTTGCAATTATTTTCGGCTTTGCTTGCAGTCAGGTTTTAGTCTCTAGTTTCGGTTTTTGGTCAGGTGTCTCTAGCAGTTTTCTGCACTCTGTATTCAGTTGAGTACTTGCAGTTTTCGGCCAGCAGCAGTCTAAGGTTGTAATCTGTATTTTCTACAAGTTATGGTCTGCATTCTACTCCCTACTGGCTGCTAAAACTGAACTGCATGTTTCAGCCGAGAGCTATTTCAGCTTCTATGCTGTTTTCAGCTATTTTCATATTTCTGCTAGCATGACTATATACTGTTTTTGGGCAGCAAAATCTGCATACTCTTTTCAGTCAGTTTCAGTCTGTGTTTCCTTCAAATCAGCTGATTTTGTTCATTTCTTTGCTGCAGTCTCTAGTTTCAGTTTTTGTCATTTCCTGGCAGTCTGCAGTCTCAGTTTTGGTCATTTCCTTGCCGCAGTCTGTAGTTTTAGTTCTTGATCATTTCCTTGCTGCAGTTGTTTCTCCGGCCAAAGATCTGTTTTTAGTTGATTTTCTTTGTTTTGACAATGAAAGTCATTTTCAATTTGTTCCTCAGAGAAGACCTTGACGGTTTGGTTTTGCCTCTTTTGTGACTATCTTTGGTCTTTCAGCAAACTTGTTCTCGGCTTCCAGTGAACAGATTTCTTCTGTCTTCATAGCTGCTATAGCTATCGGAGAAGAAAATTCGTGTGTGAGTACTTGGGGCAATTTTTAAAAGGCACCATTCACCCCCCTTTCTGTTGCCATTTCGGTCCAACATAGTCATAAGGAGAGTACAAAGAGAGTTGAGCAAGCTTAGCTCTAACAATGCCATCTCACCTTGGCACGGATTTTGAGGAGGTCAGAAATCGACTGACGGCGAGAAGCAAGCAACGTTAGTGCACGACGAAGGGGCTCCAACAGCAGATGGGCTCGGCGGGGGTGGCAAACAGTCGTGCGGGCTTAGTGAAGATGGAAGCGGTGGCGGTTAGGCGTAAGGAGACTCGAGCTCACCATAATTGCTTGTCGGAGATCGACTTAAGGCCTGTGGAGGAGGAGCTCGATGCGGGGAATCTTGGGTGCACGAGAGAAAGAAATGAGCATTAGAGGAGCGGTGTGACTGGGGATGCTCGGGGAGGTATTTATAGGGCTTGAGGGAGGGGAGTTCCTAGGGCGGCTCATCGATTTTATGCCTAGTGTCATGGTGCTTAAAGATGAGGGGTAAAGAGGCTTAAAGTAGCAGGAAGGTAGTGGGTGTTAGTAGGGAGGTTTTAGGGCCACAAGTGGCATCAAATGCTGGGCCGATGGTAGGAGAAACTGAAGCTTTTAAGAGCCAAGAAATTCACCAAAAAATCTAGATAAAAGCTAAATGCATTAAAATAATTAATGTCAAATAGGATTTTTACAAAAATTTAAAATATTCTTTATTTAATAATTTTTATGTTTTTTACTTAAATTACTTTTCAAATAGAAACCATTTTTAAAAGCTGAAACCACTCAAATGAAATTTTAAAATTCAAGCAAGCAAATGGCACTTGTTTTATTTTATTTTAAATTGAATCAAAAAATTCACTGATAATTTTGGAATAAACAGCTGAAATGTGACAGCGCAAGGCCGAGATTCACAGAGTGGGCAGAAGAGTAGCGCGGAGGTGGGCTGTGGTGCTGGTGCGGCATGGGCATGGTTAGGACGCACAGCGTGTGTGAGACACATTCTAGCCATCAGAGCACATTCCCAGTAGGGCCGTGCGAGCTCTAGGCTAGGCTCAAGAGGAAAAAAGGCATGGTTGGGCTAGGGCAAATCGACTAGATGATTGAAGCTTTGAATTTTGACTGAAAATTGTGAAATTCGCTTAGGACTGCGATGAACAAGCTGTTGATGAAGCTCTAGAAGAACCCTACTACTTCATCTATGACTGATTTTAGGTCTTAGCCATACTCAAGTTTGCCTACGAATCCTTCTTTTGTAATGTAAAATAACTTTGGGGCTTGCATGCCCACTGCATCCAAATTAGGTGGCTAAACCATATTTCTGTAATAAAGTTTGGCTCTTTTGTTGTAAGCATGTGTTGTTGTGGTACTCACTCATGTACAATACTCCACAACTAAATAGCCCTAGGCCGTTGTGGGGATTACAAGCATCTCTAGAAATGGAAGCGTTACAGAGTGATATTAGAGCATGCTTGCTTGACGGTAGGTTGAGATCTAAGGCAAATTTGGAGTGCTATTTTGTAGCAAAATCTAGTTGCAAAATCTGAAAATAACTTACAGAAAATACAAGTACTATTGCCATCTTTTGTCTCTCTTAATGCTGGCTCATCTGTCTAGTTTTAGTTTCAGCTTAAGTTTTAACTTTTGGAAAAGATTTATGTCAATCTTGTCTAATTTCAAATTAGCATAATCAAGTGGTTGGTACACATCTTCTATTCCAAGCCCAAAGTGAGAAGCTGAAGTTTGGTGTACACTAGTGTAGAGTAGATCGAACACTATGTGATAGTTTTTCTATTTGTAAGGCGAGTTGTAATATAAACCCTAAGTAGGTTTATATGCATCTTGTAAGGTATATGAAAAATTATGATTTCTATCTGTTAATTTGTTTGCTGCTAATATCTATATCTCACCACTTTCAAATATTTATCTCCTTCTTATTCGCTCTAATCCTAACCTTATTAGCTCTATACTCACCTTAAAATTCAAATTATTACTTATCTATTTGATATTTATAAAACTGCTACAGAACTAACCTCAAGATCTTAATCCACATAATCAAGACGGCAGGAATTGGATCACGATAAGGAAGCCAATAGGCAGAACAAGGCAACCTAGCAGAGAATCAAACTGTACTTTCCAGTATTCTAGCAATGATAGAATAAAATAGACATCAAGCTAAATTAAATTAGGTAAGACTAATGGAACAACATTCAAGGTTACTTGAATAGATTGCAATGTGGATGGTAGCACTAGGTGGTTTAGCTGGAGTTGCCATCAATAGAGAAGGAACCCAAGTCACTACAAGATGGGCAGATTTCCAAAAGACACGACCGCCTACCTTTTCAACATCTCCTGACCCATTAGCAGCTGAAAACTGGTTTAGAGATATTGAAAGAAATTTGAAGATGTTACAATGTGATGATAAAGAGAAGGTCTTATATGTGTCCCATCAACTCCAGGCACTAGCAGCAGTCTGGTGGATAAATTTTCAGACCATGCATGAAGATAGAGAAATTAGATGGAAGGAGTTTGACGAGTGTCATAAAGGCTACGCCAGGAGTTCCTTGCACTGAAACAAAAAGGATGTACCATAATAGAATATCTTCATCAGTTCAATCAACTTGCCCGCTATGCTCCTGATGACGTCAAGACAGAAGCTAAAAAGATAGAGAGATTTAAGGAAGGATTACAAAAAATCTTGAAGTATCACATCTCAGCTATCGACTTTAAGGATTTATCTGCAATGGTGGACAAACTAATTGCATCAGAAGAAGCAAGAAATAAATTAGAGGATTCTCATAAATGGAAGGCAATACAGAGGCCATCATCCTCAACTAGTGCACAAAGAGGACGGGTATTGGTGTCACCTCAGAATCGGTACTAGTAGAACAGAAAAGTGTTAGTTGTGTTAAGACCTCAGTATAATGTCTCTCCCCAGTACACTATTTTCCAACCTGTTGTGATATGGTGCCACACCTATGGGGGGAATCACTATCAATGCAATTGCCCTTAGAAGATGAATGCATGCGTTCATTGTGATCAACTTGGACATTACAAAGATCAATACCCAAGAAAGGATCATCTTCTGAAGTGGCAAAACATCAAACCAAAGCTCAACAGCAAGATATTAAGCCAATTATCATCACACTAGCACCACGAGGAGGATTTCTACAAGCACGACCCCTTGCACCAAGACCAACAGCACCAACAGGAACAACAGTGGGAATGCCAGTAGGATTATCAACAGATGTTCAGGCTGGAAGAGGCAGAGGTGTCGCGAGGCCATTATTTTCAAGCGAGGCCATTCTGTTTCCGCTAAGGATACAACTAGGGCAAATGACATTATTGTTGGTATGTTCTTGATTCACTGAAAGCCTACATTGATTTTATTTGATCCTGGAGCAACACATTCATTTCTTTCTATGGATTTCATCACAAGAATTCAGTTGCCATTTATTTCTTTACAAAAGCATTATGCTATTTAAACACCAGGGATTAGGGTGGAATCCCGCTTTGGGTAGTGATGTGAGTATAGAAATTCATGGAATAGAGTTTAAAGCCAATCTGTTGTTACTAGATATAAGGAGAATAGATGTTATCCTCGGAATAAATTGGCTAACTAAAAATAAAGCCAAAGTAGATTGTGAGACTAAAATTGTGACACTGATCAGTCCAAAAAGCTAAGAAATAATGGTAAAGATGGATCATGAATTAATAGAAAGCATGAAGAGGTGTGTACACAGTGTGCTGACAAATGAAAATATTCAAGTGTCAGTGGTGCAAGAATATCCAGATATGTTTCCAGAAGAATTACCCGGAAGACTACCTGACTAACAAATTGAGCTAGCCTAGAGTTAATTCCATGCACCAAGACAATTACAAAGCATCAATATAGAATGTCAGCTAGTGAATTGAAAGAACTTAAAAAGCAATTAGATGAATTAAAATAAAAAGTATTTATATGCCCTAGTGTATCTCCTTGGTCATCCCCAGTGCTGTTTGCTAAGAAGGACGAAAATTTAAGAATGTGTGTTGACTACAAAGGGATAAATGCAGTAACAATCAAGAACAAATATCCATTGCCTAGGATTGATGATCTATTTGATCAACTTAAATGAGCTAAAGTGTTTTCAAAAATTGATCCGCGATTGGGTTATCTTCAACTTAAAATCTAAGAGCAAGATCGAGAAAAGACTCTATTTACAACAAGATATGGACTATATGAATTTACAGTTGTGCCATTTGGTTTAACCAATGCATTGGCATATTTCATGAATCTTATGAAACTGGTGTATATGGACCAATTGGATCATTTTGTGGTAGTTTTGTGGATGATATACTAATTTACTCCAAAAATGAAGAAGAGCACAAACAACATTTGCACATCGCCTTGACCAAACTTAGAGAATATTAATTGTATGCCAAAATTGCTAAATGTGACTTTTGGATGAAAGAAGTTGCATTCTTGGAGCATATTATTACTTAAGAAGGAGTCAAAGTTGATCCCAAAAAAGTTAAAGCCATTATGGAATGGAAGCAACTGACAACTATGACCGAAGTAAGAAGCTTTCTTGGATTAACGGGTTATTATCACCGATTCATAGAAGAGTTCTTGAAGATCGCCTTCCCGCTCACACAACTACTCAAGAAAGAAAAGCCATTTGAGTGAATGGACAATTGTGAAGAGAGTTTTCAACAATTGAAGGCAAGATTGACAACAGCTCCAATATTGATACTCCCAAATCATGAAAAAGAATTTTAGATATATTGTGATGCTTCAGGGTAGGGACTAGGATGTGTGCTGATGCAAGATGGAAAGTTGTACCATATGCATCAAGACAGCTATGACCCCATGAATAGAATTATCCAACCCATGATCTAGAATTAGCAGTTGTAGTACATTCATTGAAGATTTAAAGGTATTATCTATTGGGTAAACATTATGAAATATTTTTAGATCACATTAGCTTGAATTAAATATTCACATAATCAGAGTTAAATTGGAGATAGCAAAGATGGCTAGAGTTAATTAAAGACTATGATGTGGATCTTCAGTATCATCCAGGCAAAGCTAATATCGTGGTAGATGCACTTAGTAGGAAAGGTTATCAAGGCAAAGCAAGTGAGACAGACTATCCACCTCAACTATAGAAACACATGCAGAAGTTGAATTTAACAATAGCTAAATAGGGATTTGTAGTAGTGCTAGAGATTCAACCAGTACTGACAAATCAGATCAAGGCAGCCCAAGATGAAGATGAAGAAATTCAACAGCTCAAGAAAAATAGTCAGGAAGGAAGTTCAATAGGATTTATAGAAGACAAGCAAGGGATCTTAAAATTTCGTAGTCATTATTGTATACCCAAGAAGAAGAAACTAAAAGATATGATATTAGCATAAGCCCATTCATCACAACTTTCAATACATCTAGGAGGCACAAAAATGTATCAAGATTTGAAGAAAAGATTTTGGTGGAAAGCTATGAAGAAAGAGATAGCTGAATATGTGGTAAAATGTGATGTGTGTCAGAAAGTAAAGATATACATCAAAGGCTGTCAGGACTGCTTAAATCATTGCCAATGCTAGAATGGAAAAAGGAAGACATCGGCATGGATTTCATTACCTGACTACCCAAGACTCAAGAAGGATATGATGTATCTGGGTAATAGTTGACAGATTAATCAAGGTAGCACATTTCCTACCAATCAAGCAAACCTCTGGGAAGGATAAATTAGCAGAGTTATATTTGACAAAATTTATGGTACTGCATGGAGTTCTAAAGAGAATTGTTTCAGACAGAGGGGCACAATTCACATCAAAATTTTGGGAGAAACTACATGAAGCAATTGACTCTCACTTAGCATTTAGTACAGTATATCATCCACAAATTAGATCTAGAAGACATGTTGAGAGCCTATGCCATTGTATATGGAGCAGTGTGGAATACTTGCTTGCCGTTTCAACAATTCTCTTACAATAACAGTTATCAGGCCAGCATTAAAATGGTGCCATTCTAAGCTCTATATCGGAGAGAATGCAGAACAACACTGAATTGGACAGACACTGGAGAACGATAATTTCTCGGTCCTCAGGTTGCTCAAGATGCAGAAGCCCATGTGAGAATCATAAGAGATAAAATGAAGTTTGCACAAGACCGTTAGAAGATCTATGTAGACACCTGTAGGAAAGATCTGAGCTTTGAAGTAGGGAATTATGTATATCTCAAAGTCACTCCCTTCAAGATCATTAAGAGATTTCAAATAAAAGGGAAGCTAGCCCCAACATATGTTGGTCCATTTCAAATTACAAAACGAGTAGGTGAAGTAGCATATGAAGTGCAGCTAACACCAAGCATGAATAGAATACATAATGTGTTTCATGTGTCACAGCTTAGAAAGTGTTTGCAGCAACCTATAGATGAAGTTCCAGTGGAAGAGATTGACCTGCAAGATGATCTGACATATCCAGAGGAACCTCTACAAATACTTGAGACAACAGAAAGGTAGCTCAGAAATAGAAATACCAAATTCTGCTGAGTACAATAGAGGAATCATACCACAGCCAAGTCAACTTGGTAAAAGGAGTCAAATCTGCAGTGAGATTTTTCCAAATTACTCCCTGGACCAAGTTAATCTCGGGGTCGAGATTTTTTAAGGGGGGTAGGTTGAAACACCTAAAAAATTCAAAACTATTTTGAATTCTTTTTGGCTTTTGTTTGAATTCTCAATTCCTTCCCAATTTGACAAACCATCTCAATTCCTTACTTTCCTTTCTTGCTTCCCATCTCCTTCGACTATTGGTGCCCTCTAAAAACCCGTTTCCCCCACTATCTCCCTATTCTTCCCCCTCCACGTGGCCGCATGCCGTCACCCAAAATTGTAGTCATGACCTCCCCAGCGTTCACACCTTTAATTCCTACCAGTTGCTGATGCCGTGGTCCCACCAGCCAATTGCCCAACTCTCTGCCCTCTCCCCCGTTTTGTATGTCGTTTGACTTGCTCCCTCTCCTACCATAGCTCGCTGCTTCCCATTACCGACATATGCTCTCTTGCCCCTTCGTGCCATCCTTTCTCGCTGGGAAGGCTCGCTAGTGCCGATTCGTCATGGCAACCACGCCCTTGTTTTTCGTAGAGAGGAAGCCGACCGGAGGTAGACGAAGACCCTAGGCGTGACTTGGCCATTCCTTAGCTGTTTGCTCACCACTAGCCAATAGCTGGGATTGCGCGTGCGTGCATAGCCAGGCCGAATCAGCTGGCCCACTTGGGCGTTTGGTTTGAATCTTCCTGTGCGCGCACTGTTCCTTTTGGGCCAACCTAACACTATTGTGCACTATAGCGGCTACAGTTCATCCAAGCCCAAAACACAAAAATATCTCATTTCAATTGTTTCAGTGCCGTGAACCCATTTTTACCTCCATTCTACCAATCTCAACTCTAATAAAATTCAAACCAACTCCATTTGATTTTTATTGCATTTTACTCCTTTTGTTTTATTTATTTTCCTAGCTTGGTTAGACTCAAGCATGGGCTCATGTTATTTTATGTGTTTGTGCTAGCTCTCGAGTACTTTGAGGTGACCATGCAAGGACGCGATCTAGATGTTGAAGTTCTCGAGACATTAGAGTTTGCAGAGCAGCAAGGTGAGTTACAAGGTTTTGATTATATTGAATCGCATGGAATTTAAATTATTTAATTATAGTATTTGTGTTAATGTTATTTGCAAAATGTTATTTAATTAAAATAAATATTTAGAATGACTTGTTAATTAGTTATGTCCTAGCACTAAAAATGCCTTGTTTAATTTGAGGCCTTATTCACCTCGACAACCTTAGTAATATTTAATTATTGTATAAATAATTCTAGATTATCACATTCAAAATTTCTAACTACTAAGTGACCTAGCATTTGGCTGGTAAATTTGTTTAAATAATTCTAAGGTAAGGAGACGTAAGGAGACACCGTGGAAAGTCACTAGATGGTTGGAGTCTACGACCTTACCCTCGAGAGGAGGCTTGAGCAGATGGGTGGCAGTGCCGTCGAGCACTGGGGATCTAGGTTGTGGTTGGCAACCTCAAAGAGAAAAGTAAGGATTGAAACCTTATACTGAGTAAAAGACACAGTAATCACTAAACCACAAGAATTGACTTGTCAATCCTCATCTAGTAGCTACTCAACTCGATTGAATCTCTACAGGAGGTAGGAGTAAAGATGAAGGGTATTGGTATGTTGAATGGTAAAACCATACCTAACAACGGTAGGTGCCACTTGGGATGGGCAGAAGTGTTTAGGCCTAGTGAGTAGATACCCCGGTCTGAGTGGAGATCTACCGGGTAGAGGCTATATAAAGAATTGAGCAGTGACAAATCTTGTTTTCTTAAAGTTGCACGCTAGCTAAAACGTGTCTATTGCATGGCATTGGGAGTTTGAGCAATCTTACAGGTAAAGCTGGGCAACTCTGCAGAGTGAAATAAATAGTATTCGAATATGCTGTGCTTTTGGTAAATGAAGATGTGTTTAATGGGTGATTCCAATAGCAAGATATAAGTAGATTTCATTATGTTTTAATTTGAGTAAGCTAAGTAACTAAGTATAAAACAACCCTAATCTTGAGAAGTTTTCATTTTGTGTTTTTGATGTTTAACAATGTTTACAAATAAAATTGCATCCACTCGGATTAATAAAACTAGTATATTCCCTTTCTTTGAATATTCTTGCAAGTAGATATGATAGGTTTTACTCTTGTAACTTGTTGGATACGATTGTATTCATTACTTGCTAAATTACAAATAGAAGAACATTGGGACTGCAATGAACAAGTTGTTGATGAAGCTCCAGAAGAATTGTACTACTTTGTCAATGACTAGTTTTAGGTCTTAGCCGCACTCAAGTTTACTTGTGTATCCTTCTTTTGTAATGTAAGGTAACTTTGGGGTTTGTATATATGCCTGTAGCATCAAAATTAGGTGGCTAAACCATATTTCTATAATAAAGTTTGGCTCTTTTTGTAAGCATGTGTTGTTGTGGTGTTCACTCATGTACAATACTCCACAATTGAACAGTCCTGGGCATTTACGGAGATTACAAGTGCCTCAAGAAATGTGGACGGTACATGGTAACACTAACACATGTACGCTAGCATATGCTAGTGATAGCGAGCGAGGCGCGTGGCGGCAATGCGTATGAGTGCTCGGTGGTGCGGCATGCGATGGCATAGTGTGTGGCATCTTGCGCGCGGCTGGAGCGATGCGATGGTGCAGCAAAGCTGGAGTGGGTGCATAGCACACACTCGTGCACAGGCGAGCGATGTGCGCTATGCGATGACTTCGGCATTGATTGCAGGCGCTGGCTAGAGCTTGCGCATGTGTTGGCGATGGGAGTTCAGCGATGGTGTGTGGCCAACGAGTGGAAACCTAGCATTGGAAATATGAATAAAACAAAGAATCTAGGATTTCTAGTATTTGGGTTCTACTCTCCCCTTGTCCCCTTTTATCATGGCACCAGTTTGACTATATCTCTAATTCCTCCTGCACTACCCGTTATAACCATCCCATTTTCTCATATCCTTTTTCAATAATTACTCACATGTCCTCAAGAGAGTATTTCGAAAAATTACAATATAGTTGAAGTAGGACTTTCTCTTTTGTCACAGTACTCTATGCCTTCCAAACTGCTTGTTTCTTGATCAATAGTGTTCCTAGCCATGTAATTCAATATAGTACTCCCTTGGAAAATCTTTTTGGAACAAACACCTAATTATCCTTTCTTAAAAAGCTTTCAATGTACTTGTTAACCCAACCTTAGGCTGTACAACACAAGATTTAGTTTTGATCATGATCGTATCTTCCTAGGTTACGGTTCCATTCACAAGGGTTACAAATGTTTGGACAAATCAACTGGTTGGGTTTATGTCTCTAGAGATGTTGTTTTTATTAGAGTGTTTTTCCCGTTGCCTCCAAACATTCTCCTTGGTCACAAACTGTTACACAGGCTGGCATTTTTTCCCTGTCCAATCTGTTCCTTTATGTTCTCTTCCACCGGTCACTACTCCTATTCCATCTAAGAATGACCATGTGCAAGATGTTAGTCAAAATTTTTCTATTGCTATTGACATTGCAGGTACCGACCCCATTTCAATCACATCTCCGAGCATAGTTCACGAGTATGAGCAGCCACGGCCTGGTCCATGAACAAGGTCATAGAACAATATGCAGAAACCCAAAGAATTTACTGATGGCACCATTCGGTATCCTTTGATTGGGAGGAAGGCATGCAATAGCCACTGTTGTTGAATATGCAAGTTTTAATGAAGCTCTACAAGATCTACAGTGGCAACAAGCAATGGATGTGGAGTTTCTTGCTCTACGACACAACTAGACTTGGCACTTAGTTCATAGAAGACAAGGTCATAATTTTATAGATTGCAAGTGGGTGTTCAAATCAAAGTGGAAAGCAGATAGATTGATTGATCGATATAAAGCCATATTTGTGGTGTAAGGTTTTAAACAAAGGTATGGTATAGACTATGAGGACACATTCAATCCCGTAGTCAAACCAACTACAATTTGACTTATTCTTGCTCTTGCCATCTCGAGAGGGTGGAGTTTGAGAAGTTGATGTGCAAAATGCCATTTTACGTGGCATTCTCGAGGAAGATGTTTTTATGAAACAACCACCTGGATATGAAGATGCTCATTATCCACATCATGTTTGCAAGTTGGATAAAGCACTATATGGATTCAAGCAAGCACTAAGGGCTTGGTACTCCCGGCTGAGTTCTAAACTTCAAGAGCTTGGTTTCACTTCCTCATAGGCTGATAGATATCTATTTATGTACCGAAGGCATGGGGTTACAGTTTAAATGTTGATTTACGTGGATGAGTTATTTTGATGCAGTGCAAATATATTGTTGATGTCCTTGTACGAGCCAACATGCAAACCTGCAAGTTTAGTCCAACGCCCATGGCTTCTATAGAGAGTCTGTCTAGACTTAAAGGTGCTCTTTTATTTGCTGCTGAAGCTACACATTACCGAAGTATTATTGGTATGTTATAGTATGTGACAATCATTCGACCTGCAGATATAGCATTTGCTGTTAACAAAGTTGTCAATAACTTAGTGCACCTACTAGTGATCACTGTAGGTAATAAAAAGAACTCTTGGTATCTGTGAGGAACACAATCAATGGGGCTCAAAATTCAGAGATCAAGTTCCACTCTCATAAGTGCCTTTTCTGCTTCAGACTGGGTGGGCTGCCTAGATGATCACAAGTCAATTAGTGGTTTTTCAATTTACTTTGGCAACAATTTGATATTGTGGAGCTCATGCAAGCAAGTCAAGGTTTCAAGATCTAGCACAGAATCTGAGTACAAAGTCCATGCTAATGTGATAGTCAAAGTCATCTGGATACAATCCCTATTGAGAGAGCTGGGCATATTTCACTCAAGACTGCCATTTTTGTGGCATCATAACTTGGGAGTGACTTATCTTTTGGCAAATCCAGTCTTCCATGCTCAAGCAAAGTACATAGAAGTGGAGTATCATTTTGTAAGAGAAAGGGTTGCGCGTAAGATGCTTGATATTCGATTTATATCACCACAAGATCAAGTATTAGATATTTTTACAAAGCCACTGCCATTTCATAGTTTGAGTTGTTTCAGAACAATCTCATTCTAGTTCCACAAGTTGAGATTGAGAGAGGCCACAAGTTGAGATTGAGAGAGGCCTACAAAATAACTCAATTATAGATAAGAATATATAGTTGAGATTCTTCTTTATTCAAATGTAATATCCAAGACATTGTAAACTCATTGTAACATACGTGAGATCACGCTGGTTGTTTCTGTTGACGACTGTACTCTGAATGGCAATATAAATACCAATGCCACAGCCTTGTCTGGCTTGTGCAATCCTCTTCAATCTTTTCTCTTCTTCAACCTGTTGCCATCTATAAACTTCTTTATCCCTATTATGCCCATAACAAACCGTCAGTAATTTTGATAACCTTGATGTGTTTGTAATAGCATACTTTAGATGATTCTTGACGTTTTATGACCGTCACTAAACATCAGAAGTCCAGTAGTGGACTATTGTGTTTAATTAAGTAGTGCATATTGTGCGCAACAGCACAAGTAGAGCAATCAACATGGTTAATACGTTGTCGTCATCGTTTAACCCAACTGATCCACATGAATATGATGAAGGTGGAATGACCTCCTCCACAGCTAAGTAGTACACTACACTTATACTAGAGCAAATCATCGGCCAACCTTGTTAGCCTCACAAAAACTTGTAGGCTTGGTTTTCACTTTTATACCATACCGAATAGTGATCAAAACTGAACTGAAATACTGAAACCGAACCAGTTCTCGCACGCACACCATCTAACCCTACCTCTCCCAACACCCGTCTTTCTCTTTGCGGCCATCGCGCCTTGTCTCATGCACAACACTAGCAACATCCTTACCGGCCAGCTCTTGGCGGCACAAGCACTGGTAGACCCACATGATTCATAGGTATTCAGCTGAATATCCAAAAATTTTGACCAAATATCCACTATATATAAGGTATAATATATATGTATATTAGTAGTTGGAACAAATTCATCCTATTCATACCTAGTCAACCTAAATTGGCACTGGATCCTTTTGGGCCATTTCCCTCTCCTAGGCCCAAATTAGCGCCAGACATTGGCCCAGACCCACTGCTCACTATTGTGAACTTGTGATTCATATGACACATGGTAGAAACTTTAGGTCTCACTCAGTCTCTCCCCTCACTAAGTCTCTTCTCCCTGGCTCTCTCTATCTGGCGATGCAGGAGACCATCTCGCAAGCTGCAAGTCGTCTTGCTATTGTCACTCACCAGCTAGCGTAGCCACGCAGGTTCATGCTCAAACTCTGCCTCAAGGCGCAAGGTTCCTTATGGGTGCCACGCATCGAGCTGCAGAAGGAGCTCAGGATTTGGGTGGTCAGCTCCATCTCAGTCTTCCAGAACCATCAATTCTTTGATGAGTGGATGCTGGCCATCTTCTTATAATTCCTCTTAGCTTCAATTGCGATGACCATTTTGTTGATTGATTTTTTAGGGGTCCTGCTGAACATGCTCGTGAACCCTCCACTTCCAGTTTATTCACTATTAGTATATGTTCCTTGACTCATGAGCGATTTCGGGATATAGTGTTTGTTGAGGCTAGCATCCTAGGAGTAGTCTGCATCAGCTACTTACCACATCATAAACCTTTCTGAAAGCAATGTAGTTTTTTTAGTGTAATTGCCATTGTTGTATGGATCATAAGAAACCTAGGAGTAGCAATTGACTTTATAAGAATTAAGAAATGGGAGTGCTACTTAGGTTTTATCATTATCTGTTGTGTGAGTTAATTAGCACGAATACCTTTGTGAGATAAGACGTCTACAACTTGTTCCTTTGTACTTCAATTGTTCTTGGACTCAAGGGTCTTCTTAACTTGTGGAACTAAAGAGGAGAATAATTCTAGGACTATTGTGTTTCTGAATGCTACTGTTACTATACCATGTTTACTGTCAATGTATCCTCAAGGAGCCTGACATGGGAATATGGGATGGAGTTGTATCTCATATTTGCAAAATTTAAACAGGTTGAAGTCTGATTTGTGGATCTTCTTATGCCCTTTTATTTCAAATAATAATCACTAGGTATGATTATGTTGTGTTGTGTAAAACTGGCAAACTTGGGCTCTTAGTTCTGTTCTTCACTCATTGCTGAAGTTGCTTCCTTTTGTGTGCTTGTATACATGGCAATTCAGCGAGGTCATGTTCATGTAGTAGTTTTAAACGTTTGGTTCTCTGTGTGAAACGGGCTACAATTCAATACCTGTTGCTTAGAATCTTATGTTGAGTGACCTATATTTTCTGTCAATTAGGGTGACTGCACCTGGATCTATTACCAGAAGCACACATGAAATAAAAAGCAAGGCGGTGAAATAAAAAGAAAAGTGATCAACCTTTCTGTGCTTTCTATTATGCTTGTTCAAATGAAGAAGAATATCAATTATGCAATTGCTTACAAGGTTCTCAAATTGGTGCTAATTCTTCCCGTAGCAACTACTGGTGTTGAGAGAGTATTTTCTTTGATTAATGATATGAAGAATAAGCTAAGAAATAGAATGGGGGGCAATACTTGAATGATGACATTATATCTCGCTTCCAAGGCATAAAGCATCATGGCGTTAATTTTTAATTATTTCATAATTTTTTACATTATTGAGATGTTGTCTTTAGTATGAATAATTGTACTTTAATTTTCGCTATTATGGATTTTTATGTTTTCTATTGAATAATATTTTTGTAACTTCGAATACCCATCCTAAAAATTCCTGGGTTCGTCACTCGGCACAATCACGTGCATGACCTCTACAAATCTCCCAAATGTGTTTGAGTTGATCTAATTATCTATGAGTCATATATTGAGTAATGATTATTGATGTATTATGTGCTTGGTTCTGAGATCTGTAGGGCTTCTTTGCTCTTTCGCCTTTGGGGGTACTGTACATGTGTGTGCATTGGAAAATTGGGGAAATAACAACAACGGAATCAATCAGATCATGCAATGTAATTCCCCCGTCTATCTTTCATTGCTAACTGGTGGTTTGTTCTGAACACATATGTGAGTTTCAATGGATTATGAGGGATACGTGTGTGTGTTCTGTGAGTAACTAAGTTAAGTACTGCTGCAGTGGGCGTGTGGGCGTGGATAGCGCAAGTGTGGTGTGTGTGGAGTATGTGTTTGTTTTAGGTCCCGTTTGGCACAGCTCCACTTCACAAGTGGAGCTGTTTTTTTTGGCTTCAGCTCCACGAACAGCTCCACCCGTGGAGCTGGAGCTGTTTTGGTAGACTGTTTGACAAAACAGCTCCACCTGTTTTATCATGCATGGTTGAGAGATGTCAATTGTCCAATATACCCCTGTCTATTTGGCTTGTAGTAACATCAAGAGCTGTATGTTTCTACATGATTTTTCATCCGAGTAAATTTGAATTCAAAAAAAATTAAAATTTAAAATAACACAAAGTATTAGCAACCAATATTTAATGTGTTTTTTTGCATAGGAATGACCCGTTAAAACCGGTGGTAGATCGTGTAAATTCACGAAAGTACAAGGGCAGTGGTATGCGGGCCTGTGGATGGAGCCGGGTGGAGCTACTTTTTTCAGCTCCATCTCGTACATATCTTTTGTCTCAGCACGTTTTAAGGGACTCCTTGAGTGGAGCTATTTTGTTTTACCCCGTTTGGCACAAAACGGCTCCAAACAGCTCCAGGAGCCGGTGGTGGAGATGTGCCAAACGGGGCCTTATACTCTCCAAAAGAAAATAATGCTACGTGCTGCCGACCTTCCATGCTACGTGCTGCTGGCACGCCCCGGCACGGTGTTGTACTACACTACTACAGAAAACCACATTACAGACGGTTTGGAAACGTCATCACAGACGGTTTTCTGAACCGTCTGAATTTATGGGTCAGTGATAATCCAAGGTTATCACAGACGGTTTTAAAACCGTCTATGATTATCAGATATCACAGACGGTTTTTCATTAAAAACCGTCTGTGATTATCACATATCACAGACGGTTTTTAAGTAAAAACCGTCTGTGACCGTCTGTGATACATAGCACAGACGGTTTTTACTTAAAAACCGTCTGTGATATTCCTTCCTCCAAAATATAAATCTATTTCTGTTTATTGGCTAGCCTTAGGAAATACTAGCCATACCCTCTAAAACAAGCAGATAATCACAGACATAAAACATACAATTCACACATCTCATTTCATTTCAGATACATTTCATATCTCAATTCATTTCACAGACATAAAACATCCAATTGACAACGCACTTCATTTGATCACAAACATAAAGCATCCATTTCGCAAATCAATTAATTGAATTGAAATAAAATATCCATTAACAAATACACAATTACAAAAGATCTACACTGCATTTGCACTTAAAAAAGGTTCGTTGATTATGTATCTATGGTGCGGAGTGGAACCGGCCTTCTGGCTTTATGACTTGAGTCAGCAAAAAGTACGCCAACTCTGCTCGAATCCGTCCAAGATCAGGCTGTTTCAATGGAGTTGACGAGATGTACGCAGTCTGTCGATAGGAATATCAATGTGCGTATATATGTAACGTGATAAGTATGAAGTAATTATGGGAAGATTGACAAACCTTGGAATTGGTGATCCTCGAGGAATCGAGGAGTAGTTCCATATGTTGGCAAACGTAGTATCCACATGTGTTGCCCGGCTGCTGCTGGTGGCACTGCAAAAAATAGAATGTGTTAGTTCAAGAGGCTGTTGCATAGAATTAATTAATGTGAAATAGCGAATACCTTAAAATCTCGAGCATGTGTCAGCAGGCCTTTGGCCCCGCGCTTCGAGTCACCTCCCATTTGAATGTACATCGTGAACGCCCTACGTGATTCGAAAAAGTTAACCTTAGTCATTCGGAAGGAAAGAAATAGTACAATATAGGTATGTATGGAGAATATGTACTTACCTATCGATTACTTGGCTGACAACTGTGAAGTCCATTTTATTCCTACTTAGGGAATCAAGGCAATATACCTTGTTCCATTTTGGTACAATTACTATTAAAATCCAATGAAAGTTTTGATGGAAGGGCATAAGTACATATTCCTTATTGAGGCAACCCATCAGTCCTGCTGCAATGTACCTCTCGACGAGGGCTGTATCCCAGTCGATGGTATCCTTGGCGACCAAGTGTGGGTCCAAGAAACCAGCCGATGAGTTGGATAATCTAGCTTTAGTCAGCATGTATCTATATATATACACACGAAAGCAACAAATTAGATATGACATTTATTGGTATGACATGAACGGAGACTGTGATTGTACACACTTACAGCGTCCAGCATCGAATGATTGAGACGTCGAGAGCGTTGAGCGTGAACAGATCGAATAAATCCTCAAAGGTGACCACGAACATACACTCTTGAAGACTGTGGTGGAAATCATCCGACGTGAATTTGACAGTGATACTTGAGGTCCGTTCTCCCTCTAGCTTATTGGACTGCTGCATATACCATGTGTGCAATTGTATGCAACTATATGCTAGGCGTTCGAAGGCTTTTTGCTCGAGCAACGGCTCGCCAAGCACAAATTTGCGGGCCAAAGGTAGGTACGGTATATCATCATTGGCCTTCTTTGCTTTGCCCTTGCTGGCCTTGCTGCCTCGGCTATATTTCGACTTCACGGCAATCAACTTTGAAGGTAGCAGCGGTGCAAGTTGCTCTGGCGAGAATAACACCCGTGGAGATAGCACCGGTGCAGTTTCCGGTGGTGGAACCGATTGGTCTTGTAATGGAGATGGCACCGGTGCAGTTACCGATGGTGGAACCGACTGGTCTTGTAATGGAGATGGCACCAGTGCATGTTGCTCTGGTCCTGCCACCGGTGAAGAAGCCTCCAGGGAGATGTCGCTTTTGGGCCACTGGATGAATGTTCCAATGGCCTGTCCTAGAGTCACAATCTCGTCGTTGGGGGGCTTCGGTAGCGGGACCACCTCAAAATTGACATGCACACCATCCACATTAGCTTTTGCGAAGCCTGGCGCTAAAGCTTGACCGTGGACCATGGCCCCGATACCAGACGAATATGCCTGGCCCCAAGCAGCGTACAAGGGAATGGAGCCATATCTCACTTGGAGCCTGCACTTCGTAGGCTCCTACATAACGATACAAAATTAGCAACTCGAATAGGCCTATCAATGGAGCAAGCATTCGAGATGTAATAATTATTACCAGGATGTCGTCCACAGGAAATTTGGCCTGGGTTTGCGTCGGATTGGACGCGCAACTACTCGGATGGTTGTGCGGGCTAGCTAGCACAGGAGCGGCGGTAGCGGCCTGCTGACTTTCTGTTTGTTTTCGCACCTCATCTCTGATTACATAAGACAGCTCACCCATTAGCTCCTCTCTAAGAGATTCCTTGATCTCTTCTCGTAGCTGTGCATCACGCTCGGCTTTGTTTCTCTTCCTACGCCGATACATTCCGGAGTCATCTTGGAAACCATGTTTCCAAGGAACGTAAAGCCCAAGGCCTCTCGTACGACCCGGGTGCTCCTTGTTTCCCAGGGCCACGGAGAGCATATCATTCTCCCTTGTTCCCTGGAATGATCCCAGGGTAGATTCAAAACTCAACTCTTCCTGCAAGAGCACGACATGTCATTTCAATTCGTACGAAGTTGTGGAGTAATTACAAGCTACGTAGTTCGATCGATATCTTACCAGGCGCTGGGACACTTGCTGGTCTGCAGGGTTTCGAAATGAGACGTCCCCCGATTTCGTTGTAGATGACTGTTGTGGTTACAGACCAAACAGAGAGAGAGTGTAGTAGTGGAGAGTTGAGCAAATGAATGGCTTCCCCTTTCTCCCCGTGTCCTATGCCACACATATATATCCAAATGGGGAGTGCTTGTACAGTTATACCCTTATACATGAGTATTCCCCTCGGGGGCTCTTATGTCATTACACATGTCCTATTTCGGACCTAACAGGCCTATTGGGCTTAGGTGGGGGCCACCCCTACAACAGGAGCCTCTCATGGTGAAGGGCTTCACGGGCCGAAGCCATGCCGCTGAGTCCTTTGGCCCCCTCCGTCCCATCGGCCTGTGATGCTTGATGACTTGGATAGTTCGCACGTCCGCTCGTGCTTGCACGCGGGCTGTCTTCGGGTCCCGAAGCTGGCGTGGCCTCGAGGCCGAAGGCTTCGACGGGGCTGGGGTCCGGGCGTGCCCTACTTCACGCTCAGGATATTTGTGGGCGAAGCCGAACTTGGTTGGCTGCCCTTGGCAGCCGAGTCTCGGAAAATGCTTCGCGCGATGTGGCGCCAGCGCGGGGAGATTGTTGCTTGGTCCGGGAGTGCGCTTTAATGACGCCTGGAATCGCGCCGGCCTTTGTCAGGGGCAGGCTGGCACGGCTGCTCTGCCTGCCCTGCACTGGATGTGGGCACGCGACCGGCTGTAATTGGAGCGTCGTGGGATGCCAGCGTTCCCACGACCACGGCCGTTCGCCTCTTCCCCAGGAAAAGTGGCCACGCGGCAGGAGCGTATCAGCGCATTGGGCGCTGAGCGGCCACCTACCGCCGCCTGCAGCGGTTGCCAGCGGTTGCACTGCCCGATCGTGGGTAGCCGAACCGCTGTAATTCTGTCGTTCGATCTTCTGCCTGCAGGGGAGACGGGGGGCTTTATAAACCGCCCCTGTGGGCGTGCAGTCGTTCCCCTTGGCTGCTTGATTGCTTGTGCATTCCTTCCTATTCTTCTTGCGCCTCCTGCTGCTATTCTTGCCTCCGCGCCTGCCCGCCGCCGTGGGAGAGAGGGATGGCTGCGCGCGACGACCTCTCAGCTAACAGGGGTGCCGCCCTTGACGACCCTGCGCGTCGCCTTAGCGAGAGCGCCTCGTCGAGCCAGTACTGCCTGACGCTACCACCGGCGGAATATCGCCTGGTTCTGCACGACAGGAAGCAAACTACCCATCGCTGGGATGCCGTGAAAAGGTCCAAGGGTCGCTGCTCCCGTGTGCTGGGGCGGAGCCGTGTCACGGAGGAGACCCTCCAAACCCTTCTTCAGGAGAAGAAGCTGGAGGAGCGTGCCGGGGCTCGCCTGCCCGAGCCTGACGAAACGGAGCCGAACCCGGGAGAGTCGGAGGCGATCGTCTTTGTGGCATTCTTCGACGCCGGGCTCCGAATCCCCGCGACACACTTTGTTCGCGAAGTGCTGCGAGCGTATGGGTTGGAGCTGGCGCAGCTGACTCCAGCCGCGGTTGTTCGGTTGGCCATCTTTACTTGGGCGATGCGGACGGAGGGTACCCGTCCCCGCGCTGAGTTGTTCGCCATCCTGCACGACGCACGGTGCCAACCGAGGAGAGTGGAAGGGGGCTTACTCGAACTTCGGCAGCGTGGACTTCGTGCTAAGGCCGGAGTGCTCGCACCTGTTTCCCGCGTTGGCTACGCGGAAAAAGTGGGAGTCCGGCTGGACACGGCGGTGGTTCTACTACACCGTGACGAGCACGAGCGGCCTCCGGAGCCGTGGAGAGCCGATATCATTTGATCGCTGTCCGAATGTGACGCCTCGACCCAGCGACGAGCAGCATGCGCGGAGACTTGCTGGGGTCGCACTCCGGTTCAACATGCGTGACCTCGCCGAAAAGTTCGCCATGTATGGGATATCCCCGCTTTTCTGTAACTGGAAGTACGAGCGGCAGGGGCCCGACCGGAAGGACGGCATCCACCCGGGGGTGTCTTCACTTCATAGGCCCTCCGCGCCCTATAAGTATCCCTGCGATAAGCCAAGTACCACGTGGGTGGTTGCAGACCCTTAGGTATGATACTCCGCTTGTGCGTGCAGTACGCCGGTTAGAAGATGCGGAGCGCGCAGTGGCTGCGATGCTTGGGCCGTACACGGCGAAGGAGCACAAGGCCCGTGAGTCCGCGACTTCCTTGGCGATGCAAGGGCGGATTAATCGGGTGTGCGAGGTTTTGGAAATCCCCGTTCCGGAGCGCCTAGTGCCTGCGGAATCGCCGAGCGGTGCGACAGTGGTGGCGCCATCCTCACGGTGCGGGGTCCAGTCAGAGGCCATCGCCCTCAATTCGCCGGTCGTGCCGCCGATCGAGAACGTGAGGATGGGGGGTGAGACGGGCGCTGGGCTCGGATCGACCGGTTCGGGGGCGCGTAACTTCCGACGAGGCCGTATATGGTGGCAAGGCGACGAGCGCGCACCTCGCCATTCTTGAAGATGACGCCTTGTCACCTCCAGCGATAACCGCAGCGTTGTCGCTGACGACGGCTTCCGCGGCTGCCAAGGTGGCCACGGATGCTTCACCTACGACTTCGAAGGCGAAACGGCCTCGGGTGCAGTTGTCGCCATCTTCTAGGGGCCGGTTCAGCGTGGCAGGTCCAGTGACTGTGGCCCTGACGGCTAGCGGGGATGCTCCTGAAGCCGGGAGAGTTGTCGCTCCCCAGGCCAGCGAGGCGCTCATGCCCCAGGTGGAGGCCGCGGTAGAGGGCACCGGAGGTAGGCGTAGTTCGTTTTCCTCGCGCGACTTCGCGAAACTCTCCCCGATTTGCTCGCTTATTCCGTCGACACCAGGCGAGACAGGGTCTCCCAGACGAGGCCAAGAATCGAGCAATGGGGGGCCCCGCGATGTCGCCGGCCTGATTGAGCCGGGGACTGTGTGTGCCCCAACTGCTGCGGAAGGCACTGGGGCGGGGGTTCTAGGGCCTGACGTCTCCGACTTCGTACCTCGGTGGGAGGCGCTTCACGCCTGGAGCGAGGTGGCAGAGTATGCTAGCGGCCGCCTAGATCGACAGGCGCTGCACTCCTGCGGGGGTGACCTTTTGCCGCTCGCGCTGGGTGCCTCAGAGAAGAGGGTAATGGTCTCTGTTCTCGCTGCATATCCCTTGCTTATCTGATAGGTAACCTTTGTTGCTGCACTCGTAGACGCTTGCAATTGGCAAAGCCCTCGAAGAGACTCGCGCGCACGAGCGGAGGGCACTGGAGGACCAGCTGCGCATCGCGGACGACGCCAACGCCGCCAAGGACGAGCTCATTCGGGTGCTGATGGCGGAGCGGGACGAGGCTATTGACGACGCGCAGCTGGTGGGCACGAACGCGAAGAACGCGGCACTGGCCGCACAACGCGCGATGGGGGAGGCTCAGCGCGTTGCGACGGAGGAGCAGACCGCCCTTCTTCAGCGAATCTCCGCGCTAGAGGCGAAAAAGGAACAGCTTACTGCCTCCGTTGCTGAGAAGACGCTATCCTGGGACAACGCGTGCGCCTCCGCGTGGAATGCGATGGAGTCTTTGGAGCAGGCCCTCCAGGGGCTTTGTGTGCACGTGGAGGACACCACTCATGGCCGCGAAGACCTGATGGAGACGCTTGGGCGAATCGAGGAGGGCTCGAGCGTCGCCCTCCCTGGTGCCAAGGCTTTCGACACCCACTGCGGCTACATGAGTGCCGGGCTTGCCCTCGCCTTGCTACATGCCGGTGGGTGCGATCATGTCAATGAGCTGGCGAACCCTCAGCTCGACTTGCCTACCCAGACCGGGGTGAAATCTGATGCCGTTCGTGCTGTCGAGCCCGCGACCCGAAACTTCCATGACCGAATTTGGAAATATGTCGGGGAGGGTGCCACCGCGGTTGCTTTACGGCGGACGCTGCGGAACGAGGGGGACGTGCTTCGCTGGCTCGAAGAGGTCCCTCGGCGCAGCGCAGGCGATGCGGGCACTCGTTGCAGCGAAGATGGCGCGGACTCATAGGAATAATTCCAGGTTTTGGCGCATTCCGTGCCGTGCGTGTGTTTGCTTCTGTAATGTAATTGTCTTACTCGGGCTAAGCGACAATTCTCCCGTGCACTTGTTGTTATGTAATATGCTGTGAGCTGGGGGTCGTGTCCAGGTAGACGCGCGAGCGCTCCGTCCCCTACCCTTCGAAGTGGTGGCAGCGGAGCTGGCGCCTAGTCGAGGTAGACGCGCGAGCGCTCCGTCCCCGACCCTTCGAAGTGGTGGCAGCGGAGCTGGCGCCTAGTCGAGGTAGACGCGCGAGCGCTCCGTCCCCCACCCTCCGAAGTGGTTGCAGCGGAGCTGGCGCCTGGTCGAGGTAGACGCGCGAGCGCTCCGTCCCCTACCCTTCGAAGTGGTGGCAGCGGAGCTGGCGCCTAGTCGAGGAAGACGCGCGAGCGCTCCGTCCCCTACCCTTCGAAGTGGTGGCAGCGGAGCTGGCGCCTCGTCGAGGTAGACGCGCGAGCGCTCCGTCCCCGACCCTTCGAAGTGGTTGCAGCGGAGCTGGCGCCTAGTCGAGGTAGACGCGCGAGCGCTCCGTCCCCCACCCTTCGAAGTGGTGGCAGCGGAGCTGGCGCCTAATCTAGGTAGACGCGCGAGCGCTCCGTCCCCTACCCTTCGAAGTGGTGGCAGCGCAGCTGGCGCCTAGTCGAGGTAGACGCGCCAGCGCTCCGTCCCCTACCCTTCGAAGTGGTGGCAGCGGAGCTGGCGCCTAGTCGAGGTAGACGCGCCAGCGCTCCGTCCCCTACCCTTCGAAGTGGTGGCAGCGGAGCTGGCGCCTAGTCGAGGTAGATGCGCGAGCGCTCCGTCCCCTACCCTTCAAAGTGGTGGCAGCGGAGCTGGCGCCTAGTCGAGGTAGACGTGCGAGCGCTCCGTCTCCCACCCTTCGAAGTGGTGGCAGCGGAGCTGGCGCCTAGTCTAGGTAGACGCGCGAGCGCTCCATCCCCTACCCTTTGAAGTGGTGGTAGTGGAGCTGACGCCTAGTCGAGAAAGACGCGCCAGCGCTCCATCCCCTACCCTTCGAAGTGGTGGCAGCGGAGCTGGCGCCTAGTCAAGGTAGACGCGCGAGCGCTCCGTCCCCCACCCTTCGAAGTGGTGGCAGCAGAGCTGGCGCCTAGTCTAGGTAGACGCGCGAGCGCTCCGTCCCCTACCCTTCGAAGTGGTGGCAGCGGAGCTGGCGCCTAGTCGAGGTAGACGTGCGAGCGCTCCGTCCCCCACCCTTCGAAGTGGTGGCAGCGGAGCTGGCGCCTAGTCGTTGCATGCATGGGAACCTCGACCACGCCCCTTGTTTTTTATGTTCCCGGGAGTGCGTGCAAGGGGCGTGCCTTCGCGTGCTTGGGATTATCTACGCCGCGGTTGTACTCCGTAGAGTGCGCGGGGATAGCGTCCGCGTTGGTTGTTTTTTTTTGTGCTCCGGAGAGTGCGTGGGATCGACATCCACGTCTTATTTATACTCCGAAGAGTATGCACTCGGGCAACGCCCATGCGTGCGCGAGGTTCGCGTCTTGTTTATATCCGTAGAGTGCGCAGGGATGGCATCCGCGTCTTTTTTATACTCCAGACGAGTGCGTGGGATCGACATCCATGTCTTATTTATACTCCGAAGAGTACGCACTGGGGCAACGCCCATGCGTGCGCGGGGTTCGTGTCTTATTTATACTCCGTACAGTGCGCAGGGATGGCATCCGCGTCTTTTTTATACTCCATAGAGTGCGTGCGGAGGTGGACCTCGACGCTACATCTTATTTAGAGTCTGTAGACTGCGCGTGGAGGCGGACCTCGACGCTACGTCTTATTTAGAGTCTGTAGACTGCGCGTGGAGGCGGACCTCGATGCTACGTCTTATTTAGAGTCCGTAGACTGCGCGCAGAGGGGAACCTCCGTGCGTTGCGGGCGGTGAAATTGCGTGTGGAGGCGGACCTCGACGCTACATCTTATTTATACTCCGTAGAGTGCGTGCGGAGGTGGACCTCGACGCTACGTCTTATTTAGAGTCCGTAGACTGCGCGCGGAGGCGAACCTCCGCGCGTTGCGGGTGGTGAAATTGCGTGCAGAGGCGGACCTCGACGCTACGTCTTATTTAGAGTCCGTAGACTGCACGCGGAGGCGAACCTTCGCGTGTTGCGGGCGGTGAAATTGCGTGCGGAGGCGGACCTCGACGCTACGTCTTATTTATACTCCGTAGAGTGCGTGCGGAGGTGGACCTCGATGCTACGTATTATC
The DNA here is from genome assembly GCA_017311315.1 of Dendrocalamus latiflorus. NCBI lineage: Eukaryota > Viridiplantae > Streptophyta > Magnoliopsida > Poales > Poaceae > Dendrocalamus > Dendrocalamus latiflorus. The sequence goes on from CM029624.1 coordinate 4,678,786, forward strand.
TAGAGTCCGTAGACTACGCGCGGAGGCGTCCCCCCACGCGTCTTTATTCATGCTCATGCACAGTGCACACGAAGGTGACCCTTCGCGCGCTTTTAGTATGAAGACGGGAGAATTTGCATGAACGGTGCACTTTATTAACTTCCCGTTTGCGCGAGTGAGCGGTTACAAGGGTTAAGGCACTAACCGTTAGCCGCTTACGTCCGCCGAAGTCGTGGAAGGCCCTTGCCCTTGTGTGCTTGACTTAGGCGTAATACCGCCGTAGCCTGTCCGCATTCCACGTGTGGCGGAGCGTGTGCCCTTCCAAGGTGGCTAAGCGATACGCTCCCTTTTGCAGGGCCTCCGCGACGGTGTATGGGCCTTCCCACTTGGACTCGAGCTTGCCTACCGTCTCCGCGTGGAGTGCCATCTTAAGGACGAGGTCTCCCGGTCTGAATTCACGTGGGTACAGCGAACGATTGCGACCACGCACCATCTGTCGCGCGTATTTTATGACATGCTGTGTTGCGCTTGCCCGGTCTCCGTCAAGGAGATCCACGGACAATTGGCGTTCCTCGTCTGGTGCTTGGACGAGGACCCGCCGCGAGCCAGCCTTTATTTCTTCAGGTGTGACCGCCTCATCATTGAAGAGGAGCTTGAAAGGCGTGAACCCCGTTGGGCATGTGACCGTTGTGCGAAGGGACCAGAGGACGCTGTGGAGCTCACCCGACCACTTGCCCTTTAGTAACCCGACGAGGTGCTTCTTGATTGCGACGGAGATGGCGCCGTTTGCCCGCTCCACCGCCCTGTTGGACTGTGGGTGTCCGACCGAGGTGAACCGGAGGGTGATGCCCATGTTGCCGCAGAATTCTTTGAATGGGGCTGCATCGAACTGCAGACCGTTGTCGACGGTGATCTCCCTGGGCACGCCGAATCGACATATGATGTTCTGCCAAAGGAAGCGCTGCATAGCTGCCGAGGTAATCTTGGCCAGAGCTACCGCCTCCGGCCACCTGGAGAAGTACTTCAGAGCAACCGCGATGAATCGCAGGTCTCCTGGGGCCCTGGGAAGTGGTCCCACGACATCGATGCCCCACCTCGCCAGTGGCCATACCGGGGGTATGAGATGAAGGCTTGTCGGGGGCCTGTGGATAGCCCTTCCCATCCATTGGCAACCTTGACAACGACGCACGAGATCCTGGGCATCCGCGATAGCTGTTGGCCAATAAAAACCCTTGCCCACCAGAGACCTTGGTTGGAGGTGCGAGCCGCAGAGACCCGCATGAATTTTCGTGAGGAGGCGCTTTCCTTCTTCGCGCGGGAGGCACCGCAGGAGCGGTGCGCAGACCCCCTTCTTGTAAAGCGCCCCGTCGAGCACCTGGAAGGACCTAGCGCTGTGTTCCAAACGCCGGAGCTCGGAGGGGTCATCCGGTTCCGCGATGCCATGCAGAAAAGTGAGAAGGGGCTCCCGCCAGTCACCCTGCTGGGTGATCTGGTGGACGAGGGTCGCATCCCGATTATCCTGTGCTGTGGCCGCCGCTGGCAGGGTTTCGTGAAATGCCCCTTCGGGAATTGGGAGCTGCTGACTGGCAGCCTTGGCCAAGACGTCAGCTTGTTCGTTGTCCGCTGGAGGGATGGCCTTCACCGTGACACCCAAAAAGTGCCGCTCCTTCGCTCGTACGGCTGCTAGGTACTTGGCTAGCTCCGGGTCCTTGGCTTGGTATGACTTGTCCAGATGGCCCGCCACTAACCGGGAATCGGTGCGGACGAGGACTCGCCGTGCTCCCATCGCTTTGAGCTTCCTGAGGGCGAAGAGTAACGCCTCGTATTTGGCCGTGTTGTTCGTAGCCGGAAACGCTAGGCGCGCCGAGTATAACAGGCGCTGCCCCTCTGCGGTGGTGATAACGGCGCCCACCCCTGCGCCCGCAACACCGTACGCTCCGTCGGTGTTAAGTGTCCACACCGGGTCCTCGACCTGGAGGGCGGGCTGAGCTGGGGGGTCCGTTCCGCGAGGAAGTCTGCCAGGACTTGAGACTTGATCGCCGTTCGAGAGGCGTATGTTAGGGAGAACGGGAACAGCTCCGCCGCCCATTTACCAATTCGCCCTGTGGACTCCTTGTTGTGCAGCATCTCTGCCAAAGGGAACGATGATGGCACCGTTATGGGGTGCGCCAGGAAGTAATGCCGGAGTTTTATTGAGGCCATGACCAGCGTGTAAGCAACTTCTCGAGCTCGGTATATCGCGTCTTGGCACCCTGGAGGGCTTCGGAGACGAAGTACACTGGCCGCTGGAGCGCGCCCTCTTCCAGAACGAGGACGGCGCTGACCGCCGTTGCCGAGGCGGCGAGGTAGAGTAGGAGGGGAGACTCTGGTGCTGGGGCCACCAGAGTGGGAAGGGTTGCGAGGTGTTTCTTGAGGTCGTCGAAGGCCTTTGCGCAGTCGTCGTCCCAATGAAATCCATCGCAACCGCGGAGGGTCTTGAAAAATGGTAAGCCCCTCTCCGCCGCTCTGGAGAGGAAACGGCTCAAGGCTGCCATGCGGCCTGCCAGCCTCTGGACCTACGATAGCGTTAACCTTGTCGGAGTTCGCTTGGATGCCTCGCCCAGATACGAGGAAGCCCAATAGCTTGCCCACCTGTACACCGAAGACACATTTGTCCGGATTGAGCTTGATGCCCGCCTTCCGGAGGATGTCAAAAGTCTCCTGAAGATCCCGGCCGTGGGAGGCGAGCTGGCGGGTTTTTACTACCACGTCGTCCACGTAGGCCTCCACATTTCTCCCTAGCTGGACGGCCAGGGCCAGCGCGACGAGGCGGGTGAAAGTTGCGCCCGCGTTCTTCAAGCCGAAGGTCATCCTTACGAAGCAGAAGGTCCCCACCGGCATAATGAAGCTGGTTTTCTCCTCGTCGTCCTTGGCCATGTAGACCTGGTGGTAGCCGGAGTAGGCATCCAAGAAGCTCATGAGCTCGCATCCGGCGGTTGCATCGACCAGTTGATCTATGCACGGTAAAGGGTAATCGTCCTTCGGGCATGCCTTGTTGAGGGCGGTGAAGTCGATGCACATGCGCCAGGCGCCGCTGGCCTTTATAACCAACACCGGATTGGCGAGCCAGTCCGAATGTTGAACCTCGCGGATAACCCCCGCTCGAAGGAGCTTCGCCACCTCCACCTTGGCTGCTTGCTGCTGGTCCGTGGACATACGACGAAGTTTCTGCTTGACGGACTTGGCGTCAGGGCGGATCGCGAGGTTGTGTTCGATGAGGGCGCGGTCCACTCCTTTGATATCTTCTGGGGACCATGCGAAGACGTCTATGTTGGCCTGGAGGACTCGGAGCAAGTCTTGCTCTACCTCCGGAGGGAGGTCTTCGCCTATGGATACGAACTGCCCCTCCGCTTAGGTGTCCAACCCGGAGCGGATGGCGTATCCGCCCGGTATTTGTCAATGAGGGCGTGCACCTTGCGGTGCAAGCGTCCAGCTTCGGTTTCGATGCCCCGAGCCATATCCTGATCGCCGAAGATGGTGATAACGCCCCGCCGTCCTGGGAGCTTCATGCATAGGAATGCGTAGTGTGGGACGGCTTCGAAGGAGTTGATGGCGGGCCGGCCCAGTATGGCATTGTACGGATATGAGACGTCCACGACGTCAAAGACGACATCTTCGGTCCTAGCGTTGTCGGCCTGGCCCAAGGAGACTTGGAGGCGAACCTGACCTAGAGCCTTCAGAGGCTGCCCTCCGAGGCCCTGAAGGGGGGCTTCTAAAGCTTTTAATAGACTCTGAGGTATTCCCATACGATCAAGGGCCTCTGCGAACAAAATATTGGCGGAGCTCCCTCCGTCAATGAGGATGCGCCTGACGTCGTAACCTGCAATGTCGGCCTAGATGACCAAGGGATCTTGATGGGGGAATTCTACACCCTGGCATCGGCTGACGTGAAGGTGATGCTGCAAGGGGACGCCCGCCGAGGTAGTTATGCCGAGGAAGTGCTCGACGAAGAGCCTCCATCGATGACATTAATGCCACAGCATTGGGTCTCTCCGGGGGACCCAGCACGGGAGGGACCGCCTTGCCTATGTTGTACGCGGGCTGTTACGGGGGTCAATGTCTACGAAGCCCGTACGTGGGCCACCGCCTGTCGTAATGCTGCAACTTCGGTGCATGCCCGCGTGAAATGGCCCCGTAGCCGTGTACCTCGCACCATCTACCGTATTCTAGGATTTCCTGCTCCGCGCGTGGCTTGGCATCGCCACCTCCTTCGCGTCCCGCTGCAACGCGCGAGGTTGACACGGCCCCCCGGGGAATGCCCTGCGTAGCCAGGATATGGCGGGCCTTTTGGGGTCTCCGCTGGTTACGCCGGGGCTTATGCCTGTCGCCTGGTGAGGTTTGGTGCACCCCATCGTCGACGGGCTCACGGGTGTCACCTGCGGACACTTGCTTGTTGTCCGTCCTCGGGTTGTCTCTTGCGCTGCTTCTTTGTGACAAGCCCTCCGCTTGCCCGGCGTCGGAGCCGTTGCCGCTGCGCCTCCGTACGTCCTCTTCGGCTCGGGCGTACGCTTCCACTTTGTCGAAGAGCTCTGCCTCCGACTTGAGTGGCTTCCGCGCGTTATATTCAGCGAGTGGTCCCGGGCGGAGACCTTGTGTTGCTGCGTTGATGACGGTTGTTTCGTTGACGTCCTTGACCTGGCAGCGCACTTTCGCGAAGCGCTTGAAGTAATCCCGGAGCCTTTCGTCGGGTTTTTGCTTGACTGCGAAGAGCTGGTCCACATCGACACGCTCGACGTAATTTCCCTGGAAGTTGCTGTAGAGTTGACCGCGGATCTATGCCCATGCGTGGATGGACTGTGGTGCAATGGAGAAGAACCAGGACAGCGCCACGCCTTGTAACACGAGAGGGAGTCCTCTTGCCTTCGTGGTGTCATCTCCGCCAGCGGCTTCGATAGTGGTCTCGTACACGCGCACGAAGCCTCGCGGGTCGGAGTCACCCTTGTAGGCCTCGATGACGCTCGGGAACTTGAAGCCCTCGGGCCAAGCCGCCTGCTGTAGGCTCGTGGAGAGCGGGGACTCCGGATCTATTCGCCGCGATGGGATGCGACTAGACGTAGGGGGTTCAGACGCCACCGCCGGGGGGGGGGTTGGCTCCGAGCCTCTTGCATGTCCCGCACAGCTCCGCGGAGGTCTGTTAGCTCCCGCTGAAACGCGCTAAGGGCCGCTAGCAGGGCGGCCTCCACCGCGGGCATGGCTGAGGACATCGGTGTGCTTGGCGCGCCTGCGTTGCCATCGCCGGGGTTGGTCGTCAGGGTGGTGCTGGTGGGGTCGGTCGTCGCGTCAGTGGCGGGGTCGGGCATTGCGTCGGTGGCGAGGTCGGGCGTTGCGTCGGTGGCGGGGTTCGCTGTCGCACCTGCACCACTGCTCGTACCTGCGGCTGCTAGAGCCGAAGCCCCGGTGCTAACGCGAGACCTTGCCGCTGCCGCCTTCTTCTTCGCCGCCAACAATGAAGCTTTCCTTGGTGCCATCTTTCTTCAGATCTGGAGGCTTATTCCTGTCCTCCCCACGGACGGCGCCAACTGTTGTGGTTACAGACCAAACAGAGAGAGAGTGTAGTAGTGGAGAGTTGAGTAAATGAATGGCTTCCCCATTCTCCCCGTGGCCTATGCCACACATATATATCCAAATGGGGAGTGCTTGTACAGTTATACCCTTATACATGAGTATTCCCCTCGGGGGCTCTTATGTCATTACACATGTCCTATTTCGGACCTAACAGGCCTACTGGGCTTAGGTGGGGGCCACCCCTACAACAATGACCTTGCTCTAATCTAATTTCGAGCGCGGTCATCCGGGATATTGGCAAACGGCGGGGCGATGTCCTGTGCAGCTGCCAGGTCATCCTCCTTCCTCCACTGCGGGATTTTACCCGCATACCCAGCTGTGCTAAGTCTGTGGGGGTGTGTGTTTTTTGCCTGGAGGGCCTTGTGTGCCACACTTGTACTTTTGAAATCTTCGGTCGTTTTCATCGCCTTGAACTCTTCCCATTGTGGTTCCAGGAATGGGTATTTATGAAAAGGCGTTTCGTCCGTCTCCACGTATTTCCTGACAAGCTTGCTCTTGAAATTCTTCCATGCTTTGCACGCCGCTAGGTAGGTTTGTCGTTGCATAGCGTATAGGTGTTCTTCTGGGATCTCAAACGATGCCAAAAATTCGGTCCACAGCTCACGTTTCCGAGTGTCAGGCACGTTCTTCCACGAATTGTATGTGATCTCAATTCGTTCTCGTGCAACTATTCCGACCATGCTTCGGAATGCGTTTACTGCTTTTTGAGGAAGGATAGGGACCCCAGATGCATCCACCGTTGTGATGGTCTGTCGGCCCTCAGGCTTCTTCGATAGCCCTCTTCCTTGGCGTCTTGATGTTGGAGCGGACGCCTCCGGCGATGGCGTTGAAGAATGCGTGGGTGACACGTTGCTCATTTTTGTGGGTCTATTAGGATAAGATGAGAAAGTGCCAAACCATAAGATAAGAAAGTGCAATATCTATCTATTTCACTCAATATTGGCGATATATACATATATAATGGTAGCAATATGAAGCAACAAGCATCAATAATAGAATCAATAACAGCAATATGAAGCAACAAGCAATATGAAGCAACTAGCAATATGAAGCAACAAGCAATATGAAGCAACTAGCAATATGAAGCAACAAGCAATATGAAGCAACTAGCAACAAGCTCTCAAAGTTTTAATTGATTAATTTGTGCTCTCAAATTGTAGGGTTGCACAAGATTAATCTTGGCTGTCCCGCTACTGAATCATATACTCTTCCTTGATTGGTTATGCCAAATAATGAATTCAGTCATTTGAGCTCAGATACAAGTTAACTTTCACTCAATGAAATAGTCTTTAACTTGTCAAAATTAATTCCTAACAGATCAGTATACGGATTTGGTATAATATGAAAATAGCAAGAACCGAATGGCACAAGAACAATATATCAATGTCTAGAGAGTTGACAGTGATTAGAGCTCAAAGACTAATTCAACCAATCTCAGTATATGATTTATATCATCATCGAGCAACAACCGATCCCACAAGCAATATATGGAAGATTAACAGACTTGCACGACGACGGGGGGCTCGGGGAGGTGGCCGGCGAGGAGTAGAGGGTAGAGAGGAGAGGAGTAGAGGGAAGGGGGAGAAGGGAGAGAGGAGAGGAGTATAGGGAAGGGGGAGAAGGGAGGGGGTGAACCAAATAGCAAATTAAACTAAGCTACTGCAGTAAACAATGTACCAATGTAGTATGTACCAAATAGCAAATTAAACTAAGCAACTGCAGTAAACAATGTACCAATGTAGTATGTACCAAATAGCAAATTAAACTAAGCAATTGCAGTAAACAATGTACCAATGTAGTATGTACCAAATAGCAAATTAAACTAAGCAACTGCAGTAAACAATGTACCAATGTAGTATGTATCAAATAGCAAATTAAACTAAGCTACTGCAGTAAACAATGTACCAATGTAATATGTACCAAATAGCAAACTAATTAAGCTACTGCAGTAAACAATGCTCACAATGCTCAAAACCCTAGTCCATCACAGAAACTGCTCACAATACTCAAAACCCTAGTCCATCACAGAAAGTGCTCACAATGCAGACGGTAATCGAGGGGAGGTGGCCGGCGAGGGGCTCGGGGGAGGCGGCCAGCGACGGGCTCGGGGACGGCGGCTGGCGAGGGCTCAGGGAGGCGGAGGCGACGACGGGCTCGGGATTTAATTAGATCTAGATCGAATAACTGCGCAGCGCACACGGAAAACCCTAGCCAGTGGGTATATATAGGGAGGTTATCACAGACGGTTCATTCACTTCGCCATGACTGGTCCAACACGTATAATCCTTTTTGAAACCCCTCCGAATCAAGTGCGCTTCAATTTGCCCTCGGTTCTTAAACATCTTCAAATTCTCGCAGTCAGTACATGGACAGCACATATATTCCACCCCCCTTATTCAACATATCCTCCTCGGCGGCTCTTATAAAAGCAGACACGCCATTAATGTACTCTTCACTCACACGGCTCGTGGCATACATCCAGCTTCGATCCTACGTTACGTACATATATAACAACTTAGTATTAAAATTTAGATTAACTAATTATTACTACATATATACCGGCCACATTTATTATATTGAGACTTAATTTGCTAGCTCAATTTATATTATAAACACAACAGCTATTATATAACCAATAATTTTGCAAATTAACCATCTTCAATAACACTCATGGATTACTTAGACCTAAATTGTAATGCAATTAAAGAAAAAATAAATTTCATTACTAACCAAATCTAGAGCAACCAGGAAAGTATGAATCTTCAAAGCTCAATCTCTGCCTCTTCCCACCAAATTAACTTGCCTAAAATCGCCTAGCTTCCTCCCGAGTGAAAAAGTGCGCAGCAGTGGCTAGATCTGGATCGAAATGAAGACAGATGCGGTCTGAGCAGCGCAATAAATGCCTTAGTGCCATTATCACAGACGGTTCTTAATTAAAAACCATCTGTGAATTAAGAACCGTCTGTGATAACCAGCTTATCACAGACGGTTCTTAATTAAAAATCGTCTGTGAATTAAGAACCGTCTGTGATAACCAGCTTATCACAGACGGTTTTTTATTAAAAACCGTCTGTGATAATCTGGGATTATCATAGACGGTTCTTAATATAGACCGACCGTCTGTGATACTCCTTTTTTCCGCCACAAATACCACAGACGGCCTCCAAATTACAACCGTCTGTAATAGTGTTCATCACAGACGGTTTCACAAAACCGTCTGTGATGAGGCGTCTACTATGAGGCTTTCTGTAGTAGTGCTAGCACTACTGGGCTGCTGGCTTGCTGCCGGATGGCTAGTGCAGTAGACGGTAGTGCTTAGGCCTGGGAATGGCAATGGGGCCAGTTTTTACCGGACCCCTAGAACGTCCTCACCCTCCATCATTCCACGTCCCCCAGTCCTCGACAAAACAAGTCGAGGAGTTGAATTTTTTAAAATAATCTATTTTTTTATTTTGAACTATAATATTATATCTATATTTTTTATTTTATACTAATAATCCTCTGTCACTCTACCGTTGAGCGACATAGAATAACCGCCCAACGGTTACGCGCTAAGTGTCCAAGTCGCCACTGGTTGAGCGGCTAGTGCTAGTAGCCAAGTATTGAGTGACTAGTTCTAGTCACTCGCGGTGAAACGACACATCGACAAGTCACGTACTAGTTGGGTGATTTAAAATAATAATATTATTATTTTATTAACATGAAGGAAATAATTGTGGGGGAATAAATGATAATTTTTATAGGTAATACATTTAGCAAATCTTGTTTGTACATTTTTTTAAATAAAAGGGCAGAAAAGTTAGGTTGGTTCGTTTGTAATTTTCGTAGATTCTCAAGAGTACGAAATCTGTTAGACTCGCAATAACATTTTGTGATCGTCGTATGCTATTGTAGTGCAATAAATTTATGAAGAATTTTGTGAGGTTGATTGAGGTAGCAATGATTCGTAATTAGAAAGGTAAGTGATATTGCAATGTACAAAGGAATTCATACACAACCATGGCATAGTACCTACAAAGTAAAATACGTACACAAGGAATACAAATACACAAAGCACAATGAAGACCCCCTACCCGCTGCCCGCTACACCACCTGCAGCACCTCCTCTGTCATCGTCACGCCCCACCCTTAGTCGATGCCCACCTGTACGGCCCGCTTGTCCTTCCTCAACGCGGGGTGTTGGCGCCCGACAGGGTAAAGTGTTCAGGAGCCTTGCTGACCCGTGCTCCTACGGCCTCGAGGGTCAACTCCACCTGTGCCTGCATAGCTACCGGGACACCACTGAGTTGCGACCTAGAAAGAACGTGGATGGATGTGGGCTGAGGTCCTCCCCTGACTTCCCCTAGGTTGTCCACAAAGAAGTCATCCACGTCCTCCGGGGCTCCTCGTGCGGGGATAGCTCAACTCCCTGTTGGGACACGAAACCTATAGAACAAATATTGTTTATTTGTGCAGTATATCGATGCGAACAAACCACAAAAGATGAAACATACTTTTGACACAGGCCATGGTGCATGTCCAAGTGTCATACCCACTGTACCTGTCTTGCCCGAACAGGTCAGGGAATAACAGATACTGCCCTGACGCTGGTGGGTAGGGTCCAGGAACAACGGCCAAGGTGGGGGATAGCCACGTGCCCACCCTGACCCTCCAAGCTAGTCAAGCATTGGCATGAAACGTGCACGTGGCCCTTCAGAGCCTCCTAGCTGAGCTGCTGGATATGCCGGCCTCGGCATACGTGTCGATGTGGCCACCTCTAGGAGCATCCTACATGACGTCAGGGTCACGACACGCCTTGTTCCACTGTAGACCCGATGGATAGCCTGCAGGATCTCGTCGCGCGTCACCTCCAAACCATGGGTGACCCTACCAAGAATCAACCCAGTGTCCCTCACAATCTTAGCGGCAATGTCCATCTACAAGGCAATGAAAGCATCAAAATTGTAATTGTGGTAACTTGTGTTCGAGCTATTTGACGAAGTGATAATACACACATGTGACCTGCACGTGTGCATATTGTTCCTGTGAGCCAGAACAGTGGTTACAAAGGATGACCCATAATATGAGTATAGTAAAGATCCAGAGAGTACGTAACCATCTACAGCACCAAAGGGACCATACGCTCAACCGGTTCATCATGCCCCATAGTACATGTCCACGCGGTACAGACTGGTATCGATCAACATAGGCCGTTCAAGAGAGAAGCGCTCAAACGACCACAGTTGCAGTAGAAGGGGACAACCTATGAGGATAGAGGTCGGCCTTGGCCTACAGCACGCCTCGCACATGCCATGGTACATTACAGCAAGTACGGATGATCCCTAGCCAAACATCTACAGCAAGTACAGATGATCCCCAGCCAAACATCTACAGCAAGTACGCCTAGAGGTGCTGCAACATCTGGTATTGGCTGGCGTCCGGGTCCATCCGCTCGACCTGTGCACAAACAAAAATTAGTGACCCTGTCATATGGCAAGGATAGTGCATCGCTAAATAGGGAAAGCAGATAGCATACATACCCAGAACTGAGTCCTCTGTCGAGCAGCACCGTGACGTCCTGCAAAGTGGGGCCATATCCCTGAATGAGAGATGGAAGGTGTGCATCTCAGGCCGCCACTGGTTCACTAGAGCTGTTAGTAGCTGTCGGGACCCTGGATTTCTGAATCCGAACCCTCTGTGTATTACTTCACTATTCCCAGATCAAAGCTAGTGCACACAGTCAAACAGTGATGATTACATAACCAACAACGCTTTATTACAATAATAGAGAGTACAGACCATATGACCTCTTTATTACAACTGAGGTTTCAAGACCTCTCAAACTCACAAAACACAGTGGAAGCAAAAGAAATTATGATGAAAACCCATCAATACGCCACAGGCAATTGACTGGGGAAGCGCAACCTAGAACTCCAGAAAGCCTTCGTCGTATCCACATGCGAAGTAGTCGTAATCTCCTTCTTGAGCTTCATAATCCTCTGAGATTTGTTTTGAGTGCAGCATGTGAGTACATAAAGTATTCCGCAAGTCTTGGGGAAAATGTAGTAGATGCAGGGCTTAACAAAAGGAAGGATAATATGGTTCTTTTGCACAAAGCAATGTTTTATTTCAAATACCATTAAATATTTTTGAAGGCATTAATTTAATAAAGTAATTGCTTTAACAGAAACTATCAAGAAATTTCTAGTGAAGGTTCCATCTACCTACACTAGTTGACTGGCTCTAACTGCCAAGGTTGAAGACTACAGGTTCCATCCACCCACACTGGCTCCATCCGCTAGGACACACTTCTGAGAGTTCTATCCACTCTCGAGTTCACAAAACTTTTACTTTAAAACCAAAACCAAAGATCTACCATGTAAAAGCGCACCTTGCCCGCCCTTAACCGTGGGCACGGCTATTCGAATAGTTTTTACACTCTGCAGAGGTTGTACAACTTTACCAATAAGAGATAAGTCATCTTAATAGCCAACATGCTTCCTTAGGCATGAGACCCAAATAATTGGTCACAAAGCCTTTACCTTACTCCGATCTAGCTAGACACCACCCACTGAGGTTTCACCGCTGAATGGTTAAATCCACTACAGTCAGAAGCCCCCTCTTGCGTCGTGTGTACAGTAAATCCCTGTGCCTCACTGTGAGTAAACCAGTACACCCTAGCACTCACTTACCACTGGTGATATCTGAACTAAACCTTTGCAAGTTAAGCAGTTAGGTCGTACCCATATAGACTTGTGGTTGTACGGTAGTGCTTAGTTTGGATAATCACAAGCGTCGGTCCTTAATTGACTAGGGCGGGACATTCACAATACAAGTTCTCGTACTAAATCCGCACCAATCCAATCTTACCATCCGCCCAAGTCTAAAATAATTTTCACCATTTTATTTTAGTTTAAAAACAACAGCAATACTTATTGCCACTAAATTATTTAAATAAAATGATTAAATCATACATATCAAGTTTACACCCGAAGGGTTATACTGACTGACTAGCTTGTCTACGCAGTTATTACCGTTGTAAAATTAACAATCTCAATACTGAGACAAGAGAAACCTAGGGTGACAAAAGTACATGGTTGCCAATGTCAAATGAGGGCATAACAATTATCAGTTTAACTATTATCCTTAAAACAGAGATTATCATTTTATGTAACATAGCAAATGCATTTAAACTTAAAATAAGAAAATAATTTAGGTAAACATAGGTACAAGATGATCGAAGGAAACTTGCCTTCTTGCACGTTGTCTGGACCTTCTTGCTACGGCTCAGAAAATTCCTCGGCGATGTCGGGTTCTACGCACGAAACGAACAAATGATCGAATGAGACTTGCCTTCTTGCATGTTGTCTGGACCTTCTTGCTGCAGCTCAGAAAATTCCTTGGCGACGTCGGGTTCTACGCGCGAAACGACAAATACAAATGAATAAATAAATACAAATAAAATCACAAAAATATAAAATTTATACTGGAAGGAAGTTTATGATTTTATATGAATTTAGAAATTTGAATCACTGAATTCGGAGTTTGGACGACGGAGAACGAGCGATTGGAACATCAATCGGATCGAAAATTGCTAGAAATTGCAAAACGAAGGAATATTCTTTGGCATCTTTTCTTTTCTGGATTTTGTTTAGTGAGTATGACGCGTGGGACCCGCTTTCCATTGACTCAACATAAAAGATGAGAGCCAACCGAGAGCTACAAAGTGAATAAAAATTGCAATTCCTTGGATTTGAACACGCAACCTCATGGTGACTGCACTTGCTTTACTCGGCTAACCAAGTGAGCAAATGCTCTTTGTGACAAAGAACCAACACAAAGGAATGAAGCGCTAACAAGAAACTCTTCTCTGTTGAAGAACACAGCAGCAAAGCATGGAGGTGTCGGCTATGGTGGACGGAGATGCCGGCGAGGTAAGAGAGTGGCGGTGCGGGAACTACCAAAATGGAACCCCGGAGAGATCCTCTACCCAATGGTGGTGGTGGCAACGCCGGAGACAGAGCGAGGCGGGGGTGGCAGCGGTCGGGGCGTACGGCGGCGGCGGCCACGCGGGGCTCCGGCAAACCAGCGACATTCCAGAGAAATTGAAGGGAGCTTGAGGACGCCAGAGACATGGTGAACGTGATGGCAAAGTTGGTTTGGCTCGAGAGTGTCCGAGAATGGCCCGCGACAGCGATGACGGCTGACATGGTGGTGCCGCACGATGGCGGAGCTCCTCGGCCAACTGTTGAGCGAGCTAAGCTATGGATTACATTGAGGGGATGGAGGTGATGCTATCAGAGCAAGGAATCGAAAAAGCGCTCACTGAGGACGACGAACCGACGGCGGAAATGAAGAACAACCGATTCCTCAAAAACTCAATTCCTGCTGATTTACTGCATGAAAAATTTAATAAAAATGGTGGATGAGTTGCTCGAATGCTAAGACAGGAGATGGCGCGAGCAAAAGTTGAAAAACTTCACCGGGATGATGAATGCCCAAATCGATAGTGGTGGCCGACGTTCGCCAAAATGAGAAATGTTTCGCTGTCGGAGCTCCGAAGGTGCTGAGATTTTGAGGGAATGAAAAGCGGTGGAAGAGGTGTTGGTGTGCCAATTTGTAGCGTCTTTCATGATTCGAATCGTCAGGAATACAAGTAATTTCGACGACAGTTTCAGTTAGAAATGGACCAAACTAATGGCAGCAAAAACACTAATGCAAGGTCGTAATGGATGCATTGACTTCGGCGATGAATGCGCGGTGCTGCTAGGATCAAAACGCTTCAGACGGATTTGAATTCAGACATTTGGGTGGAAAGTTATGGTAGAAAGAACATAAACTGTTTTTGCGTTCATTTCCATTCGCTTCGCACGGACAGAGTTTGATGATGAACAGTGTTCAGGTTATTATAGCATGAACAGTACCCGAGAGGAGAGAGAGAAAGTAAAGAGAGAAAAGGTCAAGAAAAATTAGAATGGGCCTAGAAAAATAAAACAGACATTTTTCTGGTGATTCGGAATTTTGGAGATTTGATTTTGAATTTTTAAATTTGAATTTGAATTTAGAGATTCAAAGTTTTAGCGGGAGAATGGAAATTGGAATTTTGAGATTTCTTCTAGCACTTCACAGATAATCCAAATAAAATCCAATTAAAATCTCAAAAATTTTAAATAATTATTTGGAATTACTTTTTTTTAGAAAGCGAATTTTTGGGATGTTACAAACCTACCCCCTTAGAAAGAATCTCGTCCTCGAGATTCAGACGGACTAAGAAAAAGAAAGGAGAGGAAAACGTAGCTCTTGGTTCCTTATTATGCTCTCAAGCTGCTTCTTTCTTTGAACCAAGTTGAAACTTACCAAGCATGATTACTGCTTCTGGGGCACCTTTTGTGGTGATGTGGTTAACTCGTCCCCTTCCTTGTGATTGCGGAGTTCTTGGAACTTTTCCTACAGTCAGAGATACTCCCCGTCCTTGTCCTACAGCTGGAGCTTGCGCTGGTGTATTTCCCATGTTGAAAGGAATTGGAGTGATAGCCTGAGGCTTCTGTGGGCAATTGCTAGCATAATGCCCCATCTCATGACATCGAAAACATTGCACCCCTGCTGCTGATGTGTCGCTTTTTTGAGGTTGGACTCATGTATAGATGTGGGGTTCTTGCATTCCTGAACGAGGCACAGATCCTGGAGTTCTTGTTGCATCTGTTGCTGCTGGAGCTTTCTAGAACTGGGGTAGATTCATTCGGGGTCTTGAACTGCTTGCATTATACTGTGTCTGAAAAGCCATCTGTCTCTTACAAGATTCCTGCAATTGATATTGAGCATCTTCCTGAACAAGAGTCTTGTTAACTATGTGCTAGAACGTCGGGAAGTCATTTGACACCAATTGCACTTTGAGGTTGGGGTTGAGTCCTTCCATGAAGCGCTAAATCTTTGTTGCATCTGTTGCAACATTTTCTAGTGCATACCTGGATAGCTGAGTGAACCTATTCAGGTACTCAGAAACACTAAGGTTTCCCTGCTGTAGTGTAACACCCCAGCCAATCAATGACCTAGAATGCTACCAAACTAATACCATAATAAGGAAAAACTAATATTCATCTTACAAAATTTCGGCAGAACCTCCTTTGTTTATTGAGTAAATCAAAGGTTCCAACATGCATAATCATTTGATATGAATAACAGTAAGCAAAATTCTCTTATAAGCAAAACTGGATTATGTTCACCATCGCACTCATAATAATACTACTTAAATAAAGAACGGAATCAATGTAAAAGAATTCTAATCTTTTATTACATGTTGAACCTATTAGACATTAATCAAATACCACTTGAATTAATCAGCGAATAGTGTTTAATGTTCTTTCTTTCTTCCATGGTGATTAGACCGTGCAAGTGCAACCAACTAATCCTTCTTTATTCCCATGCATGCCGATCTCATGAAGATACCTAAAACAAACAGCAACCACAACAACAACAACAACAACAACAAGAGTGAGTTCAACGACTCAGCAAATATAATAAATGGCAGCAAGAATAAAAGTGAACCTCACTTCACAAATTCATCCATCAATCATATAAATAAACCATGCTATCCATTATGATCAAAAATTCCTTTATCTCTTCTCTTTCGCATTTTACCGGTAATGCGGAGTGTGCATCCGTCAATGCACACCCATGCCTGTACCCTCTGGTATAGGGACCAATTGCCCATACTCCTCAAGTATGGGGACCTTTAGCCCGTCATGTCATCAACACGACGGGGACCTCGACGCTTGGTCATCTCGTGACCAAGACTTCAATAAATCAGCATGATGCACAATGTGAATGTCTCAACAAATAAATTTGCATTCACAACATCTATGCATCAGAAATTCTCCTGAACACTTTCAAATGCATTTGACCATAAACAATATCAACATACCATTAACATAATCAAGGTCACATTTACTCATAACATGGATCAAATATCTACACACCAACAATCATCAACAATCCACACTATAAAGTTTAAACCATCATTATACTTGCCTTAACCACGAGAAAACGGGGAATGAGAAGAAGGTGCGGCCCCTGGAATCTGTCCTCCTCCTGAATAATAATTATAATGATTGCTAAGACAACAGTGGCGAGTCTTTAGATTAAATAAAAACACCCCCAAACTAACCCAACATGTTTAGCCTGAGTCAAAACCCCAAACCTTTCGGCATCCTGTCCCCCTCTACGGACAGTCAACTTCAAAAATTCATATCTATTGGTACAGAAGTCTAAATAGGGTGTTCTCAGGCTTTCTAGAAAGATAATTAAGTTATCTAACTAAACCTAGTTGGTGAGCCTTCCTGATTCGGCCATAATCTACCCGCACCATCCAGTTTTCTTAAAACATTAAATTCTCGTCAGGCTCTCTGGACAGAGCACTAAAAACACCATAACATCCTGTACGAGTGTCTGAATCACACGTTCTTGGACTTTATGCAAATATAAGACAATTACCTACAACTTTCATTATACTGAGGTTCTCTGATTCTCCCAATATATAATCACAAAACTCGATCTCCCAAAACCTGACGGAAAACCCTCCGATCTGCAGAACAGTCCCGCTAATAAAATTATAACTTCTGCTACAGAGGTCCGAATGACGCGTTCTAGCACTTCATGGAAATATAATGACATCCTCTACAACTCTCTAGGTAAAGTGGAGACCTAAATCCCCACGAATCGTCCCCAAAACAGCCGACTAACCCGATCTGTTCTAGCAGTCCAGGATACCGACATTGATAACGCAATTAGAATATACATCTACTAGGGGAAGAACAGAGATTACCCTTGGTGAATCGCTGTAAAATACCACGAACACCCCACGAATTCCTCCTCTCCTTCTTTTCCTCTTTTTCCCTTCTTCTTCTTCCCTTCCTCCGAATCCAATCGCCTAGCTGCGATTTATTTCTTTCCCCCGCTCGATCGGCAACGAATGGAAGTCTTGATCACCGGCAATGGAGGAGAGGGGAGGAAGAGGTGCTGCTGGAGGCGCAAGGGGCAGGGGAAGGGGCGGCGCAAAGGGGAGAGGAGGGGAGAGAGGGGAGATGGCGGCTAGGGTTGAGGGGGTGGGGCGCCCCCCCCCCCCCCCCTTTTTGGCCGGCCTCCCTTGGGCCAAAGCCCAGGCCTAGGTTGCCCTTTTTTCAGAAATTCCCCTCTAAAAAATCTTTACTTAATTCTTTCCTATAAGGTCCCTCCCTCCATTTAAATCGATTATCTCTCGAATCCTTTCTGGGATATTACATTCTATCCCCCTTAAACAGAATTCGACCCCGAATTCTAACCGTACTCTCACTAAGGATTAATTACAATTAAACTCAATCATAAAACACGCACCTGATGTGAATAACTCTGGATACTGTTCACGCATGCGAGATTCCAATTCCCATGTAGTCTCCCTTTCAGTCTGCTGCGACCAGAGCACCTTGACATAATTTAAAGTTTTATTCCTCAACGCCTTCTCTAATCTTTCCAGAATTCGCACTGGTTTGGACTCAAAGGACAGATCTTGTTCAAGTATTAATGGTTCCAGTGTAATATGAAGCTCCGGATCTCTCAGGTATTTCCTCAACATAGACACGTGGAACACGTTATGCACCCCGCGCATAGACTCGGGAAGATCCAAACGGTATGCCAACTTCCCGATTCGAGTTAGGATAGTGAAGGGCCCAACATACCTCGGACTAAGCTTCCCTTTGGTACCGAACCTCACCACACCCTTGGTGGGAGATACTCTCAAGAGCACCTAATTCCCCCACCTCAAATTCCAGATCCCTTCTTCTCACATCCGCATAGCTTTTCTGCCTACTCTAGGCGGCCAACAGATTCTGCCTCACCAAGGCCACCTGTTCAGTTGTCTTTTGGTCCCAAGGCGGTCAACCTCCAAATCCTCGCAACTAATAGAAGAGATTAAATATACCTCGGGTTATGATTCCCTTTAGTACCAATCCACACAACCTGCACGACACAAGTATCTCATGTTTCAACTCTCAATCGATATCTTTACCTTAACAAGGAGCACCTCCTTCAACCACTGACGCACAATAGTGCTCATTGCAAACAAACTCTTTTACTAATAGAATCCAACTGAAAATAAAGGATTCTAATCGCAATCAGAAATCATCCACTCCCCACCAAGGAGTCAAATCATACAAGAAGAGGAAACGAGGATTCAACACGAGAACCTCTTCACATTCCAAGTAGGTAGTTTGCAATTAAACAACACATAAGTCCAAGGAGAATTACTCAAATATCAAACCCTTACATTGATTTTTTTCTCCTGAACCAGAAAACACCACGCATGCCAACATAAAGTCAACTCAAACCACAAAAGACTTATGTTATCATCACATAGCTCAAACAAGAATCAAAGAGCATTTTACTGCCCGAGAAAATATTGTTGTTTTTTTCTCTTCTAGGAATAAACTTTCTCTTGATTCAAAGGATGCCAAATCATTGCACACCACACTGACTCATTTCTCTTAAATTGGCAACATCAACTCTATACTCAAACCGAGTGCATCTACCACACCTTGGTAGAGAGACTCTACTGCCCTCACAATAACACAATCTAGCCAACTTTTCTACCAACAGGGTTACTTTGATGAATAATTCCCAATGCACCACATCATTGTTTTCACCCACAATCATTTCTCCACAATCCTTTAAGGATAATCATCTTGAAATTCTTAGCACACACTCATTCACTACACCCAAAGGATACTATCAAGGTCCATCTCACTATATAGAATCCATTTGTTCCACTATTCCCACACAACATTATTAGCCTCCACGGTTCTAGCATAGAACACCAAACCAAAGTTTTCCATCTCCAGGGCTCCTATATATGTACTTCGATATGATTGATACAGAGACCCTCAAATTCGGTGACTAAAATTCCCACAATCAGACATGTCCAATCATTAACAACAACCTGAAAACATATTCTCAACCTAATTATATTTAGGAAGATTCTAACTCTCGGAGGGTTACTCACTGAAGCCAAGTCAAACATAGCAATAATTTAACAATCCCTACTATCCCAATAATTCCCATAACGGTTAGACTTCTGCACAATTATAATCTCATTAACTACACCACTATAATTCTCCTACTAAACCTTATAAGGTACCCAATCATGATACTCTAATAAAATTGAACAAGATTCTCATACATTCGATACTTCTAGTGTTCCATCAAAATGAACAAAACATTCCTGAACCACAATTTGTTATAAGTTCCTCTAGTTGCAACCATGTAACCAGTTAACTCCAAGGATAACGTCTATTTAAATCAATACACCACCGAGAATTATTCCAAGCAATCAATTTATCACTCAACACCTACAATCTCACCAAAATCATTTACTGGACCACCACTATCAAGATGACATTATACAATCTAAAAGGCTTTGCAACATGGATTGGTTAATCCTTCCTCAGAAGAAGATATAGATAGAAATAATTTTCAACACATAGAAAAATGTTTACCACTCGCCGTAGACACGAGACCAAGGAAAAAGTCAAATAGCCAATATCTTGGAAAATAGAAGACGAGACCGCACATGAGAGCACAAGTCCCACAAGAAGAGAATATCAAACTTCAGCTGACAATAAATAAATAAATAAAGCATTGCTTTTGGAAACTTGAGGAATTCCTTTGTTGCAAACCAACAAGGTTAAACACGCTTCAATAAGCTGCAAGGTACAAAACTTGAACCCAACCGCGAATACCTCTACTACACCCTTCAACATAACAAAGGACATAATTTTCTTTAATGGAAATATCACTTTACCAACTTCAAGAAAACGATCCTTTAAGCTCAAATAACATGAATCACTTAAAAACCGATAGAACCTTTCTATACGTCACTCTGCGTAAACTAATTTTAGATACCACAATAATTCATGAACTCCCATATGATCATGAATGCAAAACTCCAAACATCTCATTTAACTGACATCGGAAGACGAACAAATTCCTTTACTTCTAAAAGAATCAATACTACCCTCATCATCGTATATTCTTAGCATGAATCATCATAGCCTACCAGCGCATCATAAACCTTTCCAAAAGAACACAATAACTTATTTCAAAATGTTTCTTTTTCCAATAAGTTTGCAACAATCTTATTAACATCAAGAATAATACACTCTTAATAAGAATCATTATCGTCTACCCTTCCATTATAAAGCCCTCCAAAATCTCATCAAATAGTTCCATGCTACTTTATCATCCCAT
This sequence comes from Dendrocalamus latiflorus, assembly GCA_017311315.1. Classification (NCBI taxonomy): domain Eukaryota; kingdom Viridiplantae; phylum Streptophyta; class Magnoliopsida; order Poales; family Poaceae; genus Dendrocalamus; species Dendrocalamus latiflorus. The sequence goes on from CM029624.1 coordinate 4,699,621, forward strand.
CCTCAAATTGAAAGTGTTTCAAAACCTTACAACCTCACTACAACAACCGCTTTAAATTAGAGGAGATCTATTACACAATTTTAATGATTCTACCAAAACTCTTCCATCAAAGACATAATATCATCTGACAATCCCACCATCATGTAAATATAGATCACATTTTAAACCCCATCCATTGCTCTCTTATTGATGCGCAACACCAAACCTCATTACACAACAGTTGCACTTAGCAATTACATACAAACACTAAGTATCCATAAAGATAACTCCAAGACTAATATCCACTAATACAGTAATCCAACACCTTCTGAATTTAACTATCCTAAACGGCTAGATTAATCCATTGAGACCTGTTGATCCAATTTATTCCAAAACTTTACTAATTTTGTCTCTCTTATTGATCAACCAGTTCATCAAAGTTCCACGCCTCTTAGTAACTCTATTGATTCCATTAGGAATAGCCCTATTCATAAACATAGTTCACGAACAACCACAAGAAGACAACGTCAACTTATTCGGTTTCACTTCCAAGGATACTCATACCATATCAATTTATTTGATTACAATCTCTGACTTAACCATAACCCAAGACATCACAAAAGGATTTTAACACCTCCCTTCAGAAAAGAGAGGTATTAAACTTCAACACTTAGAATAATGCAAAAGAATTACATAAAGTCAAAGCTTTCACATGTTAAAGAATTTGCAACATAAAACTTTCATTAACAAGAATACCAAGCGAACAAATGAGACATATTTCACAACAAGACAAAACTCCCGCAACGGGACCAACCATGCAAATCCACAATGCTAACAGGTAGCAAAAGTGTTTCAATAGTCCGAAAAACAATAATTGCTTCAAAGAACAGGTAGAAACCAATTGAAAACCCTCAACTGCAATGAACCATGATACCAAGATAAATTCATCTTCCACCACAGGATAAGAATTGACCAAATTCAGCTTGAGGAAGAGAGAAACTTTTCTAAAGCACTCATTCCTAACTTCTGAAATTAAGTTGCCCAAGGAAAGATCCCTCACCAATTCAATACCACGAATAGTGCCATAACCTAACCACGCCATGGCCACACCACGATTTCTATCTCTCGACATCAACTACCACTACACATAACAGTCATATAGTCAAATCATGGGCACCAAAAGATCATCTCATAACAAGTACAAAGTCAAACATTAGGCACAATCGACGGAAACGCAGATGCAATGCAAACCCCATTCCCACCTACAGTGCTTAGTGTGTCAAAATTATTATTTCATTAACCACGGACCTACAGCCCGCTCTGATACCAACTGTAACACCCCCAAACTAACCCAACATGTTTAGCCTGAGTCAAAACCCCAAACCTTTCGGCATCCTGTCCCCCTCTACGGACAGTCAACTTCAAAAATTCATATCTATTGGTACAGAAGTCTAACTAGGGTGTTCTCAGGCTTTCTGGAAACATAATTAAGCTATCTAACTAAACCTAGTTGGTGAGCCTTCCTGATTCGGCCATAATCTACCCGCACCATCCAGTTTTCTTAAAACATCAAATTATCGTCAGGCTCTCTGGACAGAGCACTAAAAACACCATAACTTCCTGTACGAGTGTCAGAATCACGAGTTCTTGGACTTTCTGGAAATCTAAGACAATTACCTACACCTTTCATTATACTGAGGTTCTCTGATTCTCCCAATATATAATCACAAAACTCGATCTCCCAAAACCTGACGGAAAACCCTCCGATCTGCAGAACAGTCCCGCTAATAAAATCATAACTTCTGCTACAGAGGTCCGAATGACGCGTTCTAGCACTTCATGGAAAGATAATGACATCCTCTACAACTCTCTAGGCAAAGTGGAGACCTAAATCCTCACGAATCTTCCCCAAAACAGCCGACTAACCCGATCTGTTCTAGCAGTCCAGAATACCGACATTAATAACGCAATTAGAATATACATCTACTAGGGGAAGAACAGAGATTACCCTTGGTGAATCGCTGTAAAATACCACGAACACCCCACGAATTCCTCCTCTCCTTCTTGTCCTCTTTTTCCCTTCTTCTTCTTCCCTTCCTCCGAATCCAATCGCCTAGCTGCGATTTATTTCTTTCCCCCGCTCGATCGGCAACGTATGGAAGTCTTGATCACCGGCAATGGAGGAGAGGGGAGGAAGAGGTGCTGCTGGAGGCGCAAGGGGCAGGGGAAGGGGCGGCGCAAAGGGGAGAGGAGGGGAGAGAGGGGAGATGGCGGCTAGGGTTGAGGGGGTGGGGCGCCCCCCCCCCCTTTTTGGCCGGCCTCCCTTGGGCCAAAGCCCAGGCCCAGGTTGCCCTTTTTTTTCAGAAATTCCCCTCTAAAAAATCTTTACTTAATTCTTTCCTATAAGGTCCCTCCCTCCATTTAAATCGATTATCTCTCGAATCCTTTCTGGGATATTACATGTAGCTTGTGAAACTCCCTCTTCTTCATCTCCATTATTCTCATAGGAATATATGCAGTGCAAAAAGCTTCAACGAATTCAGCCCACGTGATGGTCTGCACATCTTGATGAGCAGAACAATAGTTTTCCCACCAATTAGTAGCGATTCCTTTAAGCTGATGGGCAGCATACAACACCTTCTCATGGTCATTGCACTGAGCCAAAATCAGTTTCTTCTCCACATCCTTGAGCCAGTCGTCAACCTCTAATGGATCTACTGAACCGGCAAAGGTAGGCGGTCTGGTCCTCATAAACTCTCCTAGCTTGGACTGCGGTGCTTGGATGGGTGCCTGCTGAACTTGGTGGACTTGGTTCTGAGCAAGGGCTTGAAGAAGTTGTACTTGCATAGCCATCATTTGTTCCAAGTTAGGGGCTTGAGCAGAAGGTGGTGGAATTGGAACATTGCTTTCTGGTTGGGCACTAGCACCACGACTGTTGCCTGCGTTGTTCCTTGTGTTCACCATCTGAAGTGGTAACCGGGGTTAGCAAAAGATAAGAGGGAAGTAGTACAGATAAGAGATAAAATCCAATTAAAATCTCAAAACTTTTAAATAATTAATTGGAATTACTTTTTTTTAGAAAGTGAATTTTTGGGATGTTACAGTAGCAACCTGTTGAACAGCAACCATCGTGACCACTCTGGGTCAGCCTGGACCTCCCCGTCATCCTCAACTAGAGCATCGTCCTTGTTAGTGGCCTCGACCATATGCGTGAGAGGTAGAAGGTCGGCATTACTCAGCTTGCAAAGCATGAAGAAGTAAGTACATAGCAGAAATATGATAAAAAGAAGTGCCATAGTTTGCAGACAAACCTATCTCTCCAGCATGGGTCTAGCCTTCAAGCTCGTCGGGGTGTCCGCATATAGTGGGGGACATGATGGTTGGTGCGGCACTGCTCGTCAACACGTTGCTCCAACAGGCCGAAAGACCAGTCAGAACCACCGAGGTTACGAGCCATACCTAAAAATCAATTTTAAGTTAACAATTATGACACAATTATCGGTTTAATTATTATAGCGCAGCTCCAGAAATTCTGAAAATGTAGTTGTGTTCTTGCATAAACCGCATATTCCTCAACATACATTGCCATAACCGCATTTCCATATTAGGGTTTTAGGGTTTAGAGTTTCAGGATTTAGGGGTTAAGGGTTAGGGTTAGGGTATAGGCATAGTGCCATTACAACTATTAACAACAAAATTGGCATTAGTTCTACTACTACAATATTCACAACTATTAACAATATGCGACGTACCTGACATAACTGCACATATAATGATTTTAGTTGCTAACCTATCATGGTTTTGAAAGTACAACTATTAACAACTAAATTGACATTAGTTCTATGACTATACTATTTACAACTATTAGCAATATGCGACGTACCAAACATAACTACATATCTAATAATTTTAGTTGCTAACCTACCTTGGTTTCAAAAGTACAAGGAAGACCTGACACAACTACACATCCAATGATTTTAGTTGCTAACCTACCATGGTTTCAAAAGTAAATTTACAAAGAAATGTAGGAGACTCACCGTCGTCTCCTCCTCTCTTCCCCTTCCTCTCCTCTCTTTCTCTCCCTCTCTTCTCTTTTCCTCTCTTCCCCTCCCTCTCCTCTCTTTCTCCCCACTCTTCTCCTTTTCTCTGTTCTCCCCTTTCCCTTCCTACCTTCTGCTGCTCTGCTCCAACATGAAATGGCGAGAGGGCTCTCGACCAATGTGTGCATGTGTTATACTCCCCTAGTCACCCAATAGTTGAGCGACTAGTAGCTGAATGGACTAGTCGCTCAACCAGTGGGCGACTTGGACACTTGGTGCACAACCATTGGGCGACTATCCTAAGTCGCTCAATGGTGGAGCGATAGAGGATTATTCATATAAAATAAAAACGCAGGTATGTTACTGTAATTCAGAATAAAAAACAGATTATTTAAAAAAAATTCTCGAGGAGCTCCTCTTATCCCTAGCCCCCGATGGGGAATGGGTCCCCGTTACATAGTAATGAGTAAGTACACTAGTTAAAAACTAATTATAATCAACAATAATACGATCATCAAATTAGTAAAAAAATTGTATAAACTCGTTGCAAAGTGCCCCCTCCGTCTAAGTTTATAAGACGTATTTTCTCTTAGCATATAGACCAAGAAGATAATGAAAATGGCTAGATTACCCTTAATTATTATCTCTAAGCACTACATTTAATGCATGCATGTATAGAATAGCAAATAAATCTGCATATTTATTAGGGGTATGAAGAGAATATCATACTAATTTTGCGTTAGAACATGAGATACGCCTTATATTTATGGACAATGCCATTCAAAAATATGTCATATAAACTTGGATGGAGTGAGTACAAATAAAAATACAATACCATCACATAGTGTTCATATCAAGGTTTGTGAGAGGGTATATGAGCTATATGTACGACTAATACCCACCCGTTATATCTTTACTGGATCCCTGTAGAGAACTGGTATGGGGGCCGGCTGGGGGATCATCCCCATCCCTATATCCCTGGTGGGAATGATTTAATCTAGTTCTTATATATCCCCATTGGAAAGAATTTCCTCCATCCCTATCCCCTAATAGGGGAATTTCCTGTTAGGGAAAAGGGAATAGAGCTCTATTGCCATCCCTATTTAAGCCTAGGTGCACGGCTATATATTAAGTGTCATAATTCATGACCGTAGGGTGTCAACTTGCCGTATTGTTCGTAATTTACATAACTTTAGTAAATATAGTATTTACTGTTATTGTACCAACAATAAATTGATGTTTATCGTTATCAAATTATATTATTAGAAACACCATATTTACCGACAATGAAATACTATAAATTAAAATTTACGATGAAATAAACAGTATATACATATACACACACATATATATATGTACATACATACAAACATGATAAGTACATACATACAAACATACATGATACATACGTACGTACATATATACATACATATATACATGTATATACATATTAATGTATATGTACTTGTGTATATATACACATGTACGTATGTATGTATATACATGATACATATACATATATACACATATAGATATAGATATATATATATATATATATATATATATATAGGAAAAATCCTTATTACTCCCGGGTGTAGTTACACCCGGGACATGCATCGTTGATGTTTGTTTTGAGATTCGTTTTTCAGTCGCAGACTAACGGAGCTGAACGCGTACGGGTCTGAGGAATTGATCCGCATCCAGAATATCCCGTTCATACTCCGTTCAGTCGCAGGCATTCATTCATACTCCGTTCCCCAATCCAGAATATCCCGGAGATTGCGCATTCGACCAAAACAGCTTGGCGATTTTTCCTCCCTGGCGATTCCAGATGATTTTTCCTCCGGGATGATACTAGATCGCAGTTACCATATCGCTGGCAGCTTGGATTTTGCTTGCTTTCCGGCGCGTCGTCTTGCCGATGATGATTTCTGATGTTCTGAACCAAATGCTGTAAAGACTGGCGTGCGATTCGATTCCGGGGGACGGCGTGACGGCGTGCGCGGATTCGCTGAGGAACAACTACTTCCGGGGGAGGACATGCCGGCTGCCGCTACTATCACCCGCCGCCTGATATCCAGGAGTACGAGCTGATACCCCCTTCCATGCTGCTTGTCCCATTCGATTTGTTTGGCTTGCTTCGCGTGCTTCAGCTGTGGAAGCCTGGTAATCTGGTTCGATGTTTAGATACAGTCTGCTTCAAGTTTATCAATTTTACGTTCTTGGTCAATTGTGAGTAGATTAATCCCCTGCACATACTACCAATCTTGCCCGTAAGCTGTTTGAGAAAATGTCTAGTCCAGTCATGTCGATAGCATTCCCGTTTGCGGTGTGCCTGCAAGGTGCTCGACAGAATGCTTGTGCCGGTTAGGCAGTGCAGACCTCTCCGCAAGCAGTGCAGTATGGGATGCCAGAGAGTGTGTAAATATTAGTTCTACTCTCTCCAATTAAATCTCTTTTTGAGGATCGATTTCTTATGTGTACTAAAATCATGGACTATTAAATAGCCGAGCTAGAATTTGCTTGCCCAATGTATGAATATATTTTGAATGCCAGTTCGGTTCTTACTACTCCACGGTCACTTATGCAGAATCATTTGTTCCTCAACAATTATTGTTTCCAGATATGCCTGTACAGTTTGCTGATCAAAGTCATAGTAATTATTTACAAAATTTATAGGGAGGTCTAGACTAAAAGTAACCAACAAGAGAAATATGGCTTTACCTCAGAATGATATATGCGGGTGCCGATCCTGTTTCTTCTAGATTTCGTTGTTTTCTTGACATGGCATCTACGTATATGAAACATTGATGTGTTCTGCCCAATCTCTATCAAAGCTGTTTGCACAACATTTACTTGTTTATACCGATTCCAACACTTACGTGGTTGGTATATTAATCTTAACATTCAGGTGGAAATTTGTTTGTTATATTTACCTACTCTTGCACCTAAGAAAACCCAAATGGTTATATTCATACCTAAGAACAATACATACTCCTTTCTAAAAAGTGCACATACTCCTGTTTTTGATAGAAAAGAACAATTTATTCATTGTTTCTAATACTCCTTTTTCATATGTACACATTCTATTCTTGCGTCTATACGCATACTCATTTTCCATATGGTATGTTGATCGTACAAAAAGGAGTATACTACTTTCAGCACTTGCCAATACAAATTGCCAATACAAAAGGAGTATACCGCCGGTATCAGACTGGTCATACCTCCGTTCAGATTCAGGATCCATTTCTGTGCTAATAGTTTCATGCCATACATACTCGATATTTTCCTACATAGGATCCATTTTGGTGGCAGAATGTTTTCAGCAGTATATACATACCTCCTTTCATAGCAATCCATTTAGTTTTAGGCCATACATACTCGCTATGGGGAAAAAAGGGGACATACTCCCATGTACACAGATAAACCATACTCCCTATTCACTTTGGAAAAAAACGGCATACCTACTTGGCTGGCCAGCATACTCACGCGGCCGAGAATTCAGCATACCTACTTGGATTATATCTTGTTTCAGACTAGCTGTCCCACTGTTTTTGCATTTTTGAGAATACTTCATGGTAGTTGTCCCACTATTTTTGCCTAGTTTTGTCCTACGATCTGAAGTGCATTTTCCCAGCTAATGACTGTGTCTCCTAAATGAGCCATGAAGTATGACTGTTGTCTCACTCATTATTTGTCTACTTGTCAATAATTCTTGTTAGTTGTTCAATTCACTTTCTTGCAAAACTTTTTAACTTGAATCTGTATTCACATCATTGAAATGACTTTACAACCTTCCATTGTAGGCAATTGCCAAATCAAAGAATATGATCAAACCACTTGCTGGTAGAAGCTCCAATTCTGCACTTACCGTGGCCCTGTCTCTTGTGCGCTAAAATGTCTCTTGTGCGCTAAAAAAAAGGGGAACAACAAGTATGTTCAAACGTCAAACAACGGAAGAAATTATCTGCGCGCAACATATCACCCGCCTGCGCAATCCCCGGCGTCATACCAAGTTCACAATGTAATACAAACCAGTACAGATCGGTCAATATATACTCATTTTTTCGACAATGTACATACTCCTTCTTGGTACTAAATCGTACTCCTTTTTCATACGTATACTTACACCTTTTTCATAGGTACAAATTCTCTTCTTCTACTAAACACATACTACTTTTATAAATTGTACGTTGCTGTTACGAAAAGGAGAATACTACTTTTAGCACTTTCCAGTACATGTTGCACAATACATACTCCGGTAAATTTTGAAAAAAAAGGGGACATACTCCCATGTCCACAGATAACGCATACTCCCTAAACAATTTTGAAAAAAAAAGGTTGGAGTTTGTCCGCCATACTACTCGTTTGGGAGTAAGAAGTATGTGAAACAGTATAGGATCAATCAACAACTTGTATTGATCATGTATGTTTACATATATACAGGCGTAGTAGAGAGCATGGGTGCCATGCATGCGATATAGACGGAGCGTTACGCCTGACGTGCGAGAGAACGGGAGTCCGCAGGACTTGGTCACGCAGGAGAATAGCGTTCCGTTAACACCCCCGCGCAGTCGAGGCGTCGGGTTCGCCGACGGTAAGGCTGGACCGAAACTCATTGAACTGAGCCGTCGGCAATCCTTTGGTCATGACGTCGGCCAGTTGTTGACCTGTAGGAACGTGCACGACGTGCAAGTCCCCCAAAGCTACGCGTTCCCGGACGAAGTGAATGTCGAGTTCGATGTGCTTCGTTCGGCGATGGTGGACTGGGTTCTTGGACATGTACACGGCGGAGACATTGTCGCAGTAGGCCACCGTTGCGCGCGGAACATCGCAGTGAAGTTCACCAAGTAATTGCCGGAGCCAAATGCACTCTGCCGTGGCGTTTGCAACCGCGCGATATTCGGCCTCAGCACTCGATCGTGATACCGTTGGTTGCCGTTTGGACGACCATGAAACGAGGGCGGCGCCGAAGAAGATGCAGTAACCGGACGTAGAGCGTCGCGTGTCTGGGCAGCCGGCCCAGTCGGCGTCTGAGTACGCCGTGATGGTGGGTGTCGTCGCGCCGTGCAGATGAAGTCCGTGTCGCGTCGTCCCACGAACGTAGCGAAGGATCCTCTTGACGAGGGCGAGGTGGCACTCCCGTGGGTCATGCATATGCAAGCACGCCTGCTGCACGGCGTGGGTGATGTCCGGCCGAGTAATGGTCAGGTACTGCAGGGCGCCGGCAATGCTGCGGTACTCGCTTGGGTCTCGGGCGGCGTTGCCTGAAGTCGCGGACAGCTTTGCCTTAGTGTCGATCGGTGTGAGCGCCGGCTTGCAGTTTGACATCCCGGCGCGCTCAAGGAGCTCCGCGGCGTACTTGTGCTGTGCCAGGAAGAAACCATCGTTGGAACGCTGGACGTCCACACCGAGGAAGAAATGAAGCGGCCCCATGTCTTTAACGGCGAACTCAGAACGGAGCCGCTGGATGATGTGCAGAAGCAATGCATCGGAAGATGCACTGAGGATCATGTCGTCGACGTAGAGTAAGAGGTAAGCCAGCGCGTTACCCTGCCGGAGCACAAAAAGTGAGGAATCGGAGCGAGTCGCCTTGAAGCCTATAGCGCGAAGAAACCCAGTGATCCGCGAGAACCAGGCGCGCGGAGCCTGACGCAGGCCATACAGGGACTTGGAGAGCAGACAGACTGCGTCAGGCTGGTTAGGATCGACGAAGCCGATCGGCTGCTGGCATAGCACCCGCTCCTCGAGGTGGCCGTGCAGGAACGCGTTAGAGACGTCCAGCTGCCGCACTGGCCATTTGCGTCCAGCAACGAGAGCGAGTACCGTGCGGATCGTCGCCGGCTTAACCACCGGAGTGAAAGTGTCCCCGAAGTCGACGCCCGGACGCTGGGTGAAGCCTCGCACAACCCATCGGGCCTTGTAGCGGTCGAGGCTGCCGTCAGGGTTCAACTTGTGTGTGAACACCCACTTGCCAGTAACGATGTGCGACCGTGGTGGCCGTGGAATGAGACGCCAGGTCTGATTTGCCTGTAGAGCGTCGAACTCGCGTTGCATAGCCTCGCGCCAGTTGGGATCGCGCAGCGCGGCGCGCGCTGACTGGGGAATAGGAGAGATGGCGATGGAGTCGTGGCTCGACGTCGTCATTGCGTACTTTGGGTTGGGCTTGAACACGCCGACCTGTGATCTGGTCACCATGTGATGTCGCGGTTGCGGTACGGTGGGTGCAGGATCCGGTGCAGGCGAGGGCACTGGAGAGGACGGCGGGGTAGGTGCCGGCGTGGGTTCGACTGGCGCAGGGGACGCCGAGGTGTTGTCCGGCAAGGATGGCGAGCTGGCGAATGGCGGTGGTGGCGTGGACGTCGCAGGCAACACGGGTGGTGCAATCGGCGCAGGAGGAGTGGATGGTGTGACAGGCGGCTGCGCTGGTAGAGCCGCCCGAGGGCTTGTGGGCGAGCCAGCAGTGCGCACAGGGCGTCGCCGCGCTGATGGAGATGCCAGAGGTACTGGATCGTCGTCAGGGGCAGCGCCGGGCGCGGGAGCGGGCGAGCAAGGGCTCGTGCGGAAAGGGAACTGTGTCTCGTCGAACACGACGTGCCGTGAGACAATGATGCGCCGGGTTGCCATGTCGTAGCATCTGTAACCTTTGTGATCCGCTGGATAACCCAAGAATACACAGGGAGTCGTACAGTTCTTCAAGCAGGAGCTGAGAGCGGGCGGAGAGGAAGGTGTGCGGCGGCTGCTTGGAGGTGATGGCAGATATGGTGTGCCGGTACTTGCCATTGAGGCCGCGCAACATGTTCAGAACCTGGGAGGACTCGGAGACAGGCTGACCGAGATCGCGGAGGCCGTCGGCGAGTTGCTTCAGCTTGGCGCAATACTCATTGATGCTGAGATCACCCTGGTAGATGCTGCGGTACTCCGCTTCGAGGTACACGGCGCGGTGGAGCTGGTGATCGCGGAAGAGGTCGACGATGGCCGCCCAAATGGAGTAGGCGGTGGCACCCGGGGCGCGGACGATCTGAAGAATATCGCTGGAGACTGTGTTGTAGATCCAGTTGACGAGGCACTGGTCGATCATGACCCACTCGGGATCGGCGCGCTGGGCAGCGGTCGGCGACGCGTCGAGGTGTGGCTGGAGGCCGAATTTCCCGATGACAGAATCGAAGAAACAACGCCATTCGGGGTAATTCGGGTTGGAGAGATTGAGCACAGTGGAAACATGCGACTTGATGTTTACGGTTTGAAGGGTCGAGGCAGATGGGAATTGGGGTGGAGGATTGGGTGGGTTGCTCGGGCGTATTTCACCGTCGTGGTCGCCGGTGAGGGATGCAGTAGAAGAGGAGGAGGCATCATGAACAGAAGGCTCAAAGTTTAGCAGCGGGTTGAGATCCATGGAAGCAGCGGAAGAGAAGCAAGCGCAGGAGGAGGAGGATCAACTCGCGCTATCTGATACCATGAAACAGTATAGGATCAATCAACAACTTGTATTGATCATGTATGTTTACATATATACAGGCGTAGTAGAGAGCATGGGTGCCATGCATGCGATATAGACGGAGCGTTACGCCTGACGTGCGAGAGAACGGGAGTCCGCAGGACTTGGTCACGCAGGAGAATAGCGTTCCGTTAACAGTATGAAGTATTCCTGAGATCTGAATACTCAATTTTTGCCTAAATACTTTTTACTTCATCACATCCGGAACGGAGAGACATACTTTCTGAAAAAAAAACAACATGTTTCAGATTCATGTGTACCATCCAGTTTTCATATGTACATACCTACATTCAATGATATGTACATACCACCATTCAGTGATATTCCATTTGCTGATCGCTAGTTGTTGCATTCTTTTTTTTCGTAATTTACAAAAATTGTTGCTACTTGCTCAAATACGGCAAAGGTTACCAAGCACACCCATAATCCCGATTTGTTACCTTAATCGCTCAGATCTGTTAGCATTCTGGTGTGTGCCCGATTGAGATCTTTGAAATTTGAATTTTGTGTCATACTCCCATGTGCACATATAAACCATACTCCCTACTCTCTACGGGGAAAAACCGGATACCTACTTAATATTGCCAGCATGTCAACTCGAGAAATCAGGAGCTGTTGCGCAATTAGTTTTTTAAGATAATTACGTTACTGTTTCAGGTGTGTTTACGTGCAATGGTTAATGGTTTGGATATGAATATACCCAATAGCCCGATCAAGCGGGTGGAATTCCGAGGATGATGAATGGCGGATACAATAGGAGTAACTATACCTGGGAGTAGAAAATAGGCTTCCTATTATATATATACATGCATGCATGCATACGTACATACATATACACACATATATATATACGTACGCACATATAATGCCCATTCCATTTGTTCCCATGCACAATAATGCAAGTAAAGACACATGCTGAGGGCTGCCTCTGTACGTGGTGCCGAGGCCTGCTGCCCGGTGGCTGGGTGATAGGTTATTAGACCATGCGCTTTACTAGGTTAATTGCTGTACAAATCACCTGAAGCCCGGTGGTCGGACGGTAGGCTACCTGGAGCCCGGTAGCCGGGTAGCAGACCCTTGGCTGCACGGTGGCCGAGCGGCAGATCCCTGCCGCACAGTGGTTGAGCGACAGGTGATAGTGTCTGCTCCACGGTGTCACCGTCTAGTGACTGAATGGCAAAATGATTATTTTTATAATTATTATATGTATACTAGTATTTTTATAAATACGATACAAACGTCATGTGCCGGCCGACAAGGAAACTACTACCCAATACGTCGAGCACCTGGTGCATGTCTGCGTGTAGCCCAAGAAACTACGACACGTGTATGCTTATATAACGTGATTGGGATGTACACGTGGTGCACGTACTCTATTCTCTGATAAAAAAACTAGCAAGGAACACCCGTACTTACCTCTATCAGTCCGGCACTAATTTCCCTTTCCTATCCGGTCAAAAGATTTACCTTTTCTTATACAATTTGGTTTCATTATCAAACCAATTTGGCACTGACTTCCTGTCCTACACAAGTTAAAAAGAACTCCCTTTCTTCTAGTAGGCCTCGCTACCGCTAGCTAGCGTCCCTGTCGTACTTACCTCCCTAAACAATAAAACGACCCAAGACCGCACAACAGTACTGTATGCATGTTTTTCTTAAGGAAAGTTAAGGTGGATCGCCAACTACCGTTTGCTTCACGTTCATCAAGAACTAAAACTAATTGGACGTGTTCTTGCTTCCCACAATGGCAAATACCACTAGAAAAAGTTGGTCATTCGCGTCGACCGTCACCGTGTTAAAAATAGTTCCCTTATAACTCCCTATGAGAAAAGTGACATCCATCGTGAGCACATGACGACATCGTGAGCACAAGACAACAAAACTTGAAGCCCTCCATGGTCTGGGCGAAAGCCCAGAATAGCCGGTACAGTCAGGGCCGTCTTAAGGGGGGGCAGGAAGTGCGACGGCCGGGGGCCATGCCACGGGGGGCCCACCGGCCCATGAGTATGTATATCGGTATACATTAATCTCGATACTGTTCTTGAAGATTTTGCATCAAGAAATGCCCGAAGGCGGATTTTTAAGAAGCACTGAAGCATTATTGTTTTATTTGAGGTAATCATAATAGTTATTTTACCGTTCTTTTAGTTTCTTTGTTGTACTATCGTTATCTTTAATGAACTAAACATATGCTGCAAGTTAACTCTTATTAGTAGTACTATATACTTTAATCGTCATATTAAAAAATTAGATTGTTGGGCCCTTGCTGTCTTGCTTGCCCAAGGGCCCTTGAAATTGTTGAGACGGCCCTAGGTACAGTATGAAGCAGTTGGGTCCTCCGTCAACATTTGGACGCTCAAGCTTGTTTATATACGTGCCAGTGTTTGACTCGGCTATCTGGAGAAGCAATCTCGGTGAAAGGTTGTATGCCTCCTCGTACGTCCCATACATGGACTCAATGATCTTGTGCTTGGCTCGTAGGACCTTACTGTAGCTGACTGGATAGCCAACCATATTAGTGACTTCTGATATGAGCATCTTCGGGGAGATGGAAACGTCCGCCACAACTAGGTGGCTAATGATGCTTGCCATATATACTGAAGTCACATTCCGATAATGGTGCAGGGGCTCGCTAAGCATGCAAGTGTGGTCAATCATCGTCTTGATCGAGAAGACCGAGCCAAAAATCTTGGCTCGTTGAGTGCCGACCTTTGCGGAGCAGCCTTCCAGTACGCACTTTACACCGTAATTGGCTGGGTTGAACCGGTGCACTCGGTACACATGGTTGATAGACAAGGCATACCGTGCAATAGCTTGTTGCACAGCTGCCTTACTAGGAAAGCACTGCCCAACTAGGAGGGCGTCAGCTTGAAACCCCCACTGGGACCCTTCTTCATGTGGCAGTACGAGGGAATGTACCACAACATCATCGTGTCTGGAGGATACATACATCACGTCCGACGACACAATTCCCCCAGGTGGACCAGCTGTCTGCTGTCTGTCGTCCTCGCTATCATCAAAGCCTGGGTCAGTGTCCTCGTTGGACTCCAACCCAAGCGGCTTGTTCGGTACATACTCGTGGCAGTCAATTCGAGCTGACCACCATATGCTCGACACCTCATTCCTCACGAAATCAGGGGCGACTATACCCTCCGATACAACACATTGAGTGGTATCATCTTGAAGCTCTGCTTGTGGTTCCCCGGGTGTCGAGGGGCTGGGCTCATCAACATTTGCAGACTCCCAGTGTGTGAAACTTAGGTACACCATTGGCCTCCCGTAAATGCCGCCTCAGGCTGGGAGGCAATTTGCATGTACTGCCTCCATTCTGTAGTGCCATTCACCTTCACGAGCTCCCACACGCCATTGGTGCAGGTGATCCCCTCGATGGTAAGTTTTATCGTCATTGCCTCCGTGGCGAACTCTCTTCGGATGCAGCTTTGTAGCTCATGAATATTCATGATGCCAAGTCTTTTGGTTTGGAGCACTTTGCATTGGCATGTTGATAGGTCCAACCCATTGGGTCCAGCCCATATAAGAGTATCATCGTAGAATAGTACCAAGTGTTCCATGTCTGCGACTACCTGAAGCCACAACAATCAAATCCGTAATAAGCGTTAC
The DNA here is from genome assembly GCA_017311315.1 of Dendrocalamus latiflorus. Lineage (NCBI taxonomy): Eukaryota > Viridiplantae > Streptophyta > Magnoliopsida > Poales > Poaceae > Dendrocalamus > Dendrocalamus latiflorus. The sequence goes on from CM029624.1 coordinate 4,714,759, forward strand.
AACAAATATAATTACATGCGTGTAACTATATATGAATAGTTCATTAATTACTGACAATTTGACTACAAATTCAAAAAAAAAATTACCAGTCTTTCCGCGAGCAATAAGCGACTGAGATGACCGATGACCAACTACGACATTTCATATTTATAGCATAGCGCAAAGCGAACCTAGTGCACTCAATCCGCAAATTAAGGACTCCTTGTTGATGCGCAACACTTTCGGCGAGGGGGGACGCCCGCAAATTAAGGACTTTTTGTTGATGCGCAGCACTTTCAGCGAGGGGGATGGCATCCAACACTGACAAATGTGCAGACGAGGGAGCGGCCAGGGTGGACGGCATGGACATAACGACATCAGTGCGGACGAGGTAGCGCCAGGTGAAAGGCTATCTGGTGAAGCAATCTCGGTGAAAGGTTGTACGCCTCTTCGTACGTCCCATACAAGGACTCGATGACCTTGTGCTTGGCTCGTCAAACCTTACTGTAGCTGACTGGATAGCCAACCACATTAGCAACTTCTGACATGAGCATCTTCTGGGAGATGGAAACATCCACCGCAACTAGGTGGCTAATGATGCTTGCCACATATGCTGAAGTCACGTTCTGATGATGGCACAGGGGCTCGCTGAGCACGCAAATGTGGTCGATCATCACCTTGATCGAGAAGGCCAAGCTAAAAATCTTGTCTCGTTAAGCGTCGACCTTTGCGGAGTAGCCTTCCACTATGCACATTACAACGTAATTGGCTGGGTTGGACCGGTGCACTCGGTGCACATGGTTGATAGACAAGGCGTACTATGCAATAGCTTGTTGCACAGCTGCCTTGCTAGGGAAGCACTGCCCAACTAGGAGGGTGTCAGCTTGAAACCCCCACTGGGACCCTTCTTCATGCGGCAGTACGAGGGAACGTACCACAACATCATCGTGCCTGGAGGACACATACGGCACCTCCAACGACACAATTCCCCCGGGTGGACTAGCTGGCTGCTGTCCATCGTCCTCGCTATCATCAGAGCCTGGGTCAGTGTCCTCGTTGGACTCAAACCCAAGCAGCTTGTTCGGTACATACTCGTGGCAGTCAATTCGAGCTGACCACCACATGCCCGACTGATCCCTCATTCCTCACGAAATTAGGAGCGATTGTACCCTCCGATACAACACATTGAGTGGTATCATCTTGAAGCTCCGCTTGTGGTTCCCCGGGTGTCGAGGGGTCGGGCTCATCAATGTGTGCAAACTCCCGGTGCGTGAAACTTAGGTACACCATCGGCCTCCCATAAATGCTGCCTCAGGCTGCGAGGCAATCTGCATGTACTGCCTCTATGCTGTAGTGCCATTCACCTTCACGAGCTCCCACATGCCATCGGTGCAGGTGATCCCCTCCATGGCAAGTTTCATCACCATTGCCTCCATGGTGAACTCTCTTCAGATGTAGCTTCGTAGCTCATGAATATTCATGATGCCGAGTCTTTCGGTCTGGACCACTTTGTATTGGCATGTTGATAGGTCCAACCCATTGGGTCCAGCCCGTACAAGACCATCCACCATAGAATATTACCAAGTGTTCCATGTTTACGACTATCTAAAGCCACAACAACCAGATCCACGGTAAACGTTACAACAAACATAATTACATGCATGTAACTACATACGAATAGTTCATTAATTACTGACAATTTGGCTACCAATTCAAAAAAATTACTAGTCTTTCTGTGAGCGATAAGCGACTGAGATGACCGATGACCAACTACGACAGATTCATATTTATAGCGTAGCGCAAAGCAAACCCGACGCACTCAACCCGCAAATTAAGGACTCCTTCTTGATGCGTAGCACTTTCGGCGAGGGGGGACAGCATGCCAACACTGACAAATGTGCAAACGAGGGAGTGGACGACGGTGGACGGCACAGACATAATGACATCAGTGCGGACGAGGTAGCGCGTGAGGCGGGACGACATGGGCAGACTGACATTTGTGGGAAGCGCGCAGTGGAAAAAAGATAGCAGCAATGGGCCGATATATGTGCGAAGAACAGAGATCACTTACTTTAAAGGAGGACTGAATTAATGAAACGATAGCACCAATGGCCCGATAATTACGATAAAATTACCATGAATAAACGTGGCAAATTCGGAGCACATAAAATTCCCGAAAAATTATGCAATAACTATTACTGTATCGGGAGGCTTCACATAAAATTTTGTAATTTTTCGAGATCGTTTGCTATATCAAAAAACTCGTAAAATTATTGAAATTTTATGAATTTTTATAAAATTAGCCAAAAATTACACTGCGAGGTACGTTGTGTCGGGAGACTGTACATAAATTTTTATAATTTTGGGGCTCATTTACTATATTTAAAAATTCAAACAAACACTAAACGGAAAAAATAGGGCAGAGCCTAATTACCCCAGTAAGGGGTGGAAGGTATCTGCCGTCGGCGACGACGCCACGCGTCGCCTCACGGGCGCTGCCACCCGGCCCGCCGACGACAAAAATAATATTTTGTCAATACGTCCCATATACTGCTATTACTGTAAATACGGTGTAAAACAGTGGCTAAAACTGGCTTTGATTCAAGTGCCGGCCGACAAAAAAACTACTGCCCAATACGTCGAGCGCCTGGTGCATGTCTGCGTGTAGCCAAGAAGGTAAGACACGTGTAGGCTTATACATGTACACGTGGTGTAGGTCCTCTATTCTCTGATAAAAAAAACTAGCAAGGAACACCCGTACTTACATCAATCAGTCCGGCACTAATTTCCCTTTCCTATCCGGCCAAAAGAATTTCCCTTTCTTACACAATTTGGTTTCATTATCAAACCAATTTGGAACTGACTTCCTTTCCTAGACAAGGTAAAAAGAACTCCCTTTCTTCTAGTAGGCCTCGCTACCGCTAGCTAGCGTCCCTGTCGTACTGTATGCATGTTTTTCTTAAGGAACGAAGCTATGAATGTTTTAAATGCATCTCGTTGGCTACTCAAATAAAGGCCAAAAAGACGTCGACAGTTTCTTATTAGCGCCAGGGCCGGAAGCCCAAACGCAGGAACTGAGAAATAGAAAAATATAGAAATAGGATGCCATGCCTTGTCAAAATCTTTGGAACGTAGGAAATAAAAACATAAGAATAAGGAAAATACAGGCTTCTTTGGAACAAAGGAATGAAAAAACACAAAAATTTAATAAGAATGCAAGTGCAAAATAGCGTATTGAAAAACATAGAAGTGCCATTTGGATAGGGCATAGGGCAAACATTGGAAAACTGCCTGATCCAATGCGATTGAGCGAAAAAAGAGGTTGGAGTAGAATTTTGTCATATGGAATTGAAGGAAAGCTACAATAATCCTATGAAGCTTTATAGGCTCATTTCTATGTTCTAAATAGAAGCATTACTACAGAAAAAAATCATCACTGACGATTCAAAAAAAATATCACAGACGATTTTCAAACTTTCTATGATAAGTCATAACATAGGTGGTTTTTAAAAATAACCGTCTGTGATGTGTACGTATAACATACGGTTTTGAAAAATAATCGTCTGTGATGTATACGTATCACAGACGACTAATAAAAACCATATGTGATGTGTTATCACAGACGGTTATTTTACTAATCATTATCTTTGTTTTCTATATCTTCCCCATGCACTGGAAGCAGTATATATATTTCATGGTAACACTAACATATGTTGTCTTGTACACCCCACAATTTAAATGAGATAGAGACAAAGTCATAGCCTATATCACACTTAGGCTTCAAAGGGCATGAAGCAAATCACACATTAGTGCGAAGATATGAAAAACCAAGATGGTAATTAGTAATGGTAATAGGTAGTTCCTTAGTGGAGGTTGGTCAAAGTTTGTCCATGACAACCATGTAAGAGTTGGTGACATCTGTAGTAGAAAAAATAATTTTATACAACACACACCAAGTATATCTTACAAAATGAGATTAAATTAATACGGACCATAAAGCTAAAGTGGTACAAAGCATTTAAACAAGATGATACCTCTGAAACAACAACAATTCTATAGGAATCACACAACATTTTGTGCCTCAATAATATCCAACCTCTCAAAGATGGGTATATTTCAGCAGATGCGGACGACTTGGTGTAGGTTTAGTCACCTCAACCATCTCAAATAACTGCAAGTGGGTACATTTGATGCATCAAGAAAATACCTAGAGCAAATGGGTGTATATCGGCATGTTTGCAGTGGAGAAGATATTTTTACATTAACAATTGCCTTGCAAAGCAAATACATCATACTCAATTAATAAGAAAGCCATAGCAAATTAATAAGTAGTCAACAAAGCAACAATTACACCTTAAAAGGAGCCCTTTTGCGGATATATTCTTACCTTAGTGATGAAGGCACCCTTGCATGTGAGAAACATGGCAGAGATTTTGTTGAAAAAAGATAGTTGTAGACGAAATTGGAGTTCTTGGTGCACTGTGGATTAGAACCATCATAAGTGTGCTAAGAATACTAATTTAACTGATGAATCATTTAGTATGAGACATGAAATTATTAGGATTGTAAAATTATGAACCTCAGTAGGTGGTAGGCCATTGGATGGATGGGTGCACTCATCATGAGGTAATGGCATAACTCAGTTTTACTCCATTCCTCATTTTCCCTATAAGCACTGTTAACGAGGAATGACTTTGTGTACCCATTTCTCAACCTAAACACCTCCATATGTGAATTACCTAATTTTATAGCTCTTCATCGAGGTAATGATCTATATTTTTCTCTCTATTTTGTTAATTTTTCTATAGAGATTAGAGTTGAAATTAGAGAGAGAGTATTCGTGAGTTTTCATCGGGATTAGTTAGTAGATCCTTGTACGATTATTTTGGGTGTCGTGTAGGCATAATTTGGAAAATTCATCTACTAAGAATTGTAGAGAATTTTGATAGATTTTTGTAGAATTTTATTCAGATCAATCTTACAAGTAGATTGTCAGATATGATTTTTTTTAAAAAAAATCGATTGTCCGGTAAGATTGTCCTGTTTTGGCAGCCCATATTAATTAGTAGATTAAAAATAGTAAATAATCTAGTCTGCGAATTTGGTCAACATGAAGATTGTAGGTAATTTTGTAAAGTTTCCAAAAAGTGCAAGAACATAATTATTAGGCAACTAGAAGAAAGGTTATAAATTTTCGGAGGTTGTTGTCTAGAAATAGGTTGCTACTAGACTTAGTCCTGGGAAAATATTAATTTGACAAACTTAATGCCAAAATTAAATTTTAGGAACAACTATAAAATGGTAGATAATTTCCTATAGGCTTTGAAAATGTTATAGTTTAATGTATTTGCATATGTATATTAAATGATATAAAATTATTAATTCTGCTATCCAGAAGATAACAGATCTATCTTCTGAGTTAAAAACGGGGATTTAGATGATTTAATTTGGACATTTTGCCAACTAAAAAAATGTAGAATTTTTTTTAGGTTCTAGAACTGGTATGATTTGCTATTTTACGAGGTGAGGACTGGGGGTTATGATATTTTTTAGTTCCGGGATAGCTATAGGGACTGTCTGGTAAAAGAGGAAAGTTGTGGGTTTAGGGAGTGTGTAGGAGTGTTGCCATTTATTTGTTACCTTGTAATGCAATGGCTTATATAGAGATGATAACTAATAAATGCTCACTATTATTGAATCATTCATGTCACGTAATAATTTTCGTTATCCTTTCTGTTTAATAGGAGATTAATTTGATACTAATTGTGATATGTGACAAAACGATGAAAAATAGCATTGATGACATAAGATGTGCATTATGAGCCAGGATGGTGAAGAAGTCAATAGCTATGAGTTATGTGATTATTCTAGCATGCTCTTGAGAAAGGCTTAGTTTGGTAGGCACCTCCACAGGATGAAGGTAGATGTTGACATTGACGGATATACCCTTCGCTATACCAGTATGAACTACAGAGGAGACATGTGCATTGCATTGCATTAAGAGAAATTGAGATAAAATATTGAGGCATGTGCATGAGAATTGATGACAATGAGATGTGAAAATTGAGTTAATGGTAAATGGTCAAAAATTGTTAAAATGATGTGTAGTCATTTATTGTTCTGCTTTGTACTTACTGAGTCGTGGACTCACCCCTTACTTTGTTGTTATTTTTAGGTGAATGTTGAAGGCGGCATGAATGGGTGGGTGTAGAACTTGGATTATTGCATACTTGTAGCTCTTCACTCTACCTAGCTATTTATCATTTATGGATATAAATAAATTAGTAGTCTCCATAGAATTGATTAGATAATTCATGAATTCCCTTAGACTTCATAATTCATAATATTGCTACTTGATGCTTTACTCAAACTAGACTTGTTTATGATTCATTTTGGTTATTGTTTGTTTATATTAAGTTCAGTTTATGGTTTACAGTGTTGCTGAAATTTATGTTTAGTATCTTGTTAAATGTTTATTCTTGAAATCTAGTTGTTAGTAATACTTACTTATTAGTTAAAATTGGTACGGATAATAGTTGTAATTGACATTTTGGAGCTTTTATTACGCCAAGTTGTTAATTGGAGCCTTTTCTCATTATTTCTCCAGTCCTTTTCTCATGGATGCACGTGCTAATTGTCACAATTCACCTCCGTCATTAGCAAAATGCAGATATCTCGGGTATAAATATGCCATACCATCACCAAAGGATCCAACAAGAGCATCAACACATGCAACTTGCAGCCTTACACACAAAAATGAGCTCAGACACAACATCCAGCGTGGCAGTTACACCAGGCCAAAATGTTCCTGATCCAAATAATACTACAACTATATTTGTAATACTTGCCTCCTTACTGGCCCTTGCATCGCTCTGCTGGAACAAAGCAACGTCCAACAAAAGGGTGCTAGGCCGGCTGCCCCCTGGGCCAGCTGGGTTGCCGGTTATCGGCAACATGCACCAGATGCTTCGAAACAAGCCGGTGTTCAGGTGGATCCACAGCCTACTCAAAGAGATGCACACCGACATCCTATGCCTCCGTTTTGGAGCCGTCCATGTCGTTGCGGTGACCTGCCCGGAGATGGCCCGGGAGGTCCTGCGAAAGAACGACGCTGTGTTTGCGTCGCGGCCCACCACGTTCGCCTCTGGTTCGTTCAGCTTCGGGTACAAGGGCTCCATCCTGTCGCCGCATGGAGAGCAGTGGAAGAAGATGAGGCGGGTGCTTACTTCCGAGATCCTGTCCACGGCCTTGGAGCGCCGGCTGCACGGCCGGCGTACGGAGGAGGCCGACCACATAGTCCGGTACGTTTACAACCAGTGCAACAGAGCAATCAACAACGTCGTCGACGTACGTCATGTAGCCCAGCATTTCTGCGGTAACATGATACGGAGGCTCGTGTTCAGCAAGAGACACTTCAGCGAGCCGCCTGCTCTGTGGGTTGATGCCGGACCAGGGCCCGACGAGGAGGAGCACGTCGGCGCGCTGTTCAAGGTGGTGAACAACCTCTATAGCTTCTGCATCTCGGATTACTTGCCTGCACTGGTTGGCCTCGACTTGGACGGTCGTGAGAAGGTTGTCAAAGGCGTGATGAGGACTCTGAATAGGTTGCATGATCCCATCATACAAGACAGGATCCATGAATGGTCCACTCTTCGAAAAGGTGGTGAGAAGAGACAGGTGAGAGACTTTCTTGATGTTCTAGTTTCTCTTGAGGATGCGGAAGGGCAACCTTTGCTGTCATTTGAAGAGATAAAAGCACAGACAGCGGTGAGATATTTTTGTTTCTACTACTTGTCCCAATATATTTCATTTTTCCATAATATAAAATTGTTCCTCCATAATACATTATAGTAAACATAGTATAGAATGGTTTGACTATATAGCTAATACATGGTTAACATCATAAACTCAAAACTGCTGGAGTATTATGAACTTCTCTGTCGTATTAATTTTTGACGTGAAACTAATTGATTATGTTGTAACATCCAGGAAATAATGTTTGCAACAGTTGACAACCCGTCAAACGTAGTAGAGTGGGCAGTTGCCGAGATGATGAACAAGCCAGAGATCATGGAGAAAGCAATGAATGAATTGAACACAGTTGTTGGCAAAGAAAGACTAGTCCAAGAATATGACATTCCTCATCTCAACTATCTCAAAGCATGCATCCGCGAGGCCTTCCGCATGCACCCTTACCACGCTTTCAACCTTCCCCATGTTGCCATGGCAGATACCACTGTTGCTGACTACTTCATTCCAAAGGATAGCCAAGTAATTATAAGCCGAATGGGACTTGGACGAAACCCCAATATTTGGGATGATCCTCTTGAGTTCCGACCCGAGCGGCATCTGAACAGTTCAAGTGTAGTGCTCACCGAGCCAGATCTCAGATTTTTCTCGTTTAGCACTGGCAGGAGGGGTTGTCCTGGGGTGTCACTTGGCACTTCTGTCACAATGATGTTATTTGCAAGACTTCTGCAAGGGTTCACTTGGACCAGACTGCCTGGCATTCATAAAATTGAGCTCGAGGAGTCTAAGTCTACTGCCAACCTCGCACTGGCTGAACCGCTGCTCTTGCAAGCTGAACCTCGTTTGCCGGTGCATCTCTATAGGACAATGTAACTGTCAATGCCATTAATTAGTCTACAGCAACTCCATTATATTTCCGGGAGTATATATAGGAATAAATATAGTCACGGAGTCCGTGAATATATATATATATATATATATATATATATATATATATATATATATATATATATATATATATATATATATATATATATATATATATATATATATATATATAGGATGAGTGTTTCATGCACCTTGGTGTCTAGGCACCCATATCAATACCCGTTGATTTGCTTTGAGATTCGCAATGTTTGATGTGGGTATCTTCATATACCCATAAAAAGTATATTTGAGATGTCAAACTCCGAAAAAAATTAAATTCAACTTCAGTTTAATTAGTTTGAACTAATTTAATTTTACAATGGGAGCGACGAATTGATGTTAATCATATAATTATATATATGAAAGGTAATGGTATTGTAAATTTGCAATTGATGCTTCTTTGTGGATGGTTGATATTTTTACACCTTGCGTTAATTGGCTTTTGAAAAAAATGAGATATTCATGCATGTCAAACTAGAGAATTTGAGGATCTCTGAAATTATTTTGAAACTAGATGACAACTTGCTATCGATATGTCACATAATAGAAGAACCCGTGCATGATGTGTATAAAAATTAGGTTTTGATTTACTATTATAATAATAAAAGCCACCACATTTACTATCAAGCTAAAAAACCCATGTGAATTAGAGAAAAAAGAGAAAATCAACCACTCATTTTTGTGGGTCTAGATTATATTATACATATTAATCAAATATTTGTTTGTACGATCGTTGATGATAATGAGAGAGAGTAAATGATTGTAGTGCGCAGTCGAACTTTCTCTTTAAAATCTGCTATTTTTTTATCGTTCAACCTGGAAAACAGCTATAGCAAAAACCAAACACCAAAAAAAAGACACAGGAAAAAATATTTTTATTCTCGAGTAACTATAGCAGCCGAAAATTTTGTTCCCCTCTTGATACTATAACAACCGAGATGTTCATGAACAAACCAAAAGCAAGCACTTCTAGTCACGCCATGTTCTCCACGTGCAGCCCTCAATACACATGCATGGACAAAAATCCTTCTGCAGGCTGTTCTCTTTTGTCTCTTTCTTCTAATCTCCTTTTCCTCTCCTGTAACATCCCATTTTCAAAACTTGGTGTTAATGCAAATTTCAAGCTTATGTCAATATCCAAAAGACTTTATCCTCAGTTGGTTATTCCTTCTTGCTTTTCAAAAAGAAAATTTATAAAGTGTCAAAGTGTTTTAAGATGAAAACTTTGTTTTATCTCCAAAGAAGAAATTCAAAAGTAATCTTTTAAAATCTAGAATCTAAAATGTACTCCAAAAAAAAATTTAAGGATTCAGGAAATTAAGATATACCTTAACATTTAAAAGAGGAGAGAAATATATAAGCATTTGTTATTAAAAGGAAAATCTTTCCCAGCCATCCTGGCCACACATTTTCTTTTCCCCTTCAATCTCAGCCGCCCATTTCCTCCTCCTCCCTGGCGGCAGAACCCTCCCCCCCCCCCCCCCCCCCGCGTTCACACCGCTAGCGCCCTCCCCTCCCTCTGATTTTGTCGCCGCTCGCCCTCCTCCCCTCAACAACCCGCGCCGGCGCTTGAATGCGGCGACAGTCCGCCTTGTCCCGCACGTCGACGCCCTCGTCTTCAGCGCCCGGCAGCAGTAGAGCCACCGGTCACCTCCCGCGCGTCTCCGATTGCGTCGGCTTGCGCCCGGCCATGCACCGATTCCCCACTCTAGTGGCTGCCGTAGCACTTCTCTGCCGCCCCCTCATGCGAGCCTTGTCGCCCCAGCTCGCGGTCACCGGGCAGAGCGAAGACCTCGCCTTCAATGGCGTCCAACCACCGCCATGTCATTTGGTGCGCCCTGTGGCCGCACGGCGATGATGCCACTGCCTGCCTGCAACACGCCGCCGTGTCTCCCCTTCGGCGTCTTCCTCATCTACCCAGCCCCTATAAAGAGCGCCAGCGCCTCACCGCCCACTCCACTGAAGCACCTCCACTCCATCGCCTCTCCTGCCGCTGGTGCGCCTCCGGGAGAACCCGCCGCCGAGCACCACCGGTCACCCCCAAAGCCTTCGAGCACTTTTCCCGCACTCACCTTCACCTCCTCTCCCTCCTCCCCCAGCTAATTGCCTTCTCGTTTCCCGCAGGCCGCTGGCGCCGCCCCTCTTCCTCTACTCCGGCGTCGGTCCCCGCCGGAGAACTGCCGCACCGCCTGCCAATTCCCCGCGCGAGAAGGAGCACCAGGATCCCGTGGACCCGTCCCCCACCTCGCCGAGCCTTGCCGCCCTCCCCAGCGAGCCGTCGCCGCTCCCTTCCTCGTCGCCGAGCACGCCTCCGCCGCCAGCCCTCTCTGCTCCATCTCGGCCGCAGCCGACGCTCCAGGTGAGCTTAGGGATGCCCGAAGATACTCCCATGCCGAGGAATCGAGCTCCCGTGGCCTGAGCCGCCGGCGCCTTGCTCCCCTGTCTCGGCCGCCGCTTTAGCCGCCGCCGACCGCCACCAGGCCGTCTCCGTCCGATTCCTCTCTCCCCGAGTAGCGCGCGGAGCCCTGGAACCCATTTTGGTCGGTGCCGTCGCGCCGCCATGGCCGCTCCGCCGCCGGCGAGCCCGTCTCCCTCGCGGCCGGGATGAGCCAGAACAGAGAAGCACCCAGTGCATTAACGCCCTAATTAACAGCTGCCCTAATACACCACTTAATTTGTCCTAAGCCGACACTTAAAGGGGCATTAATGCTGTTGAATAAAGCCCACCTGTCAGCAACTCACACTTCATCCTCTTTTCTATTTTTCAGATTTATCCAGCAATTAGAACTTCAAAATGCTATAACTTCGTAACCATAACTCCAAATTTAATGAAACCAATTTCTAAATTTTTCTAAAAATTGAGATCTATCTGATGGTTCTATTTTGGTTCAGTTTTGAGTTAATTTAAGGTTAGTTTTATTCTATTTGGTATTTATTTGCTTTCGTTCTTTTGTGTTGCTTTTCCAGTTCGATCTTCCGAGTAGAGTTCGAAGACGCAAACGAGTCCCCGCTTGAAGCAGGGCAAGACCCCCAAGCTTTCGATCCAGGCGAGTCAACACTTTGATCATTTTGCGCCTATATTTTATGTGAAACTATGTTCATTTAAATTATGAAAATCTGCATGCTTTACTTTATACCCAAACGTATGTCACTCTTAAGGTAGTTAACATCCATATGTCTACCTCCTAATAAGATACCCATCAGTAATATTGAATCACCTGACCATTGTCGCTCTAGATGTTATGATAACTATGGTAGTTATAAGTCATATTACTGCCATGCTGGTCATGTCAAGTCCAGGGCACTAGTGGCTCTGATAAACATTCTTTACTCATGGAAATCTAGTTTTGGGACAGTCATGGGATGTACGTGGCTGAATATTTATGTTAAATTGTGATATGCTTCTCAAAACCCTAAAAATCTGCTAAAACTGTCTGGGCGGGGGTAAGAGTGGTTGGTGCGGAAGTAGCACGAGAACCCGTGGATTGTGGTAAGAACCGCCTGGACAGATTAAGGATTGAATCTTGTGATGACCTCCCGGTGTAAAACAGTGCAACCACAAGTCTATAATGGGTACGACCTAGCTGATTAACTTGCAAGGGTTTAGTTCGGATATCACCAGTGGTAAGTGGGTGCCAGGGTGTACTGGTTACTCACAGTGAGGCACAGGGATTTACTGTACTCACACGGCGCCAGAAGGGGCTTCTGACTGTGGTGGATGTAACCCTTCAGCGGTGAAACCTCAGCGGGTGGTGTTTGGCTAGATCGGAGTAAGGTAAAGGCTTTGTGATAAATTATCTGGGTCTCATGCCTAAGGAAGCATGTGGGCTATTAGGATAATTCATCTCTTGTGGTGAAAGTGTACAACCTCTGCAGAGTGTAAAACTGTTCGAATAGCCGTGCCCACGGTCAAGGGTGGACATGGGAACTCACTCGAGTTAATTCTATTTCAAAACTTTTGAGGTTGGGAATAAGAAAACCGTCAGGCGGATGTAACCTGACTTTGGTAATTTTTCCTGGAGGGATGTACTCCAGTGCTGATAATAAGGTGGAAGTAACCTGCTACTCAAAATTAAGCATTGGTGGGTGGAACTATGAAATTGGTGGATGGAACCTACCCCGCTATGATTACTGCACAATTTCAAACTCCTTAAAGCATGATTTGTAAAATGCTAAGTCATAGGAATTTTAATTATGATTATTCCAAAAGTCGCATTTAAGCAAATAAAAGAACCCGAGCCATCCTTGTTTAGCCTTGCATCTATATTTATATGCATTCTGTATGTTGGCTCGCGGAGCACGGTTGTTTGTACTCATTCTCGCTCTTAACCCCCCTTTCAGAAGCTGTGAATCAAGCGCACTATGTCTACCACGAGGATCAGGACGCTGAAGGCAATGAAGATGGCGAATATTAGAACAGGCTTCGGTAGTCCTGCCTCTCGTCTCAGTCCAGTTGACCAGGCTAGTTTTGGTGAGTGCTTCTGTTATTAGTCAGGTCCCTGATTAATAGCGGTAGTACTCAGGTTGACCCAGTCGCTTGCCTGTGGCGAGTTGTGCCCCTACGCTTATGTACGCTTTCGCTTCCGCTCTTTATGTATTGTAAGACATTTGGCCTGACGGCTCTGTTGTAAATTCGACCCGATGCGGTCTATTTAAACTCTGGTATTGTAATGTATGGTTTTGTCGTGTATGAAATGATGCAGCATTGTATCTGTGAGCATTATCTACTGATCCAGGGAATAATGCAGTGTTATCACAGAGAATTCTAGGTTGGTGAACTTGAGGTCCGACATCTCTCCTCTAATCTGCATGCGCCTGGTGTCTTCACGCCAGGAGTCTTGACACGCAAGTGAACCGAGGCTGTGCACTTGCTATATATCTTTGATTCTTCTACGGGTGATGGCGCTACTGCGTTCCGCGTGAGACACATGAGACACGCCAACCATCTGACAAAAGTCAACGCGATAGCACGCACTGCCACGCGAGGACACCGGCGACACGAGCGCGCTGCGGAGGAGGATGCACTGCCCCTTTTTTTTCTCGTAATCAATCTAAACTTTATTTCTACATCACGATGACTATAAAGTTTTTTTTTCAACACCTCTCAAACTCTAGCACAAAAATTATATTTGAAAAGCCACAGGGTTAGCCTCCAACCCCATCTATATTTATAGTCTAGGACACAAAACCTAGGCTTATCTTAAGCCGACAAGTTCCAATCCAATTCCAGCAAATAAGGGACCCGAAATCCTTCCTAACACGGGTTTTCTAAAATTCTAACTTTTCAACTCATCACATGTCAAAGCCTACAGGACCACAGCTCCTGTAGTTTCTCCACGCATCATCCACCTTTGATCTCCACGTGCTCCAGCGTGAGCCCGACCACCTCGTGGCATTCTCGACCGCCTGGACCTCAGATTTCCCCCTCCTAGTCCCGGTCTTTCTCATCACCGACTATGACCGTCTCCACGCCTAACCTACATATGCAAAGACCAAAGAACGTTTTTCCAACAAAGTTATCTCCAACTTGACCAACATTAATCCATACACACGCAACACACCACAAGTAATATCACAGTCAATGTTGTCAATTATTCATCACCAAAAATTCTAGACCTAGCTACACTATCTAACAATCTCCCCCTTGATGAATACATTGACAACACCTCAAGATAGTATGAAGAATTAGCTTCAAACAAATATAAGTGAAGAACTGAAGCCGAAAAAGCAATTTAAGCCACACATTTAAATCTCTTCAAAAACTCTCCCCCTCGACACAAAAGAAGCAACTTTTAGCAAATTTCTCCAATTTCTCAAATATCTCTCCATTCTCTCCAATTCCCCCCCCCCCTTGGCAATGTAATCATTAAGAAACTTCAAAGAAGAATTATTATAAAAAGAAGAAATGAGAATAAAAGTCTAGAAGCTTTGTAGATTATACAAGTTACTGCGTATTGTTTTAATAATGTTTTTGAGTAGAGCTATCTAGATCATATAAAGTCATATATAATATAGCAATATCAAAACAAAGTTTTCAATATAATTAAGCAATTTATATCAATATCAGGCATCTCAATAATGACCGAACCAATTATAGAGTGCACAATGACATGTCACGATGAAAAGTTAAAGCCTAAAAGTGAGTAAATTTTTAATCTAGACGAGCTAGCAGTCTCATATAACAATCTATTACTTCACAATCAATTCTTATGCATTACGGTCTAACATTGTTACAATTGTATAAGAAGTACAACTCTTTTTTCGGTCTTAAGCATTAGAGTTGTATAACAAATAAAGTCTGTTTCCAAATAAATACATATGTATTGTAGTATCTAGATATGTAATTGCATGGCAAATTTAACTAGCTCGTTTCATTTCTAACAAAGAAAATAGTCAATTTTTAGCCTTTAGTCATATGAGATCTGTGTGCTCTTCTTAGCGCTCTTGGGGTTCACCAAACCCGCCAAGCATGATTTCCATTTTCCAGTGGCCAGCGTGGTCTCAGGGCTCTGGGGGTGGCGATGCTGGTCTAGTCAGATTTGCAGGGCTCGTGGCTCTGAAGGCGGTGGTGCCACCGGAAACATCAGACTGATGCCTACACATGCATACGGATCTCTTCGCTTGGATGCCTGACACCGACGAACTGTCGTGATGTTTAGGAAACATCAGGATCTGAGCGGCTACTTGTAGTCCATAGAAGTTCGGCCTGGGCCGGCTGTCAGCTTCATGAGCATCATGCATCCATCTACGACATGTGTTAAGTATTCACATGGATAAAACAGTTTGCAAAGGAATCACAGTGATAAATAGTACCCCATCCGTTGAGAAATATTGGCCATATATTTTCACTTTTGCATAAAGATTAAGGAGTGGTGAAAATGAGAAAGTTACAGGAGAAAATGACTTATGTACCCCTCGTAATTGTCTTGGAAGGATAAGAGAGAATATTTTGCGTAGTTGGTAATGAATAAATACATATGATAAAGAGAAAATAAATACGAGCATAGGAGGAAAAGTCTCACTAAATCTACATGTGAGGACCTCGGGCGCGAAACATCCAAAATCACCCTATGTGTTCTATACTAGTCCCATGATCAGCGGTTAGTACACATATTTACAACACCGAGATCATATCTATACACATCGTATATATTTAATTTTTGACAAATGGGTGAATATATAAAGCGATGCGAGATAAAGCTTAGAATACCTGGCCGACTGGCCAAATAAATGTCAGAGTCAAGAGTAAAGTGCAATAGAAACAAGTAAATAAACAAAAGCATTAAGTGGTATGCTACCATAGCCCACAGGCAACCAACTGGGGATTAGGCCCTAGAAAAACCCATCGTCAAAATCTCTAGTGCTAAGGGCAAAGTACGCGTCGCTTGACATGTATTCTTCTCCATTCTCTAATTAATAATAATTTATGTAGGATTGAGTTCATTGTATACTCAGCAAGACTTTTTGTGTATCTCAACATACATACATACATAAATACATACATATACATACACTAACTAGAGCACATGTATAGAATACATGGACAAGTTACTGATATTTAATGAAGTTACCATTAGTTTTGAATGAAGTTATTGTCAAACATTCACAGTGCTAAAAAGTTATCATCGGTTCTGCATTAAGTTACTATCGGTAGCGAGTGAAATTATTGCCAATGCACACAGTACATAGTCGGTGGTAACTTTCTTTATAACCGATAATAACTTTTTGAATAACCGGTGATAACTTGCTAGAGCGCAAAACTGCGCGTAGTGTGTGTGTGTATAAGGCTAACAAAGAGTGAGGCTCTATGCTAAGTTATTTTCAGCATGAAGCAACATTTATTTGCAATATTAATAAGTAGTAATTCGCAACGAATTGTAAACAACATTTGACATGTAATGAAATAACATTTATATAATATTAATAATAATACATCAAATCCATTCACAGCCTTCCTCGACTATGAACAACACACAAATCTCACTCATGGGCATGACACACGATTAGACGTACATGCCACCCCATTATGTTCAGTATAACAATTTTGAAAATAAAAAACTATACCTATTGTGGTTGCATTCAAGCATGCTCATGATTGTGAGCAAGGCTATTTAAATAGTTTTTAATGCTCTGTAGACGATGTACATCTTTACCCATTTGAGATAATAAGTTATATTATCGGTAACATCATGCTTCCTTTAGCGTGTGACAAAAGTGATTATCATAGACCCGTCCTAACCTTGCACCAGCCCGATGAATGGACAAGCCTTCACTTAGATACCCCAAGTGAGTTGCATGATAGACCCTCACTTAGATGTGTCTGTACTCTAAATGAGCATTCACCGTTGTATTAGCAAGCTTTGGTCCTATTACTGTGATGTGGGAGCCTCTACGAGCAAACCTTTACTTAGAATGCCCTTACTACTTTTACGCCTACCACAATGCAAGGCTAGATCTTAGACAACTTTAATCAGCTAAAACCAGAACCCATATAGTACATGTGGTTGTATGGTGTGGCTTAGATGTGCGGTAATAGTGTTCGGTCCTTAACTGACCAGGGCAAGAATCTCCCCTATATACATACGAAGTTCCTCCTTACATTTGACAATTTATCATATAACTCGTCCATGTCTAAAAGCTAGATTTTTTATTTTATTTGATATCAAAGTAATAGAAGTTCCTCCTCTGGACCAACATTTTGAAGTCACCCATATCCATGCACAAGTTTTTCTGAAAGGTCAAACTTAGTGAAAGCTATTGCGTGGCTAAGCATCTAGTCCATATCTCAGTGTAATATACCCAATTTGACATTAGCTATTGTCTAAATTGTATCCTAAGGGCTTCAATAGTGAGGATATCAAATTTGCAAAGAGGTGTAAGCACACAAGCGGTTGTAACTACCATTTTTTCACAGTATAGCAATTTTAATAGAACATACACGCATGTAGTAATGGATTTTGCAAACAATATACAATAATTGAAATATTGGAAGCAACATGGTCAAAGGGGTGCTTACATTATCCTGGTCTTAATCTTACTTAAAGCCTTCTCAGTCAATGATCTTGAAGCTTTTGATCTTCATCTTTATCTGAATCTTGATCTTGCTCGAGTTAATGATTTTTCGAGACTTCAACTTCTAATTACGTGATAAATGACCGTCAACCAAATGAATCCAAAGGACTGGAAAAGATCCAAATAAATCCAAAGAGAACTTAATTAAGTTTTATTAGGATTAAGTTTGGTGATATGAGATAAGGTTCAGCGGATGAGGGATGTTCGATATAATCAAACAGAGTTTGAGCGAATGAATCATTGTTTTATGTTTTTTAATTTAATAGCTTCTTTTATTGTTTTTCCATTTATTAAGGAAGTTCAAAGAGTCATGGTAGATATACAGATAGATTTGAGAGATCGTCTGAGATACTAGGTAATATTTGTCGAGAGGGAGAGAGAGAGACAAAGATAACTGGAGGGTTTGAGCCTTGAGTTGTCGGCACATTAATTATTAATTACCATTAGTGATTATAAATCCAGAGATGATGATTATTAATTACGCAAGATTGCTTTTTATTAAGATTATTTAATTAACAAAGTTCTTGGCATGAAATGACGTTATGTTTTGTACCTTTTAGTGACGTTTGGATTTGAGGAAAAATATAGTTGCATACAAATTATTTTTGAGGCACATCCGATTCATGTGCAAGATATACTTGAATTTTAAATTGTATTTTAACTGATAGAGACATGAAGGTTAATTAATTTTTCTTTAACTTTAATGTTATGTACACAAGGTGGTATATTCCAATGATGTCTTTTTAATTGGCACAAAGGATTTGAGATACACATTACTGATATAATAATTGTTTTCTTTGAGAAATTATATGTAAGGTGGATTTTAATTTAAACTTCAATATTTGTAGTGAAATGTTATTGATCTATTAATCAAATTATCTTTCTTAATCAATATTCATTATTTAAAAAGGGTCTCATGATTTCTAAGATGTATAAATAATGTCTATTATTACATGGATTAATATTGTATCAATTATTCTAATAAGAATTGTCTTGTTAATTTCTTGGTTGACATGAAATTAAACAAGATTAAATTTCTAGTATTTTTTATTGGCACAAATATTCATTATAAGTTTCATAGCAAAGTTTATTCTTTTAATTAAACTAATTATATTTTATGTGGTCTTTATGCTTCAATTCAAAAGATTATTAATTAAATGCCTTGTCTCAAATCAATTCTTATAAATTATTTTGCTAAACCATGCAATATATCAGGTTTAAATCTTTATTTTTTTACCTTGCATGGATCTCTTGTTCCAATTTCAAGGTTCAACTTTTGATTGACATTTTTAGTTGTTAAATTATTTACCATTATATCATCAATTGAATTTATGCCAAATAATTTGATCTCTCAGTCTCTCACCTCAATTCTCACTAACTCCCACCAGTCGTAAGAGAGAGGGAGATGCACAGTTGAAACACAGAGGAATGGCCGAACAGGGGAGGACAGGCCGACTGATCGGTGCTGGTGTTCGCCGGCGAGGGGTGGCCGGAGAATGGGAGGAAAGCCGCAAAACGGGACTCTCGGGAGTAGTAGAGGGCCATGGGCCGTGATGCAGGGGCCGTGGTGGTGTCACGGGTGAGCCGCGGCGGTGGGCGGCGGCCGGAGGCGGAGCTGAATGCGGGGGCGGCGCCGGAGGGGATGAGGGAACGAAAAGGAGGGGACATGAGCACCAGCAGGGTAAGGCAAAAATCACCGTGGTGATTGGGCCGACCGGAGGGGCACCGTAGCAGGCCTGCGACGGAGTCCCGGGGCGGCGGCGAGGGGAGCAAGTGGAGAGCTCGCCGGCGAGGAAGGGGACACTTGGTGGTGGTTGGGATCACTTCGAGACCTCCAAGTGAAGCTCCTGCTGCGGGTAATCAGATAATGGTGCGTCGAGTCGCCGGAATCGCTCCAAGCAGCGATTCGGCCGGAGAAAAGAACGAAGAGGGTTCGGGTAGCCTTGAGATCGATTGGAGGTGGGGGCAGAAGTGTGGGGATGAGGCAAAGCCAGTACGGCGCTTTATAGGGGTGGGGAAGGGCTTTGTGCCGTTGGCGAGCCATGATGGCACTGGTGCGGCTGGGTGGTGGCGTCGGCGGAAGAAGGGGAGTAGGTGACCAGGGGTTGGCGCAATGCTTCGGCAGAGGGAAAAGATGGCTCGATGCAAAGCCGAGTTTCCGGGTGAGTTGAGGCAGTAGTTGGCGAGGCGTGCTGGCGACATGATCGGACAGGGCAACATCGGGCTGTGGTTGCTCGGCCTGGGGCGCTGCGGAGAAGACGGGAGCGGCGGCCGTGCATTGGGCGCGCGGGCCGCATGGAGCAGCGGGGTGAGCGGAGTGGGTGAGATGATGGCTTGGGGCAGGGGATGGTGCAAGGCCGAGATTCGCGGAGCGCGCGGAAGAAGAGCGGTGTAGAGCCGGGCTGTGGCGCAGGCGCGGCATGGGCGTGAATTTTGGACGTTTATAGCACTGTATACCCTAAAAATTCTAAGTGTATTAATAAATATTATCTGGATGTTTTCTTTCTAACTATTATCTAGATTTATGACCATTAGATTAGAGATCCAAGGGCCACAAATTCTCCCCACCCCCTCCAAAAAAAATTCACCCCCCCTCCAAAAAAAATTCTCCCCCCGCCAAAAAAAGAGACCGTTGGATCTCTAATCCAACGGTCCAAAATTTGGATGATTGTTGGGAAGAAAACATCCGAGTGATATCTATACACACCCAAATTCTAAATATAGCTTCTTAAACACAAAAATTTAATTTCTAGCCCCCTTAGCGACCGCGGGACTCTAGGAAGGCGACACGTGGCCAGTCGTGTGGTCCCGGACCGCACGACCGAACTGTAGCTTAGTCGTGCGGTCGAGGATTGCATGACTGCACTGTAGGGGTGAGTTATGCGGTCGGGGACCGCACGACTGTACTGTAGCGGTACTGTAGACGGCTATTTTTTGGGTTGATCTGTATATTTGTTATGGGTATAAATACAAATTTTATGTGTTTATAAAGTTATATTTAAAATATAATTATTTTTGGATATACGAAATGATGTTTAAAAAATATGATTTTTATGTAGAGTCTTGTTTACTTTTTTGTAATTACAAAAATTAAGAATATTCTTTGGTAATGTATTTATGTGTACAATACGAACGAAATTTGTGATATGAAATTTGAGGTGCAAAATTTTCTGGAAAGTATTTTTGAAAACTCGTTACGCAATGTAGATAATGTATGTAGGAAATATTTTTTTAGAATTGTTTCGAAATAAAAGGGCAGATATAGAGTAGGCTGGTCCGTTTGTAACTTTCGTAGATTCTCAATGATATGAAATATGTTATATTGACAGTAATGTATTGTGATCGTCATATATTGATAGAAAATAGCTACCCCCACGACATACGACGATCATAATATATTACTGTCAATATAACATATTTCATATCGTTGAGAATCTACAAAAATCACAAACGGACCAACCTACTATTTATCTACCCTTTTATTTTGAAAAATTCTAAAAAAAAAATCCTACATACATTATCTACATTGCGTAACGAGTTTTCGAAAATACTTTCCAGAAACTTTTGCACCTCAAATTTCATATCACAAATTTCATTCGTACTGTACACATAAATACATTACCAAAGAAAATTCTTAATTTTTGTAATTACAAAAAAGTAAACAAGACTCTACATAAAAATCATATTTTTTAAACATCATTTCGTATATCCAAAAATAATTATATTTTAAATATAATTCTATAAACACATATAAATTTTGTATTTATACCCATAACAAATATATAGACCAACCAGAAAAAAAACAGTCGTCTACAGTGCAGTCATGCGGTCCCCAACCGCACGACTAACCCGCTACAGTGCAGTCGTGCGGTCCCCGACCGCACGACTAAGCTACAGTGCGGTCTGGGACCGCACGACTGGCCACGTGTCGCCTCCCCAGAGTCCCGCAGTTGCTAAGGGGGCTAGAAATGGAATTTTTTGTGCGTAGAGAGCTACATTTGAAATTTTTAGAGTATACAGTGCTATAAACGTCCAAAATTCCATGGCTGTGGCCAGGGTGCGCCGTGCATGCGGTGCGTGCGAGACGCGGTCTCGACACGTCCTGGCCGTCGTAAGAGGAAAAGAGGTGTGGTTGGGCTGAGCCAAGCCCAATAGATGATTGAGGCTTTGAATTTTGATTGAAAATTTTGAAATTTGCTTGACTTTGGATTTGGCTGAATTCTTTAAGATTTTTTCAGATATGCCGGACAAGCTCCAAAAATTTTGAATTTTTTTTGGAGGTCCTTCACTACCACACAATGGGTCATCACAGAAGGTTCAAAACCCTCGTCACAGACGGTTTCTGAACTACCTGAATTTATGTGTCTATGAGAACTGGCGGTTATCACAAATGGTTTATGTATCGTCTGTAAAGGTTGACTATCACAGATTGTTGCGACCAAAACTCATCTGTAATATGTAATACATCATAGACAGTTCTATGTGATCTCTACAAGCCCGTAGTAAGAGCTTGGGCGAGCAGTACTGAACTGCTCATGAAATGCATCTATGCGAACTATGCTCTATCTATTCTGATCTGGTGTATAAAATGTGTACCCATTTATGTCGTATATTTGCCATGTTTTAATTGTAAATTTTGGCCTTTTTGCCAGCCATTGCAGTGTTTCACTTGACGACCTCTTAGTGAATCGCACATTCAACCATTCGTTGAACAAATGGTTGTGTTGTCTCGTGTCCAACCTCTAACTGGCTTGGATTCTCTTGGCATAGTATGTCTTTGTGCTCTTCAATATACGAGGACACTTCAATCATGTGTTGCAAGACTGTCAAATGGGCTTGAGCGTATGTATCTAGATCAGGGGTTATTGCTTTCCTTCTGATGGTTCCGATACCCTCTAGCCTACCATCGTGACAAGGCAGAGGCACACCTATCAGTTCGACCTGAGCCATGTAATCGACACATAACTCAATGACATCTTCAGTTGCATAACCTTCGATGATATTGCTCTTTGGCCGAGATCGATTCCATACATAGGACTTGAGAATTCCCATGTACCTCTCGAACGTGTACATATGACATAGAAACATAGGGCGGTATATCTTTATCTCTTTCATAAGGTGGACAATGAGATGGACTATGATATCGAAAAATGATGGAGGAAAATATATCTCAAAATGACATAGAGTCGTCACTACCATGGCATACAGAGTATCTAGCCCATTAGGATCGATAACCTTTTGAGCAATTGCATTAAAGGAATAATGCAGCCTCCTGATTGTCACTCGAACCTTGTTTGACAGAATACACAAAATACTTCTAATTGTAACATGAAACAATTGTGTCATTAGTACATGATAGTCATGATACTTTAAACCAATTAATTTCAAACCTTCCATAGAAACAAGTTTCTTCATACCGACGGAGTAACCGAATAGTACTTTTACACCATGCAAGTATTGGCATAGTTCAATTTTCTTAGCCTTTGACAAAGTGTAGCAATCTAGGGGAAGATACACTCGGCATTTATTAGTCTCTATTGGTGCTAACTCGATCTTGATGTTCATATCGACCAAGTCACATCGTGTGTTTACACCATCTTTTGTTTTGTCACGAATATTCAATAAGAGACTAATCAAGCTATCACATAAATTATTCTCTACGTGCATGACGTTGATACAATTGCAAACTTCTAAGTGCTCCTAATAAAGAAAGTCTCAAAATATTGATCTCTTCTTCCACTTGTTCTTCTTACGGGTTCTCAACTTACGTTTCTTTCCAAGCAAAACATCGATATCCTTAACCATACCGTAGACCTCTTTCTCACTAAAAGGCCTTTCCATCAAATTATTTCTTCATCTTACGGTATAGGTGATACCTTGGAAGAAACTTACGGTGATGCATGTACACAATTTTGTGTGAGTTATTCAACCACATACTCTCGATATAATATAAGCAGTGCGGACAGACTTTGATTCCTATTGTACTCAACATCGACAAGTTACCAAGGGCAGAAAATCATTGATGATGCAGAACAACATGGCATGCAGAGTGAAGTTTTCCCGTTTGTCTACATCCCATACATGTATTCATTCGTTCCACAATGTCACAATATCTTCCATCAATGATGTTAGGTACACATCAATATCGTTCTGATTGCTTCGGCCCTTAGATAGATAGTGACATCAAAATATACTTCCACTTCATACACAACCAAGGAGGAAGGTTGTACACACATACATTCACGGGCCAGGTGTTATGTCGGCTGCTCATGTTACCGAAATGATTTATTTCATCTACTGTGTGAAGATCAAAGATGAGTATATGTGTTGGAGCTACGGATGTGTGGTCCGAAGGCTATGACACGTGACTTTTGGAGAGTCCAAAATTGGGTAGTGTGACAAAGTTACAAAACTCGTGTTATGTAAGGGTTTTTGGTCTTTTATTTGTTGAAATTAGATAATAATTTGTTTGGGCTTGAGATACTACAATTAATGAAATGTGATTCTACTTAGCTCAAAAAGGTCATTATAAATGTGCTGAAGTTAATTTGGGCTGAAGCTTAGGAGGCTGGTTTAGATGACTCCTAGTTTAGGATATGGTTTACTGACACAAGCCATAATAAAGTGTCAATAACAAAGTGATATGTGTTGAGTTATGTAAATCTATGTTAAGCTTTATGTTTTAGTTTGGTACTTGTGGCTCACTTAGTTCTTGGTTCTAACATCTAAATTTAAACCAATATTTTTAAATGGCTATCTTCTTTAGTGAGATCTTTAGGTTAACTAGTCATTTTTGTGAAGGCCTGTCATGTACATTAATTTGCTTAATCACCTTATAAGCTTCTTTTGGCCTGCTTTGTTATATATGCATTCTTATGATCATGCAAGCTTTATAAGAGCATGACTTTGGACATATCAATTCAATTGGTGCAAAGTCATGGTCAAGGGGGTCAAGGATGCTGGAAGGCGATCGTGGTGTATGGCGAGGACCGGGAGATGGCTTGATGCAAAGTCATGGTCAAGGGGGTCAAGGATGCTAGAGGAGATGGTCGTGCTCGAGTTGGGGTGTGTAGAGATCAAAGATGGATGATGTGTGTTGGAGCTACGGAGGTGCGGTCCGGAGGCTACGACACATTACAATTTTAGAGTGTATAAAATTGGGTAGTGTGATAAAAGTTAAAAAACCTGTATTATATAAATGTTTCGGGTCCCTTATTTGTTGGAATTGGATAAAAACTCATTTGGGTCCTAGACTATAAATAAAGATAGGATTAAGAGGCTAATCCTAAGAGTAGGGTTTAAAAGGTGTTAGAAGAACACTTTATAGTCGCAAATATGATCCAGCAATAAAAAAATTTAGATATAGCAAATTATCCAAAGCGTCTGGATTTCCGCATGTATGTACGAGCGTCATCAGGCTTCTCGCCGCAATGGAAGTCGCCGCTCGGTCATCCCTCCTCACATGTTCGATTTGTTTTTAATCGCGTGAATCAGGCTGAAAGTAACATCTTCAATTTGTTTTTAATCGCGTGAACCAGGCCGAAATCGACAGTTTCAATTTATTTTTAATTGATACAGTACATGTACTGTATCAACAATGCTTAGCCCCTAAAAAGGTCGCTTAGAAGTACTTAGTTTTACCACTTAAATGCTAATGTAACCATTAAACTAGCCATCTCTTCCTAACTAATATAAGCATGCGAAGTTATATTGGCTGCTGGGCTTTGCCGTTGCTCGTAAATTTACCATGATCATATATAAGAATGAGATAACTGTGCCAAACAAACGAAGCACCCGCACCAAAAAAATATAAAATTTTGAGAATTTTAACTTGTGATTTAAGCTATTTGACCGGTGTGTACCAATAAATATATGATATGTAATTTGGTCAAGCGTACGTCCAAAGGGACCCGTTCGATCATCTCCATGATTCAGGCGTAACACAGAAATTTTCTTCCTAATTGGACGGCTACAATTTGAAATCGCACGAAAAAGCCCATTCACAGCAAATACATCCACAAATCCGTGCAAAACTCACACCTAGGGGTCAACTTCAGCTGCAACGCCCTAGAAGCCGAGACGCAGAGAGCACGGCCGGCCAATGCAACGCCAACCGCCGATCGAGCGCCGGGTTTAGGCGAGCGTTCAGATGGTCTTTTACTTATGGTTTTTAATTTTTTTTTTTGGCTTTTAGTTGAGAAAGTATCATGCTCAGAACGGGTCCTGGCTTCTGTAATAGAGAAGCTGAAAGCTAAAAACTATTTTGCAAAGGGCTTTATACATGAGGATACCCTGCTGTCTATGTACGCATGCATCTAGGATCTATTAGTCCTCAAGGACATATTTGCAGCATGCATGCACTTCCACACGGTGTTGCCATGGACGTGCCCACTCGCAGAAACACAGGCAAACACGCGCGGTGGAGAGAAGAGATGAGTGTAAAATTTGTGCTGTTTAGCCCAAAATTTAAAAGTTTTTTATATATGAACCCCTAGAGAAAAGATTTGCAAAAATGGATCCAGAGCACGGCGCCAAAGGATATGGCGCCCAGGGTACATAGCACGACGCTATATGCTTTGGCGCCTCTTGTGGCCACGTAGGAGCCACGGTGGCACAGCACGGCGCCAAAGCACATAGCGCCGTGCTATGCAACAACGGCGCTAAAGGCCGTGGCACCGTGCTCTGGGACTTAGCTCGAACTTGCAGTTTTGGTGCAAGTTCAGCTATCACGGTGCCAAACTTTCTGGTGCCGTATGTAGCAAGCACGGCGCCGAAGGTTCTGCCGCCGAGATGTTCAAATACGGTGCCCGAGTCTTTGGCGCCTCATGTGGCGCCAAAGGGCCTGGCGCCATAGTTCCACACCTCGGCGCCAGCACCTTTGGCGCCGTGCTAGCTACACCTGCAGAAAAAACAGCAAACTTTGCTGTTTTTTCTGCAGAACATGCACATACACATATACACATACATTCACACATAAAACAGCTGAAAACCTAAATCGCATAATTGTCAATAAGTCTCAAAATATCACATAACTATCAAAAGTCTCAAAACATCACATAACACGTCTCAGCGCACAAAATAGTCAGTCTCACTGCCTCTTGGCGCTTCCCTTGCCCTTGGCCAGAGCATCAGTCCCTGGAGTGTACGTGCTCGGGGGACGGGCCGAACAACGAGGCCGCTGCGAAGCCTTAGTAGATGGTGCGTCGGGCATCTGCGACATCCCAATCTCGTCGTGGGTAGATGCCTCCTCGTCCTCGTGCTCCTCCTCCTCGTCATCCTGCTCCGCCTCGTCGTCGTCGTCATCATCGCCCTGACTGAAAGTCGGAGTGCGTGACGAGCTCCTCGTGGACTGGCGCCTGCCGGCGTGTGATGACGAGGCTGCAGCGGCTGAGGCACCCGAGCGCTGGGAGGCCGCCGGTATGATCACGTCCGAGCGTGCGCGGCAACTGCAACGACTTGCCGCCCAACTGAGGTGACGTCAAAGTCTTTGCAAGTAATGTTATGTCAAAATTGCTTACATACTGAATGGATCTAACTTAATGAATTATCTTCATACCGTCAGGAAGTCCCTCAGGCGATGGCTCTCACTGTCCAGGTTGCCAACTGGGTAGCTGAGAGCCTCGTCGATCTCATGCACCGAGGTTTGGAGAGAAGTCCCCTAAAGAAATAAGGAAACATAAGTAAGTGCGAGATAAACATATTGAACCAAAGTATTGCAAATATCATGCTTTCCGTACCACTCGATCGAGAATTGGAGCGACCTCGACCACTGTGCCCTCCCTCGCATGCCTGTCGTATGCAGTGTCCTCGTCCTCGGACGAAGCGAGGTCCACGTAGTCGATATCAGTCCACTGCTGCCTCAGCCTGTAGCGGGTGGCAATGTGGTACCAGGACAAGTAATCCCGGAAGCTGGCGTTGATGTGGGGGGTATTGTCCCGCTCGCAGTTGTCCTCCATCCTCCTCCACCACTGGATGTAGTCTCGGTGGTGATGAGCGAAGTCCGTCACCTTTCGTTGGCGGACCCTGTCGAACCTATACATATAGCAGATGTTAACAACAGGTGTTAGAGTAAGAACCAATAGAATTCTAAATGAAACAAAAATTGTAACTTACTGGTGCAAATCAACAGAGGTCAACACCTCCTCGGGGGAGGGGGTAGAACTGCACGAGGCCAAACTGCCGTGCAACTCTGTGGGGGAGGTGAATCTCCACGGCGTAGAAACAAATCAACAGACACCTCATCCTCCAAATATGGTAGTCCCTGCGGCACATGGTGCTGAGCGATAGAGCTAGAACCTGTGGCTCAGAGTAAGGCTCCCAAGAGACCTAGTAAGCGAACACACGGGCAAACACACGATTAGCCATGTACAAAAACCAAGAACTGTAGGAAAAACAAATACATTACCAATTTCTTACCATCGTGGGAGACAAGGTGTCCAACTCATTGCTGTAATCCATGTACACCCGCTGAGTGGTTGCAAATAGGACTGAGACGCTATCCCATAGGTACGCCACAGTGGGGCTGAGGTCATCCACACCCTGTGGATGCCAAGGTTGCGCGACTAGGATGATGCCACGTGGCGATGGAGCAGATCGGGCGGCCGAGAGAGAAAAGAAGGGTGAACGGGGGAGATGGGCTGGGCGGTGGCGTAGGCTGATCCGAGCCGCCCACGTGTCGAGCGGAGAGAGAAGGAAGCGGGACGCCGGGTGGCGATGTGGGCGCATCTTGGCCGTCCACGCGTCGGCCGGAGGGAGGGGCGGGAAGATTTAAATTTTATTTTGGATTTTTGATTTTCAGAAAAGCCCGAGAAAATAAAAAAAGGCTCAGAAAAATAACAAATAAATTCTAAAAATTCCAAACAATTCACAGAAGTTCCTGGAGATGTTTTGGACTTACGTAAAATATTTCCAACTTAATTTAGATACTATTTTTATACTTAAAATACTTTTAAATTTTAAAATTAGATTTTAAACTCCAAGAAAACACAGAAAACCAGATAAAAGCCAAATAAATCCAACTAATTAATTTAAAATAGGATTTTTACAGAAAATACAAATATCCATTTATTTAATAATATATTTAAATTTACTTAAATTACTTTTCAAATCCAGTCTTTTTAAAAGCAGAAAATCAGGACAAAACAAAATCTCAGAAATTCAAGCAACCAGTAACACTTGATTTTATTTTTTAAAAAATTAATTTTAAATTTTTTTACTGAAAATTTTGAAATAAACAGCTGGGCTTTTACAGGCCACAATCATCGCTAGTGACGGTGGGCATGCGGAGCGTGAGGTTGGCGACGTGGCGACGAAAGTGTAAGAAACTTCGACTATGACCACTATGACTTCAGCCAGGGCCGCTACGACCACGGTTGCTTTGACCATGTTAATGACCATGGTCGTAGTAGCTGTGGTCGTAGCGGCCGTGGTCAAAGTGACCGTGGTTGTAGCGGCTGTGGTCGAAGTTCCTAATACTTCCGTGGCCTCGTCGCTGACCTCACGCTCTGCATGCCCACCATCACCGGCGATGGATGTGGCCTTGCGGGCCTCTCCGGGTACATCTACATGAGTGAGGTCAATGCAGGCCTTTTCATCGACTTCTTCGGCTAGCCACTTTGGAATCAGTGGCGGTGACGGCGGAGGCGGACTAGGTCAACCATGGTAGGAGCAAGAAGAAAGAAGGAAAGAAGAGGAAGGAGGAGATCAAAGATAATGGCAAAATTGTCAAAAAGGAAAATGATCAATGGATCAGCGAAAGATGGGGCAAATAATCGATTGAAATTAACTATAGAGCAAATGAGCTGATGCCAATAAAAAAGGGGCAAATCATCAATTATCCAAATAATATATGAGCACATGCCGTAATTCCTCTCTCACTGATTTCATCAAGACTGATTTTATCTAACTGATTTCAATAAGAACAAACTTCACATGGCATTCTCAAGCATTTATGTAACTCCATGTTGAAGTTTTGCTGCAAGCATGATTACAAGACTACGTGTATAAATGATGCAAATGATGAATTAATTCATCATTGTAAAGTGCCACGTTGTTGAGCTCAGCTTGACATCATACGAGGTATATGCGTCGTGCCACATGCATGTGCTTTCAAGTAAAGCTTATACATCAAAAGTTAGGTGCTCTTTTTTTTTTGAAAGGTGTGCAAGAGGCTTGCCATATATTAATTCACAGGAAGAGTTAGAGGAAATAAAAACACGAAGAGGAGATATGGCCCGGAATTGGCCTAAAGGAAATGAAAAAACTTAGTTTGCTACAGGGGTGATTGAGAGGCCTGCAAGCTTGTTTGCTCCCGCTAGCACCCAGGCGCTAGCCTTATCCTTAATTGATGTGACCAAGAGTAATGGGGCGGTCTCTTTCGCCTGAAACACACTGGCATTCCATTTCTTCCAAATGTGCTAAGAGATGAGCATTACTAGCGATGTCGTTGCCTTTCTGGGTGCACCAGGCTTTAGCACCACAGACTCCCATCAGTCTTGGTCTCTAGACTGAGCTACCAGTCCTACAGGAAGCCAGGCTAATTGAATCGCAAGCAGTCCAATGAGCTATGGTGGTCCAGATTCTTCTGGTGTAGCAACACTCAGCCAGGAGGTGTATGGCAGACTCTAACTCTTGTCTACAGAGTGGATCCGCCATCTATAGCTGTTGTGGGGGTGACCCAACCCCCCGTGACTGGGCCGTGCAACTAGTCCAACATGTAATAGGCCCAATAGTGTAGAGGAATATACTAGTGTAAATATACCAATGTACCCTCATCCCTTGTAAGTACTAAGGGGTAGAATGGGGATTTCCCATTCTACCCCACTCATATATATATATATAAACCCCCAGGAGGGGCAAAGGGGGACATCCCCTCATTCTCACCACCTCTCTCACAGATCTGGCTCTCCTTCCTCTTCTACTAGTCCCCTTATCTACTGTTTGGCCCGTAGCCACAACAGATGGCGCCGTCCGTGGGGACTGGATGAAAAGTTGCTTAAGGAGCTGGAAGCTGTTCTTGGGAGCGTCCCCTGGATTCGTGGAATTTGCAGCATCTCGCGGGTCATCGGTGATAGGTGATAGATCTAGTTGAATCGTCGAGAAGCATAGCAAGAGCTCGGCAGCGTGGGCGACGTACCCCTGCCACGAGCGCGCCCGCCTGAGTACTAGCCCACGGCTGCCGCTCTGACAGCGGCGCTGCCGGGCGAGGGCGCGGCAGCCCCAGTCTTGCAACGCCACGACGACAGCCGGCCGTAGAGAAAAAGCACACGGAGTTTAACAGGCAATGAGTCCGTGTCCAGCACCAGCGGCATCATCTCCGCGCCTGTCTTCGCGCAGCCGTCCGCCCCCGCGTGGCCGGAGGCGGGTCTTCGCACGTCCTCGGCGAAGTCGCAGTACTGCATGCATGACATCCCTCCACGTATATTTTTACATTCATGCATGCAATCATGTACATATTTGCGTTCATGCATGCAATCACGTGTATATGCGTATGCATTCACGTTCATGCATGTGTATCCATGCATACATGTACGTAAAATATCTCATGCATGCATACGGGGTTATCTATCTATGCACGGCACGAAGTATCCAGCCAGGTCTCTCCGGCTCCGGCGGCTTCACCAGGCGCTCCGCTTGCCTCCACGCGCTCGGCGTCTACGCCAGGCCTCCACAGGCCTCCGACAAGGCGGCTTCGACCCCTGACGGAGGCGGCTCTGACGAGGCGCGTCCTCGGCGTCAACACTTCGCCTACCGTATGTGCGCACGCATGCAGGAAGCCTCCGGCCGACTCCGAGCGACCTCGAGCTGGAGGCAGTGTCGACGAGGTCACGGCGGCGCCCCACGTCTTCGACTGCGACGGCGATGGGTGCAGCGACATCTACGCCTAGGAGCTCGTCGAGCGCCTCGCCTCCGAGAGCATGGAGGAGGGGCCGACTGCCGCCTCGCCTGATGGCTCCGCAAAGCTCCGCGTCGGCGAGGTCTACTCCGCGCTGGCCTTCGTAGCTGCACTATCAAGCTGCGAAGTCGCCACGTCGGGCCTCCACGCCGCGGCTCCCGCTGCGACTCGTCGCGTCGGGCCTCACGTGTGCAGCGACGGCCTCGTCCAACGTCCGGCATGGAAGCTGGTCTCCGCCTGCAGGCGCGCGGTGTGAGCAGCTGACCCTTCTCCGAAGCATTACACCAGCCTCCGCGTTATGGTCTTCGCGCCTTCCAAGCCTCCGCATCGATGAAGTGTCCACCCCGCGTCGCCGAGCACTTTGCCTCCGAAGCCTCCGCGCTGCCGAGGACAGCATTCGCGTCGTGAGTACGCGCCGAGTCTTCGCTTGACATTGAGCCCCCGACGCCCCGTGATGAGTCCCCGAGCGACGTACAGCCTCCGCGCCACTGAAGATGAGCTCCGGCCTCCACCCGTCTTCGCGCTGCCGAAGACTGGCTTCGGTCTCCGCTCGTCTCCGCTCGTCTCCGCGTCGCCGAAGGCATCCGCCCGCTCTCGGAGAACGCCCCACCTGGTCCGGACGGCGTACTGCTACGGCGGGTTAGTCGCCACGTCGAGCCCCCGACGCCCCGTGATGAGTCCCCGAGCGACGTACAGCCTCCGTGCCACTGAAGATGAGCTCCGGCCTCCACCCGTCTTCGCGCTGCCGAAGACTGGCTTTGGTCTCCGCTCGTCTCCGCGTCGCCGAAGGCATCCGCCCGCTCTCGGAGAACGCCACCTGGTCCGGATGGCGTACTGCTATCGCGGGTTCGACGGCGGCAAGGGGATGCTAGTATTCGTCACAGGCAGGGAGGCCCAGCCCTCTCGAGGTCACGCTGGAGAGTCTTCAACGTCGCCGTCAACAGCGAGACGGCATTCGCCGAGCTGAGCGTCTCGACGGCAGGCCCAATACTATATGGCGCGAAGGGGCAAACAGACGAAGCCAGCAACGTTTCAAGACTCCGCGCGTCTCCGCACAGCCCCACGAGGTCCCCGACCTCCGCGCCACGCCATCGAGCCCCCGCGCCTCTGCCTGCTCGACTATGTGCCGGCCTCGCCTCAACTGCGTGGACCCTGCCGCCTTCGCGCTGCGCCCGTCGGCAGCGAAGAGGTCAGCCCGAACAGCCAAGCCCCCGCGCCCTCGCCCGAGCCCGGGCACGCCACAGCGACCGTCGCAGGGGCTCCATCCCCGCGACTTCGCTCACCTTCGCTCGGCCCCATGACGAGGCCTTCGCTAGCGTCATGCAGCCGCCCCGCCCGGTACGTACTGTATGGGATCACCCGCGAGGCTTTAGTAATCGTTGTTGCATTTCTTGCGTGCGTAGCATTAAGGAGACGGTTGTGCATCATCACTTATTGTGGCTGTGGTTCCACTCTAACAGCACTCGATTTGGCCATACTTGCTTCTCCAGTTTTGGCCTGTCTTGGGCCATCGCAGCATTTAATGCTTTTCTGGTACGCATTCTGGAGCACTTTATTGTCGCAAGTCTTCGGCCATTTCTTTCATGCCTTTGCTTTGCCTCTCCTTTTTTGATTTAAATCGCATGATTGCCTCGAGCGTCGGCGTAATCTACGGACTCTGAAATAAGACGTAGCGTCGAAGTCCGCCTCCGCACGCGCCAGTCCACGGACTCTAAATAAGACGTAGCGCCGAGGTCCGCCTCCGCACGTGCCAGTCCACGGACTATAAATAAGACGTAGCGTCGAGGTCCGCCTCCGCACGCACTCCACGGAGTATAAATAAGACGCAGCGGGGGGACGCCTCCGCGCGCATTCTACGGAGTATAAATAAGACGTAGCGTTGAGGTCCGCCTCCGCACGCACCTTCACCGCCCGCAACGTGCAGAGGCTTGCCTCTGCACGCAGTCTACGGACTCTAAATAAGACGTAGCGTCGAGGTCCGCCTCCGCACGCACTCTACGGAGTATAAATAAGACGTGGATGTTGTCCCTGCGCACTCTACCGAGTGATGTCCCGCGCACGTGTGGGCGTCGCTCCCGCACGTACTCTCCGGAGTATAAATAGACGTGGTTGAAGTTCCCACACACTCTACGGAGTATTAATAAGACGTGGATGTTGTCCCTGCGCACTCAACTGAGTATAAACAAGACGCGGATGTCCCGCGCATGTGTGGGAGTCGCTCCCGCACGTACTCTCCGGAGTATAAAAAGACATGGTTGAAGTTCCCACGCACTCTACGGAGTATAAAAATTGCGACATGGCCGAGACACTAGGGAGTGCCTCGCTTTAAGTGGCGCACCACATGGATATCGCGCCCTCGCGCGCGTTGCACCAGGGAGTGCACCGCGAATTCTTGAAGGTAGGGGAACGGCGGCTTCGCCTCCCTACCTCAGCGTGCGTAGTGCCCTCGGCCTACGCCCCAAGCGCCCGCTCTCCGCGGGCACTATTTTTGAAGGTAGGGGAACGGCGGCTTCGCCTCCCTACCTCAGCGTGCGTAGTGCCCTCGGCCTACGGCGCAAGCGCCCGCTCTCCGTGGGCACTATTTTTGAAGGTAGGGGAACGGCGGCTTCGCCTCCCTACCTCCGCGTGCGTAGTGCCCTCGGCCTACGCCGCAATCGCCCGCTCTCCGCGGGCACTATTTTTGAAGGTAGGGGAACGGCGGCTTCGCCTCCCTACCTCAGCGTGCCTAGTGCCCTCGGCCTACGCCGCAAACGCCCGCTATTCGCGGGCACTATTTTTGAAGGTAGGGGAACGGCGGCTTCGCCTCCCTACCTCCGCGTGCGTAGTGCCCTCGGCCTACGCCCCAAGTGCCCGCTCTCGGCGGACACTATTTTTGAAGGTAGGGGAACGGCGGCTTCGCCTCCCTACCTCCGCGTGCGTAGTGCCCTCGGCCTACGCCGCAAGCGCCCGCTCTCCGCGGGCACTATTTTTGGAGGTACGGGAACGGCGGCTTCGCCTCCTTACGTCGGCGTGCGTAGTGCCCTCGGCCTACCCCACAAGCCTCTGCTCTCCACGGGCACTATTTTTGAAGGTAGGGGAACGACGACTTCGCCTCCCTACCTCCGCATGCGTAGTGCGCTCGGCCTGCGCCGCAAGTGCCCGCTCTCCGTGGGCACTATTTTTGAAGGTAGGGGAACGGCGGCTTCGCCTCCCTACCTCAGCGTGCGTAGTGCCCTCGGCCTACGCCGCAAGCGCCCGCCCTCCGCGGGCACTATTTTTGAAGGTAGGGGAAGGGAGGCTTCGTCCGCGTGCGTAGTGCCCTCGGCTTACGCCGCAAGAGCCCGCTCTCCGTGGGCACTCTTTTTGAAGGTAGGGGAACGGCGGCTTCGCCTCCCTACCTTAGCGTACGTAGTGCCCTCGGCCTACACCGCAAGCGCCCGCTCTCCACGGGCACTATTTTTGAAGGTAGGGTAACGGCGGCTTCGCCTCCCTACCTCGGCGTGCGTAGTGCCCTTGGCCTACCCCACAAGCCCCGCTCTCCGCGGGCACTATTTTTGAAGGTAGGGGAACGGCGGCTTCGCCTCCCTAACTCGGCGTTCGTAGTGCCCTCGGCCTACGCCGCAAGCGCCCGCTCTCCGCGGGCACTGTTTTTCAAGGTTGGGGAACGGCGGCTTCGCCTCCCTACCTCGCGTTCGTAGTGCCCTCGGCCTACGCCGCAAGCGCCCGCTCTCCACGGGGACTATTTTTGAAGTTAGGGGAACGACGGCTTCGCCTCCCTACTTCGGCGTGTGTAGTGCCCTCGGCCTACGCCGCAAGCGCCTACTCTCCGCGGGCACTGTTTTTGAAGGTAGGGGAACGGCGGCTTCGCCTCCCTACCTCAGCGTGCGTAGAGCCCTCCGCCTACGCTGCAAGCGCCCGCTCTCCACGGGCACTGTTTTTCGTGGTAGGGGAACGGCGGCTTCGCCTCCTTACCTCGGCGTGCGTAGCACCCTCGGCCCACGCCGCAAGCGCCCGCTCTCCGCAGGCACTGTTTTTCGAGGTTTGCTACATGCACACAGCATCTTTGGCCCTCGACGACACGTCTTCGACGCTCGACTTCGCCTTCCGCCTCGTAGGCATCGCCTCGGCGGGACGGCACGTCTTCGGCGCTCGACGACACGTCTTCGGCGCTCGACTACGCTGTCTGCCTCGTAGGCATCGCCTCGGCGCTCGACGGCACGTCTTCGGCGCTCGACTTTGCCGTCCGCCTTGCAGGCATCGCCTCAGCGGGACGGCCCGTCTTCGGTGCTCGACTACGCCGTCCACCTCGTAGGCATCGCCTCGGCGGGACGACGTGTCTTCGGCGCACGACGACACGTCTTCGGCGCTCGACTACGTCGTCCACCTCGTAGGCATCACCTCGGCTGGACGGCACGTCTTCGCTGCTCGACGACACGTCTTCGGTGCTCGACTACGCCGTCCGCCTCGTAGACATCGCCTTGGCGGGACGACGCGTCTTCGGCGCTCGACGACACGTCTTCGGCGCTCGACTTCGCCGTCCGCCTCGTAGGCATCGCCTCGGCGGGACGGCACGTCTTCGGTGCTCGACGACACGTCTTCGGCGCTCGACTACGCCGTCCACCTCGTAGGCATCGCCTCGGCTGGACGGCACGTCTTCGGTGCTTGACGACACGTCTTCGTCACTCGACTACGCCGTCCGCCTCGTAGGCATCGCCTCGGCGGGACGGCACGTCTTCGGCACTCGACTACGCCGTCCACCTCGTAGACATCGCCTCGGCGGGACGGCACGTCTTCGGTGCTCGACGACACGTCTTCGACGCTCGACTACACCGTCCACCTCGTAGGCATCACCTTGGCTGGACGGCACGTCTTCGGCGCTCGACTACGCCGTCCGCCTCGTAGGCATCGCCTCGGTTGGACGGCCCGTCTTCGGTGCTCGACGACACGTCTTCGGCGCTCGACTACGCCGTCCACCTCGTAGGCATCGCCTCAGCTGGACGGCACGTCTTCGGCGCTCGACTTCGCCGTCTGCCCCGTAGGCATCGCCCCGGCGGGATGGCACGTCTTCGGCACTCGACGACACGTCTTCGGTGCTCGACGACACGTCTTCGGCGCTCGACGACACGTCTTCGGCGCTCGACTACGCCGTCCGCCTCGTAGGCATCGCCTCGGCGGGACGACACATCTTCGGCACTCGACTACGCCGTCCACCTCGTAGGCATCACCTCGGTTGGACGGCACGTCTTCGGCGCTCGACTTCGCCGTCCGCCTCGTAGGCATCGCCTCGGCGGGACGACACGTCTTCGGCACTCGACGACACGTCACATCGTCGGCGCTCGACGGCACGTCTTGGGTGCTCGACTTCGCCGTCCACCTCGTAGGCATCGTCTCGGCGGGACGTCACGTCTTTGGCGCTCGACGGCACGTCTTCGGTGCTCGACTTCGCCGTCCGCCTCGTAGGCATCGCCTCGGCAGGACGGCACGTCTTCGGCCCTCGACGACACGTCTTCGGCGCTCGACTTCGCCGTCCGCCTCGTAGGCATCGCCTCGGCGGGACGGCACATTTTCGACGCTCGACGACACGTCTTCGGCGCTCGACTACGTTGTCCGCCTCGTAGGCATCGCCTCGACGGGACTGCATGGCTCCGGCACATGACTCCGCCGTACGCGTAGCTTGTAGGCATCGCCCCGGCGGGACGGCGCGGGGTTCAGCGCAGGAGTTTACTGATTTCTTCGTAGGCATTGCCTCTGGGGTCAACAAGCTACCAGTTGCAACGGCTCACAACTCGGCACCCTCGCGCTTGCTTTCAGGGAACGGGGGGCTGTGGTGGTTGATCACGTCAGCTCGCCCATCGGAATCTTAGTGCTTGCTGTCGAAGGAGTACTGTTGTGGGGGTGGCGCAACCCCCCGTGACTGGGCCGTGTAACTAGTCCAACATGTAATAGGCCCAATAGTGTAGAGGAATATACCAGTGTAAATATACCAATGTACCCTCATCCCTTGTAAGTACTAAGGGGTAGAATGGGGATTTTCCATTCTACCCCACTCATATATATATAAACCCCCAGGAGGGGCAAAGGGGGGACATCCCCTCATTCTCACCACCTCTCTCACAGATCTGGCTCTCCTTTCTCTTCTACTAGTCCCCTTCTCTACTGTTTGGCCCGTAGCCACAACAATAGCCTATTTTGAATTTCTAGCCAGGAAAAGATTTTACATTGTTGTGGTGCCCAAGTCTTCTAGACTAGTGAATTCATTGTGGTTTGAACTGCCCCTAGAAGTTGCACTCTGTAGGAAGAAGCAGCTATGTACTCTCCGTTGGGAGTTAGCTTCCATGCAATTGTGTTAAGGATATCATCACATAGGGTTATGTTTGAAGTGTATCCCTAGATGGAGACTAGCTCATGCATGTGTTGTGGGGTAAGGTCCCCTGTCCAATTGATATCAATTAGCCAGTTGTTTCCTGCTAGGGTAGCACTTAGATTATGGTTTTTCCTCGTAGATGCCCTGTAGATGGTGAGGGTGATATCGCAGAGTCTGTTCCCTTCTGTTCACGTTAAAGTCCAGAAAGATGCCTTCATTCTATTGCCTATCATTATAATAGCGGCCACTGCAAAGAGGCGTCGGTCTTGGTCGTCACACGAAATTTCCATTCCTTGCTAAGGTTTAACTTAAATTCCCCATTGTTGCCATAGCCAGCTTAGCCTAAGTGCCCTAGCAAAGCGTTCTATGTCAAGAATGCCAAGGCCTGTAGGTCTGCAAACTCTATCCCAGCCAACCTTACATTTGCCATTCATTAATTGTTGTTCTAATCTGGCCCAAAGGAACTATGTCATCCATTTATTCAAGGACCTGATCACACATTTTGGTGGCTTGATGGTCGTGAGGAAGTAGGTGGATTGTGCTGTCAGGTCTGATTTGACTAGGGTTTTCCTGCCCACTAGGGTCTTCCGACCTACTAAGAGGCTAGCATACTTGTCTTCCAACGCTTGGAAGTCCACCCTTCATAGTCTTTTATTTGCAAGAGGAAGACCAAGGTACTTCAAGGGGAAGTACGCAAGCTAAGCAAGTAGGCCATGCAATACCCCTTGTAAATTGATGTTATTGTTGTTGATTGGCACCACCTGGCTCTTGTGGAGGTTGGTGTGAAGGCCTGCGGTGTCCTTGAACTTGTGTAGAATTCTGACCAAGGTGCAGATGTCCTTTTTCTTTGGTGCTAGAAAGATAGTGGCATCATCGGCATGAGGGAGGTCCGAAGGGCCGCCACGCGCCACCCTAGACGCCGCAAGCCCCCAAGGTGCGTTGCAGTGTTGAGGATTTTCCTCAATGGGTCTATTGCTAGGATAAAAAGGAAGGAGGATAGTGGGTCACCCTGTCGCAAGTCTCTGCGGTGCTGAATACACCGGGGATCCAATTGAGGAGGACTTTGGAGGTGGCGGTGGAGAGAAGGCAAGAGATCCACTCCCTCCATCATGGTGGGAATCCCCTGTTTTGTAACAGGTTGAGTAGGTATTTTCAGCTAGGGGTGGAAAACGGTAACGGATAATTCGTTTTATCCGATATTTGTATCCGAGAAAACGCAAATGTGGTAAGCAAAATCCGTATTCGAAAATGTTTGTATTTGTGTTCGAGAATATTCGTAACTGTATTTGAGAATATTCGTATTCGCATTCGTTTTCGAGAATATCTGTATCCGTATTCGTATTCGAGACTATTCGATTCGTATTCGATTCGTTTCTAGAACCCATGAAAAATTCGTACGAATTTTGTGATTCAAAATTTGAATTTAGGCGGTTTAAAACCGGTAACCGGTCAAAAACCAGTGAAAAATCGGCAAAACCACTAAGAATCCATTTTATCTGATATTCGTATCCGAGAAAATTCATATTTGAAAATATCTGTATTCGTATTCGAGAATATTCATATCTGTATTTGAGAATATTTGAATTCGTATTCTTATTCATTTTAAAAATGTGGATTCGTATTCGTATTTGAGACTATTCGGTTGTATCCGATCCGTTTCCACTCCTATTCCCAGCAGATCGAGTCAAAGGCTTTTGTGATGTCAAGCTTAAGAAGTAGGGATAGGATTCTGTTTCGATGGTGTCTTCTAGTAGGTTGCATATAGTATTTGTCTTGGATGCATCTACCTCTGATGAAGGTGCTCTAACTCAGGGAGATTAGGTTGTTCATGAAGGGGCCTCAAGGCCAAGATTTTTGTAATGATTTTGGATATGCTGTGTATGAGACTGATGGGTCTACAGTCTCCTGTAGCTTAGTAGCCATCCTTCTTTGGTACCAAAATCAGGCTTGCAGTGTTTGCACCAAGGAAATTGTTGATTCTCAGATTGAAGAATGCATGTAGGGCAGCCATGAAGTCACCGTTTATGATGTCCCAATATTTGTGGTAAAAATTCCCATTGAAACCATTAGGTGCTGGAGCCTTGTCTGCCAGCAGTTGGAGGATCACGGCATGTGCCTCCTGTTTAGTGAAGGTGTCGGCTAGGGTGGCAGATCCAAATGGGGTAGCTGGAGGGTGTCCTAGTTGAAGGATACACCCATAGGCTGGGTCTAACCCAAGATCTAATTGAAGTGATCGAGGAGCACATTTGCTTTATCTTCATGAGACACAGCCCAACCCTGACTTGTTGAAAGTCACTTAATAATTAAAGTTCTTCCTCCTACAGGAGTTTATTTTGATGTGAAAGAATTTTGTGTTTGTGTCTCCTTTGTAGAGCCAGTAGATTCATGCCACCTGCTTCTTCCGAGATCATTCAATCACTGCTAAGCATTCCATCCTTTTCTTTAGGCACACTCGAAGGTCTGTTTCTTTTGGCAAGAGAGGTCAATTTTCCTGTGCGATATCAAAATGTAGGATGATCTCTCGGGCCATATGTAGCTAGAGCTTATTGAGCGGGAAAATTATCTTGCTCCATATTTTTAGCCTTCTCACCTTGTTTGTCAGTTTATTGTTCAGCCTTAGGATTAGGTCAAGTCCTAGAGTTGGTTCTCCCAATGCGTGCTGGACCACTTGGAGGAACCCCAAAAGCCTTTCCAAAAGTTTTCAAAGCAAAAAACTTTTTGGCAGCTGTGGCCCACCTGTATTGGATAGGAGCAAGGGGCAATGATTTGAGTGGGATGTAGATAAGGTGTGCAATGCATCTTTGCTAAAAGATGTGTTCTTTGTGATGTTACAGAGGAATCTATCTAGTTGAACCAGAGTTGGATTGGCTCTTTCATTTCTCCAAGTGTATCTGTGGTTCTGCAGGTGTACCTTCTTCAAGTCGCAGATGTCGAGTGCATTACAGAATCAGGTCATAAGGCGACGATTGAGATTTAGGTTGTTTTTATCACCGGCTTTGTAGATGATGTTGAAATCACCAAGCAGGAGCCAACCGATGTCGTTCGATGGTTGGAGTCATGGATTTCTGCTAGGAACCCCTCCTTGTCACTGTCAACGGTGGGTCTATACACCATTGTTAAAACAAAATGTGTTGAGCATGCTTTGATGGTGACATCTGTTGGATTATGTGGGCCAAGCCCATATAATAAGAATAATTCCTATTAAATCTCAAAGGCCCACTCATGCAAAGGAGGCATGCATGTGACCTTTAGTACCATATTGCTAGTTCTAGGAGAGGAAGACCACCTTAAAAGGGATGGTGCACTCCTAGTCACTTGAGGCATGTGTGGGAGAGAACTAGAGGATAACACGCGCGCGCTCGCTCGCCTCGCCTCGCCTCGCCGGGCCGGGCCGGGCTGGACTGGGCTGGGCTGGGCGGGCGGCGCGGGCGCACGGCACCTGCGTGAATGGTCCGCCAAAATCCGCTTCAGGTGCTTGCGCAGACGCGGCTTCCTTTTGCAGTTTTATCTTTTGCTGTTTTGTGTGGCGGTGAATCCGGTTCGGTTACGAGTTATGGAGAACGTGCAGGCGTCTTGATCACGCGTCCTGGTTTTCTATAAATACGGAGTCGCCGCCTCCATACAGCACTACGCGAAAATCAATCTAGGGTTTTGCCTCCTCCATCCATTGTGCTGCGCCGTCCCACGTAGTCTACTCCGTCCCGTCCGCCGGCGTGCACTGTCGTTCGGGAGAGCAGGTCTCCGGAACCGTCGCTTTCGAAGTCCTGCACTGGGAGAGGGCGAATAAGGTTTTTGGGAAGCGCTCTGCGCGACTGCTCGCTGTAGCTCTGGCTCGTCTTCCTCGTCGTTCGGCTTCGGCGAATCGTCATCGACTTCGTGTCATCCTCACCGTGCCTGCGGCGTCTACATCGGCAAACCGATCAGAACAGAACCATCGGTACGTAACAGTCATGTTCTCCGTATTAGATCTGTTCATGTACAGTTTCCTGGTTTACATGTCTAGATCTTTTATGCCTGTGATGGTTCTGTTATTTTGCGTGCATGATGTCATGATTTATTTATGGAATAAATTAAACCTACATGTGCTTACATATTCAACAATCCAAAAACCTTATTGTAGGCATTGTGGTTTTACTATGGCTGGATTTGCCGATGCACTGAGGCCGGATAAATTCTCCGGTGTGCACTTTAAGAGATGGCAGATTAGGGTCACTCTGTGGCTTACTGCTATGAATGTATTCTGGGTTAGTAATGGCAAGCCTGAAGGTGTTCTTGATGCTGAAAAGCAGAAAGAATTCGAGACTGCCACTACTCTCTTTGTTGGATGCATTCTTAGTGTTCTTGCTGACCGTCTGTGCGAGGTGTATATGCACATGACAGACGCGAAGGAGTTATGGGATGCACTGAATTCCAAATATGGTGCTACTGATGCCAGCAATGACATGTATGTCATGGAGCAATTTCATGACTACAAGATGGTT
This sequence comes from Dendrocalamus latiflorus, assembly GCA_017311315.1. Lineage (NCBI taxonomy): Eukaryota > Viridiplantae > Streptophyta > Magnoliopsida > Poales > Poaceae > Dendrocalamus > Dendrocalamus latiflorus. The sequence continues at coordinate 4,757,204 of CM029624.1, forward strand.
GATAACCGTTCTGTAGTCGATCAGGCTCATGAGATACAGGCCATTGCCAAGGAACTCGAACTCCTGAAGTGTGCCTTACCCGACAAGTTTGTGGCTGGATGTATTATTGCGAAATTACCTTCTTCATGGAGGAATTTCGGAACAGCACTCAAACACAAGAGACAAGAGTACTCTGTTGAGAATCTGATTGGGTCTCTTGAAATTGAGGAGAAAGCTCGGGAAAAGGACGCTGTGTCTAAGGGTGATGGAGGGCAGTCTAGTGCCAATGTGGTACAGAAACCCTCAAACAAGAACAAAGGGAAATTTGTTAAAGCCCAACAGACAACCAACTTCAAGAAGAAGAAGAACAACAACAATCAGGATGATAGAACTTGCTTTGTGTGCGGTGAGCCTGGTCACATGGCCAAGAAGTGCCCACAACGCAAAGGAAAGAAGGCACCTGCAGGACAGACTTCTAAGTCTGTCAACGTGACCATTGGCAAGACTGGAGATGGGACTGGGTATGGTAATTTACCTACTGTTCTTTCAGTTAGTCAATCTACCAATTGGTGGATTGATACAGGAGCTAATGTACATGTGTGTGCTGATATTTCGTTGTTTTCTTCTTATCAGGTCGCCCGAGATTCCTCCGTCCTAATGGGGAATGGGTCACATGCTACTGTTCATGGTGTTGGCACGGTAGATCTGAAGTTTACTTCGGGAAAGATCGTGCAGCTGAAGAACGTGCAGCATGTCCCTTCTATAGACAAGAATCTCGTTAGTGGCTCCCGTTTATGTAGAGACGGGCTTAAGTTGGTATTTGAGTCTAATAAAGTAGTCGTGTCTAAACATGGACATTTTATTGGTAAAGGCTATGAGTGCGGAGGCTTGTTCCGCTTTTCCCTTTCAGATTTCTGCAATAAGACTGTAAACCATATTTGTGGCAGTGTGGATGATGAGGCTAATGTTTGGCACTCACGTCTATGTCATATTAATTTTGGTTTGATGTCTCGGCTTTCCAGTATGAATTTAATTCCAAACGTTTCCATCACCAAAGGTTCTAAATGCCATAGCTGTGTGCAATCAAAGCAACCTCGTAAGCCTCACAAGGCTGCCGAGGAGAGAAACTTGGCACCACTAGAACTCCTGCATTCAGATCTTTCTGAGATGAATGGCGTGTTGACGAAGGGTGGAAAACGATATTTCATGACATTGATTGATGATGCAACTAGGTTCTGTTATGTGTATTTATTGAAAACGAAAGATGAGGCTTTAGACTATTTTAAAATCTATAAGGCAGAAGTTGAAAACCAGTTAAATAGAAAGATAAAAAGACTTAGGTCAGATCGTGGTGGAGAGTATTTCTCAAACGAATTTGACTTATTTTGTGAGGAACATGGCATTATACATGAGAGGACGCCTCCTTATTCCCCCGAGTCAAATGGGATTGCCGAAAGGAAAAACCGCACGTTGACTGACTTGGTGAATGCCATGTTAGATACTGCGGGATTACCTAAGGCATGGTGGGGGGAGGCTTTGCTAACGTCTAATCACGTATTAAATAGAGTTCCTAACAGAAATAAGGACAAAACACCATACGAGGTATGGATTGGGAGAAAACCATCACTTTCTTACTTGCGTACATGGGGGTGCTTGGCGAAAGTTAATGTGCCAATAACTAAGAAACGCAAGCTTGGACCTAAAACTGTGGACTGCGTTTTTCTGGGATATGCTAATCATAGCATTGCCTATAGATTTTTGATAGTTAAAACTGAGGTACCTGACATGCATGTTGGTACAATTATGGAGTCTCGAGATGCAACATTCTTTGAGAATATTTTTCCTATGAAGGATACACATAACACTACTAGTCAACCTTCTGAAATAATTCCCAGTTCAATCACATCACCTGAACCTTTTGAACATACACATGAACTTGTCAATGAGGAGGATGACAGTGGAGCTCCTAGAAGGAGCAAGAGACAAAGGATATTCAAATCCTTTGGTGATGATTTCACTGTGTACCTTGTGGACGACACTCCCAAGTCTATTTCAGAAGCGTATGCATCCCCTGATGCAGACTACTGGAAGGAGGCTGTCCGTAGTGAAATGGATTCCATTATCGCTAATGGAACCTGGGAGCTGACAGATAAACCTTATGGGTGCAAACCTGTAGGGTGCAAGTGGGTGTTCAAAAAGAAGCTTAGGCCAGATGGTACTATTGAAAAATATAAGGCTCGGCTTGTTGCCAAGGGCTATACTCAGAAAGAAGGCGAAGATTTCTTTGACACTTACTCACCTGTTGCTAGACTGACCACAATTCGAGTACTACTTGCTTTGGCTGCCTCACATGGTCTCCTCGTTCATCAAATGGACGTTAAGACAGCTTTTCTTAACGGAGAGCTGGATGAGGAAATTTACATGGAACAGCCTGATGGATTTGTAGTAGAAGGTCAAAAAGGCAAGGTGTTAAAACTGTTGAAATCTTTGTATGGTCTGAAACAAGCCCCTAAGCAGTGGCATGAGAAGTTCGATAGAACACTGACATCTGCAGGCTTTGCTGTCAATGAGGCAGATAAATGTGTATACTATCGTTATGGTGGGGGTGAGGGAGTTATTCTATGTTTGTATGTGGATGACATCTTGATTTTTGGGACAAACATTAGTGTGATAAATGAGGTCAAATCATACTTGTCTCAAAACTTTGATATGAAAGATCTGGGAGTGGCTGATGTAATTCTAAACATTAAATTGGTTAGAGGTGAGGATGGGATTACACTTTTGCAATCTCATTATGTGGAAAAGGTCTTGAGCCGTTTTGGCTTTTCTGACAGCAAGCCTTCTCCAACACCTTATGATCCTAGCGTGTTACTTCGTAAGAATAAGAAAATTGCTAGGAATCAGCTGGAATACTCCCAGATAATTGGCTCACTAATGTACCTAGCTAGTGCAACAAGGCCAGACATCTCCTTTGCTGTGAGCAAATTGAGTCGGTTTACATCTAACCCAGGAGATGATCACTGGAAGGCGCTTGAGCGAGTGTTGCGCTATCTGAAAGGTACCTCGAACTTTGGACTTCATTATACTGGGTACCCGTCGGTGCTGGAGGGTTATAGTGATTCCAACTGGATCTCTGATGCTGATGAGATCAAAGCCACCAGTGGATATGTTTTCACTATTGGTGGTGGTGCTGTTTCATGGAGGTCTTGCAAACAGACCATTTTGACGAGGTCAACCATGGAAGCAGAGCTTGCGGCACTAGACACTGCTATTGGTGAGGCAGAATGGCTACGAGATCTATTGATGGATCTACCTACGGTGGAAAAGCCAGTGCCAGCTATCCTTATGAACTGTGATAATCAAACCGTTATCGCTAAAGTGAACAGTTCTAAGGATAATATGAAATCGTCCAGGCATGTTAAGAGACGATTGAAGTCTGTCAGGAAATTGAGAAACTCCGGAGTTATAACCTTGGATTACATCCAAACAGATAAAAACCTGGCAGATCCCTTTACAAAGGGACTGTCACGGAATGTGATAGATAGTGCATCGAAGGAGATGGGTATGAGACCCATGTGAGTTATCTATGGTAGTAACCCAACCTATGTGATCGGAGATCCCGTGAATTAGGATCTGGGAAAAACAAGCCATTAGTTAACTGAAGGAGAGTAATTTCAACCCTCTCTATGTGAAGATGCAATATTCTCAAAAACTGCAAGGCAGGTTGACTAAGGTCTTAATGTGTTCCATTGGCTTTTAGAAGCGAAGACGCTATCCTGCAGAGCGTTCTTGAAAGAACACACCTATATGAGCCCGACTGTTAGTCGCAGTCTATGGAGATTTTGGGTAATCTCCTACTAAGCTCATGAAGAGACCAAGGAGTATGACTTATACGCTCCAACCAAGGGGTAGCCTACTGGCGGCCTAGTATCAGTTAAGTCTTTAAGTGAAACTTGCTTGCACCAAACTTGCAATTCAAGGCATAGTCCATTGTTCAAGTTGTGAGTAAGTGTAGCTTGGAGTTCTAGGTGGATGTTCAACCTTAATCGGTCTCCATCGAAATACTGATATATAAACAGTACATTGGAATTCAGGCAAATCTCTGTGGGACTTTGAGATCTGGTAGGGGATTGTTGGATTATGTGGGCCAAGCCCATATAATAAGAATAATTCCTATTAAATCTCAAAGGCCCACTCATGCAAAGGAGGCATGCATGTGACCTTTAGTACCATATTGCTAGTTCTAGGAGAGGAAGACCACCTTAAAAGGGATGGTGCACTCCTAGTCACTTGAGGCATGTGTGGGAGAGAACTAGAGGATAACACGCGCGCGCTCGCTCGCCTCGCCTCGCCTCGCCGGGCCGGGCCGGGCTGGGCTGGGCGGGCGGCGCGGGCGCACGGCACCTGCGTGAATGGTCCGCCAAAATCCGCTCCAGGTGCTTGCGCAGACGCGGCTTCCTTTTGCAGTTTTATCTTTTGCTGTTTTGTGTGGCGGTGAATCCGGATCGGTTACGCGACTAATCCGGTTCGGTTATGAGTTATGGAGAACGTGCAGGCGTCTTGATCACGCGTCCTGGTTTTCTATAAATACGGAGTCGCCGCCTCCATACAGCACTACGCGGAAATCAATCTAGGGTTTTGCCTCCTCCATCCATTGTGCTGCGCCGTCCCACGTAGTCTACTCCGTCCCGTCCGCCGGCGTGCACTGTTGTTCGGGAGAGCAGGTCTCCGGAACCGTCGCTTTCGAAGTCCTGCACCGGGAGAGGGCGAATAAGGTTTTTGGGAAGCGCTCTGCGCGACTGCTCGCTGTAGCTCTGGCTCGTCTTCCTCGTCGTTCGGCTTCGGCGAATCGTCATCGACTTCGTGTCATCCTCACCGTGCCTGCGGCGTCTACATCGGCAAACCGATCAGAACAGAACCATCGGTACGTAACAGTCATGTTCTCCGTATTAGATCTGTTCATGTACAGTTTCCTGGTTTACATGTCTAGATCTTTTATGCCTGTGATGGTTCTGTTATTTTGCGTGCATGATGTCATGATTTATTTATGGAATAAATTAAACCTACATGTGCTTATATATTCAACATATAGTATATATAGTTGTATACTTGCTGTGGCGTTAGTCAGATTAATTTGGTCCTATAGTAAGACTTGCATCCAGCTAGTTTTGATTAGTTCTTTGGAGTCTTTCTTATGCCCTTGGCTAACATGCATGCTTGATCTATCACATTGGTGATATTTTTAATGGAGAACTGGAATGGAGACTTCCTAATTGCAGTCAACTAAATAAACGTATTTTCAAGGGTCTCAATTCTTAAGGAAATTAAACAGCTATGAGGAAGACTTTGATCGATGACCCTTCCATTGCATTTGGGCTACCTCTGCCTAGATAATCATGTGTAGATGAAATGTTGATGTGATGCCACCTTGGGTAATGGATTAGTTATTTACTCATTAATTGCCGGCAGTATTATTATAACGATAGAGTAAGTTTTAGTTCTAAATTTGCTAATAGGATGCCAGTTCCCATGAATACTCGTGAGCGATTTCAACATCATGCACTGTTTCAAAAGTCCAAACAAAAGTCATGGATACAGTATGCATAAACATAGGATTAAGTTCCGCTGGCTGAAGAACCTAGGGTTTCAGCAACTATGACAAGAGAACTTATGATTTTCTTAAGTTTACTATTTAAGAAAATACAAAATGAAAAACTATGTCATTTCTTAAATTTACTATTTAAAAAATACAAAACAAAAAACTATGTCATTGATCAAATGGTTTGGGTACTGGTGTCTGGTTGATGTCAAGCTCTATATATAACCGGCAAAAATTGAGATTTTGCCACTCCATTCATCGCCGTATGCCCGTATTAGGATTTGCCACTTTTATCACTGGTTTTGAGGATTTCCCACTATATGTTCATAGAAATAGTCATGCTTTGCTACTTCTCACGTGTTCTGTATTTTTCTCATTTTCTTTCACCCTTTTTTGCAGTGTGAAAGGTTATTTTTGCCCAAGTGCAGAAGCAATTTCATCTTAAGATCAAACGCATAAGCAATCCCCTTATATTAATTTTATTGACATTATTACTCTTGCATGATAGAAGGCACACTTGCTACTGACAGCTTCTCAATCCAAGTTGAACTGATCAGCCAATGATGCTGTGATGAAGTACAATGTGTGTATATAGTATAAGAATATACTTGCTGTGGAGTCAGCTAGCTTGCTCTCATCGATCGGGGTCTAACTTGGTAAAAACTTCGAGTGAATTTAATGGCCGGCAAGAAAGGGTACGCACACCGAGGCGCTCATACTTTAATCATCCGTAAGTCATGGATGATGGCGCCCTTTTCTGTCTTCTTAAGCCATTTTTAATGTATAGTGTATTGATTCGAAGTTAATTTAAAATCGTACCATATAAGTATTTTAGAAACTAAGTTTATTTTTCTCTAATGTATTTGAATCAATTCCTACTAATAACTGGGATCAACATTATATTAAAAAACCACAAAATAATAATATCCTCTCTCTCAACCGTATTCTCTTCTATATAGTTATTTAATGTTTATATGAATTATTTAATGCTTTGAATCGACTTCTAAGTAGAGTCCGATTCTATGTTTTTTTTTGTTAGAATCGACTCCTCCAATGTATTGAATCGATTCAATGTCTTTTCTTCTCTCTCCTCGTTTGAACCGGCTAAAACATAATATTAGAGATGATCTTATTATAAGTCATGATCTCGTCCATGTCCTAGTTCGGCACTCAACTATGGCTGATGGCTATCGTTCTTGTCTTTGTCACTATCCCGGCTATGACCTTATTGCTACTATCTGCTCTCCCATCACCTCACCAAACCCCACTAGGTGTCACCTCACCATTAATATACTCGTAACATCCTTTTTAGTTTATGATTTTTCTCAAATAAATAAATAGGATAATTTTAACCTTTTTCAAAACGTCATATCAGGACAGCCTTTTTGAATGGGCTTATCGACTTATCGGCATTTGGTGCATTCGTACAAGTGCTCACACTAAGGCAAAAAACTATCAGCCGCAGCCGAAAAGAACCCACCCCATGGCTCACGGTGCCTTGTCACCAGTGGCGGATCTAGGAAAAATTTTTGGAGGGGCTGAAGTACCTTCAGCTCGACCTCAGCCCCTTCTACATTATACATCCATGGCTAAAAATTTAGGGGGGGCTCCAGGGGGCTCCAAGGGTCCGGTAGCGGTAGGGGGGGCTCGAGGCCCCCCCCCCCCCCGCCCCACCGCTAGATCCGCCCCTGCTTGTCACATGTATCGTGAGAGAAATCAGGTACGGAAAGATAGCCTACATGGTAACAGCAAGGAGAGGGAGATATTATTACAAATCGATACTAATTCTTACTGATTCTTGCGCTTGGATGTTTTTAATTTCGATTGAATTCACAATTTTGTGAAGAATCTCTCTCTCTTTTCTTTATCATAGCATATAATTTGAATTTGAATTTGAATCTTTGTAGGAGGGCACCCGATGGTGGGCAAATGATGTCAGCATCAGACGGAAGGTGATGATGGTGGAAACGGAGTGGATGCAAACTTGTGAATTGTGACCTTCTTATTAGACAGTGGCATCTGTAAGGGGGCAGGTTCCAAGAGTGACGATAAGACTAGTTGTGGAAGGAAATATAAGTTGAGGGTCACTTTTTGAGGAAAAAAATTGAGAAAAGACTTCAACTATTGACATCCACGTGGATTTGTACAAATTTAGATGTGTCTAGTCATGGTTAACGGATTGTGTCATGGTTTAGGTATCTACCACTCCTAGACAGAGTTCTTTTAGACCGTAACAGCGGACACTCACATATTAAGAATTGTAGAGTCCATGGATAAGTCCTTGACATCATGGAACCCAAGCGTATACTTTCTCATTGATGTACACTTATGTATATATTTAAAAAGTTGGACAACCAAAATTTGAACGGTATAATATGAAGTCACACACGTCTTCGCCGACTGATCAACAGACGGTTCCCTAGCATATGATCAACAACAAATGTCGATGCATAAGAAGTAAAATCGCGAAGTCAATATGCAAACTTTTCTCTCCGAGCACCCTTTGTTTCCAACGAGGGCAGGCATCTCTTGACAAAAGTAAACAAAAATTATGCGCAATCCTCTACTAAGAAAATCATATACAGCCAAGGTCAACAAACTCAAGTCCTCGTATATTAGATCGATGATGCTAGAAGATCGACAGACCACACGTAGGGAAAGCATTTTGGATTGAAATTCGTCGAAATTCGGTTTTCTTGATCTATCTAAAAAAAGCCCAAATTGATTAAAAAAAATCAGCCCATTTCGAAATTTTCGATCCACACCGATCGTTGTCTTGGTCAGTCGTTATCCCAGTGTCTCCTGCCGATCCCCTTGGGCCTTGGCCTCTAGCGCTAATGCTGAAAAACCAGTCTCTCTCTCCTTCCCCATGATAGATCCAAATCAAAACCGTGTGTGCCAGCTGCCGGCTGCGAGGGGAGGGCGACGGCCTCTATTCAAGAAGACTTAGAAACTAGGCGAGCGGTGAGGAGAGGCCAAGTGCCTAGGGGCCTAGGCGGTCAAACTAAAAAAGAGGACAACGGACCGAATATTAGCAATCATGTATATATACATGATATTTAGAAAAAGAAAATTTTTATCCAGAGCAATATTAATGTAAAATAGAGTTGAACTCTTGATGATGATAGCTCTTCGTCTCTTAATGCAAATTTTGATGTAAATACACGTTGGCTTGCATTTTAGCCTCTAATATTTTTATTCCAACCCCTATGCTATTTTTAGGGGTGCAAACGGGTCTGGTTAATCCCGACCGATCCGGCACTGAATCCGATTGGTACCGAATCCGGAGAAAAAAATATGGGTTAGGATATGGTAATAGCAATATCCGTCCGAATCCGATACGTCTTCAAGTTTGATTCCAGGTTAGTGCTACTATTTGACGTTTCATTTTCTTTTGCAATGGTAAAATAAAATCTTCCACATCAGCTATTAAGTAGTAACATCAAGTTCTTGACAGTACGTCCTCCTACTCCATTTGTTGTACTGCATGCATTCCTTACAAACAAGTAGGGGTGCAAACGGGTCGGGTTAATCCCGACCGATCCGGCATCGAATCTGATTTGTACCGAATCCGATTGGTACCGAATCTGGGAAAAAAATACAGGTTAGGATATGGTAACAACAATATCCGTCCGAATCCGACCCGTTTGCACCCCTAGCTATTTTAATTCATACTTGAGGTGGACAATCCTTGAGACGGACATGGAAGATGAATTGAAATCTCTACAAATCGGAAGATATTAATCCAATATAAAGCTATCCAAACAAGTCTTTAATGGGGATGCATGGAACCTAGCTAGCAAGCACGGATGCTTGACTAATGAGTAGTGGGAGATCAATCTGCACAAATCAATCAAATCATTGACCAGAGCTCAGCCCTCCACGCGCACCCGTTGCCTACATTCCATCTCTGCCGTCCACGTGCCATGCATCCGCCAAGCCCATACACCTATATCTATCTCTATTTAGCGCCTCCATTTCCACCGCACAATTCTCATTCACATCTCTACCCGCAAACGCACGTGACACGCATCCAACCCCTTCATCTTCGACATGCTTAGGGTTACGCCCTCTTGGGCCGCCATCGCCCGCAAGGTGACGGGGAAGGGGAAGGAGGTTCTCAATGGGGTGGTCTTCTAGCCATTCGAGGAGTTGAAGGGGAGATCTCCCTCATGCTGTGGGGAGTAGGCTAGTGCTGGCGAGGCCCATGTTTGTCGACTCCATTGCCTCGGCACCACCTGACCGCTCGACCAATCGCTGCGCTGAGCCCGTATACCGCCATCTTGGTCCGCCTTGGACCGTCTCACCGCCTAGCTAGCCTACTACAACCCGAGGCACGGCGGGCCATGCCGCCCGGTGACTAGACGGTGCCTGGGCAGCTACTCAGGCCGCTTTCTTGAACACTGGCGGTGGCCGCCGCCAAGAGAGAGGGAGGTGCCGGCAATGGAGCGTAGTAGTAATAGGAACTAGCCCACCTCGGCATCTGCTCCCATGACAGCTAGGATGCGCTGCCACCGTGCGCCTCTCATCGCTCCGACGCCTGCATGGGCTCATCAGCCACAACCGCACAAGACAACGGCTTGCCGGGGTAGGCCAGGTGGGCTGATGGCTATGTTTGTATTTCTTGAATTTAAATTTGTTTTGATTATGTGACCTAATTTTTCCAATTTTTTAAAATTTTTGAAATTTTTGAATTTCGGATTATTCGTAGGGTCCGAAATACTACCTATATTATTGCCAGGGGCATTTCCAGCCTCCCCTGCACCATGTCACCTTCTATACCAAAAAGTCCTTCATTTTTTTGAAAATACGTATGGGTCCTAACTTTCAGTTTTTCATATATAGGCCTCTGCGTCATGGTAACTCTTTTTCTTCATCATGTGGTACCTAGTATGGCATGGCCCGCGCTTTCGCATCTAGCTTTTTTAAAAACCGAAATTGTTTCCTGTGCGTCACACACCCAACGACCTTGGATGGCCATGAAAATCCCCTGAGCTGCTCCACCCGCCTCAGATCTCCGGGCACCGCTGTCTGGTACCTACCGGCCGCCGCCCTCCTCCTCTGCCGGGCGCCGGCCACCCATGCGCTCCTATCCTCCCTCCACCCTTGGTAGTCTTGCTAAACCCTTTTCCTCCCCTCACCCCGTTTGACACGCAATTCTTCATCTTTCCCCTGCTGGTTTTTCCTCCTCGGTTCTCTAGTGTGCCAAGTTGTGAAATCTTGCGCCTTTTTTTTTGGTTGCTTCAAGTGGCTCCGTGTCGTCCCGTCGCCCGGAGCTGTACGAGAAGATGCGCGGGACCTCGACGAGCGCGGTGCGGCGTTCTTAAAGGGCGGGGAGACGTCGCATGGTCCTATCTGAGAATCTTGAGTACAACATCACTTGGTCCTATCTTTTGAGCCGGTAAATACCAGCCTGACAACAAGGTGCAGGGAAATCTCTTAAAAAAAAGGTGAGGAGAGAACAGAAAAGATAACAGGTTGATGGTACAAAGGGCAAATGAAAGGAAAAACGATGTACATGCTGCTATGCTGGTATCTATTGTCCAGTCAGCTTCATAGTCTCTGATTGACCCTCCAGCTTTGTCATCTCTGATGAGCCTTCTAGCCTTTTTAGACCATCTACACAGTAGTTATTAATATCAAAGTTGGTTACAGCATGAACACCACGAAGCTCAATTGCTGCTAGGTTGTTTGTAATTGTTTTCAGTACAAAGGTGATTGTAGACCGCTGATTCTGTCCAAAATTTTCTCTTAAGCTTACATTCGCTGTCTTACTTACAAACAGTAAAGGTTTTCGGGCTGTATTTTCCACTCCCTCCATTGTCAAAGAACTACACGCATCATCTGCACTGTCTACATTTTTGCAGAACTACATTCAGCAGCAGCAGGAGCGCGAACTCTCCGGACGGCTCTCCACCTTCTTGATGACTGAGGTCATTAACTCAAAAGGAGAGTTTCACTTTGGTAACATCGATTAATACATGTTCAAACATTTGATTCAATTATAATTCACTTTAAGTTATAATTCAGTTGTAACTTTGTTGACAATATATGAAGATTCTTTTGTAATTGATTTTGAGTTATAAATCACTTTGAGTTGTAAATCACTTTGACTAATAATTCACTCTGTCATTTATCTACAATCTGCTTGCTTGTTTTCAGAGGGCATGGTTAACATTTCCTGAGGCTAGCAGAAAATATTTGTTTAGCTATACAAAAAACCATCACAGACGGTTTCTAACAGAAAACCGTCTGTGATGCGTACACCATTACAAACGATTTTTTTGTATTAGTCGTCCGTGATTTGTCAGATATCACATATGGTTATTTTTAAAAACCATCTGTGTTGTGACTTCACAGACAGTTTGGGAGCCATATGTGATAACAATCTGTTATCACTGACATAATAAATCAGACGATTCAAAAACTATCTTTAATGAGGGTTACAAACTGTCTGTGATGATCCTGTAGTGATCTAGGCTCAAAATTTGAGTACCCTCTACCAAAAAGTACTGTACACACCTCCGAAAATAAAAACTCCTCCGAACAGACACGATCGTTCATCATGGTAGATGGTATTAACACGCAACTATAAGTAACCAGTAGATCTTAAACATATATAGAACGTTTCTAAAAAGTAGCCTTTTGATTTCGTACTGTTGTTTTAATCGGAAAAAAATTAATTTCCTAAAACATGCATGGTTAATAGTATACCATTTGGTGTTGGTGGCACATAACCTCTTTCCTTGAGCTCCCGGAGCCTCATGTGGCTAGGGGTGGAAACGGATCGGATACGGTCGAATAGTCTCAAATACGAATACGAATCCATATTTTTCAAACGAATACGGATACGAATTCGAATATTCTCAAATACGGATACGAATATTCTCGAATACGAATACGGATTTTCTCGGATACGAATATCGGATAAAACGGATTCCTAACGGTTTTACCGATTTTTCACCGGTTTTTGACCGGTTACCAGTTTTAAATCGCCTAAATTCAAATTTTGAATCACAAAATTTGTACGAATTTTTCGTATGTTCTAGAAACGGATCGAATACGAATCGAATAGTCTCGAATACGGATACGGATACGAATATTCTCGAATACGAATACTCTCAAATACGGATACGAATATTCTCGAATACGAATACGGATATTTTTGAATACGGATTTTTACTTACCATATTTATGTTTTCTCGGATACGAATACCGGATAAAACGAATTATCTGTTACCGTTTTCCACCCCTGCATGTGGCCCATCAGGGCGGCCGCACTGCCGCCCTAGAGCACGATGCTCGGGAGGCCCAGCCCGGGTTTGCAATTTTGTCAAAAGTTTGTTCATTTCGCTACACTCTAAAAGAAATTAGTGTTCAAATTATTTCGACCCTGTTTAAAATCCTTCTGAGTTCATTGTACCAATCATCACCGAGAGTCAACCAAATCTAAATTCCTTTGATCCAAGGCTTCCTCTCACTGTCTTGATCATTACCCCTCAGCCAAATTTGGGGTTCAAGCACAGGAGTGTTGTTGCCATCATCTTCTTCCTCCGAGCTGACCACCGCGCCGCCATGTTGTTCTTCACAATGATGAGGCATTGGGCCAATTCCTTGCATCCAAAGCACCAACTCCACTTCCGCATCTAAACACCCAACTCAATTTAGTCAGAGAAACGCTGATTGGCCACTACCATGGTCACCCGCCATGGCCACCGCCGCTTCGTGTCACTGGCCAGCACAGGTATGCATCTTGCCACAAACCCATCACTAATAGCCTCCACATGATTCTAGGATTCTATTTTTCTAGTCGCCACTCCCACTCCATGCTTCTGCTCAAATATCTTCAAATTTGGTTGAAATTCGTCCAAAATTCAAACACCCATCCGAACCATTTAATGAAGTTTTGGCTGAAATACCGCCACCCAACTGAAAGAAATTTCAAAGCGAAATCATTTTCCCTCGGCCTAGCTCCCGCGCCACATCTAGCGCAAAGCTCATCAGTGCCAGCTCGGACTCGGATAGGCCATCCGAGATTGTCTCGAACTGGAACCCCTCACGGCCGCGCACGGTGCCCTCGGCCACTAGCACCTGGCGGTGGTTGTGCTCGGTGCTCACGAAGGTGACGTAGAAGCTTGGCGAGCTGCAGTGCTGGGTTGATGTGGCTGGTGCACAGATACGACACCACCACGATGTGCGGCCTCGCCATGTCACAAACAGCGCTCTTGTCATCTTGTGTATGCTGTATAGGATACCGACATGCTGTGCAAGCTCGATAGATCAATCTGTTAGTTTCTGTGCTAGATCGCAAGACCTCATTGGTTTTGCAATGATGTTGTGATAGATGTGATGGGCACTTTGGGAATTTTCCCAAAATTTTTGCTTAAAAGAAAATCAAGGGAAAAGAAAACCGGTGGGCCCATTTGTAAAGGTTTTATTGATCATATACCCTCCTGGCCCACGCGTCAGTGACTTATGATGACCCCACATGTCATTGAGGTGGGAGGGTAAATCCTGAATTTCCCAACTAAGGGGAGGGTATATGATCCAATCCCCCATTTGTAAAAGAGAGGAGAAAGAGATATGGGCGACGTGCGGATATGGCGGCAGCCGTTCGGTTGCACTGTTGCCTCATCTCCGGTTGCTTCACCTTCCCTCAAATCTGAAAATGGAGAAGTCGAGGGGTAGATTGAAGAGCTCATCTCCCGATCTGAAATCTGGTGATAGCCATTTGATTTCTGTCACTGATTTTGGCATTGGTAGCGGCTTGGCTTCAGTGGACTCACCAGTCTTTGGGGTCTCGATCCCTATTCCGGTGAGTCCAACACTGATCTATGTTCTTGTGCATTCTTGCTGGTTGCTCGGCTTGGCTCTCTAATCCTTGGGGGGTGTGGTATCTGGTGTGTGGCTTGTGCGCTTAGTGATCTACCGAGCTCTCTGTGATCTTTGTGCAACAATAACCCGTGCCTTGACTTCTTGATTTGATAAGCACTGAATAGGAAGTAGGGCTTTGTATCCCCAATTGCCTCTCCGGTGATTCTTTAGTATTCGTCAGTGATTGGTTTTCTAGGACATCATCTCCGACAAGCCTAGCCCCTGCTCGACCATCACGGTGGCTTGGAGTGCCACCACTCTGTGAGCTTGCTCTCTACTTGTTTTACTGTCTATTGTACATTTGTTAGCTGTGCTAGTTAATTTTTTCTGAAATTTGTGGTAAGGTCTAGCACAGGGAGGACATTTGCATGTTGGGTTGTGGGCTTGTGAATTGCTCAATGAGGATCTCTGTGAAGTTGAAATCACAGTGACAATTTAGACTTTTCTGCTAGTGTGATCTCTCATATGTCAGATGATTATCTCCGCTGAGTGTAGCTGATAACTTTGTCACTCACATTGATACTGTCTTTGCTCAGTCTTGCTTATTGTTATAGTTTGGCTTTGCCAAAAATTCATATCTGTGCTGATTTTGCATTGCCGAATTTACATGCTCTTTCTGCAGTAGCATTACTCTATTATATGCGACTGATTTCAGTTGAAATCTGCTATCTCTGTATGCTCTTGACTTAGATACTGCACCGAGGTAATATTTGCTTGATCAAACTAGTAGAAGTTTAGGGAATCATCACTGTGATTGCTGAAAACTGACACGAGTGGTAGAAGGCCAAGTTTCTTTTAAAAACTTGTGCAACTCCTCAAACTGAGAGCAAAAGACAATCATTAATATGTGCATTATCCTAGATTTATATGCTCACATGCTTGTTCTATTGAATATATTGCAATATGTCAATGTTCAAATTTGTTTATCTGTCATTTTCATATTGCCATATATATATATGTGTGTGTAAGTGTGCGCGCTATTGTGCTTAATTATAATTGGAATTAAAATAAAAATATTGCTAAAATCGCTTAATTAGTTGGAGTTGTTGTGTGCCGTTAGTCAGATTAACTAGCAGCATAGGCGCGGCGACACGCCGCGCCAGCCACCGTGTGCACCGAAGTAAAAGAGGCGATAATTTCTGAGGAGTTTTTTTAAAAAAAATCGAGGGCACATGCGTATTTTCGAAAAAGTTAAAGGGCTTTTTTCGTAAAAATTGAGGACCCATATGTAATGAAATGAGGACCCGTACGCAATTTAGAAAACCGCGGGGCGCCATCCTGCAAATTGGAGGGGGTTTTCAGAAACATTCGCCGCAAAAAACCACCAGGGACCTTTTCGCGAGGAAAAAGGACCTATTTGCGAGGAAAAAAGACCTGTACGTAATTTCCGGAAAACAGAAGGAATCTCCCTCCCCCGGCCGTACCGAAATCCCCGCGCCACGCGCCGGCTGGAGCGCGGGCGCGGGGTGACATGGCCGAGCGGGGGCGCGGCGTTTCCCCCGGTCGTAATAGGGGTTTTATTCGGTCCTGTAGTAAGACTTGCATCCAGCTAATTTTGATAAGTTTTTTGGAGTCTTGTTCCGCTCACCTCCTAAGGCAATGTAAGAAGCGTATGACAAGGTAAAAATCTCAGCGAGAGCCATTGGTTCCATGTCACTTGCTGGCGCACTCCACTCCCACTTGGCCTCTTTGTCGAAAACAATGTCACGTGTCATGTGCATGTGCTTCTCAACCTGGTCAAACACCCGATATGACTTGGAGCTACCTTCATAGCCGATGAAGACCATGGGCTTGCCTCTATCATCGAGCTTCTTTAGATTTAGCGTGACCACCTTCACGTGCGCCACACAAAGAAACGTATGGATATAACGCATGTTTGGCCACCTCCCGTACCACGCCTCGTAAGGTGTCTTGCCCTCAACACTGCATGTTGACATGCATTTAAAGATGTGGACTGCTATCTTCATAGCTTTGCCCCCAAAATCTCCTAGGCATGCCTTTCACCTTCAATAGTCTTCGCACCATTGCGACCACCATATGGTTGCAGTGCTCAACAATGTCATTATGTTGCAGTGAATATGGCACCATAAGATGCCAGTTGACACCACGGTCAGAGCAGTACTCATCGAACTCCACGGAGGTGAACTCGCCAATGCGATCTGTGTGGAGAGTCCGCAACTTGAGGCCAGACTGCACCTCAATGCCTGCCTAGAATTTCTTGATGGCTACCGGTGCCTCATCCTTCAATGCCAGGAGCACCAACCACATATAGCGACTAAGATCATCAACCAAGAGTAGAAAATATTTCTTGCCACCTAGTGTCATGGGCGTGATGGATCTGCACAAGTCAGCGTGCATGAGATCTAGAGGGTTCTCCTTATGGTAGTTTGCCTCCTGCGAGAACGGAGACCGCCGTTGCTTGCCCGCCAAACAACTATCACAAATTTGATCCACCTAATCAATTTGTGGCAGTCCACTCATCATGGCCTATTGTGCAAGTGTATGGAGCGAACCGAAGTTTAGATTCCCATAACGCACATGCCATCGCCAAGCTTCTTTGCTGCATCTCACTGCCAGGCACACTGGCTGTGACACATCAAGATTGAGAATATACAACCAGTTTCTGGTCCTTTTACCTTAGCGAGGAGTTGGCGTTGATGGTCACGGATCCATAGCATGCCATCCTTAATGAACGTTTGGCACTCATTCTTGTCGAATTGTCCAAGGCTCACAATGTTGCTTCTTAGGCGAGGGATGTCAAAGACGCCCATTAACGCATAGTGCTTGTTGTTGTGGCACATGAATAGCACCATTTTGCACCGACAAATGTCGATGATGGAGCCATCACCAAACTTCCAGCTCGGTAAAGCTTGCCTTGCACCCGGATATATGATTGCTTGCCTCGGTGTCTAGGTACCAGGCATCATTGATGTTCTCCTCTTGGCCAAGTTGAACTTGCGTATGCACCTCATTGAGCATGATGTCGCCAATTGGATCCCTGCAACGCCTCGTGAGAGTGCGCACTTGCACCATAAACAAGGTGGGTTTGTCATCCTAAGCTTGTGTAAGGTTGACCAGCTCCTTACACTCTTGTCGTGGCTTGCGACACTCGCTAGAGTAGTGCCCGTAGATGCCGCAATTGAAGCACTTGACCTTCAACTTGTCACGAGTGCTTCCAGATGCTGCAGCCTCCTTGCTGTTGCAATTGCCTTGCTGCATCCACTCTGCCTGCCGTGGCTGTGGCTCTTTCCGCTGGAGCCACTCTCGGGGAACTTGGTATTGTCCGAGGAAGCCTTACCTTGCTTGCTCTTCTTCATTCACGCTATCCACTCTGATGCGGGGGATTGGCCGATCTTCACGGCGTAGGATCGATGAAGATAGTTTGGATCCGTGCAACCTGACGAATCGATGGCACCAACCACTGTTAGAACAGCAACCTAGGACAAAAGAATTTGCCCAACCATACGCTCGTGATCCCGTCTACCCGACCACCAAGTAGACGCGTTGTCGCTCCTGCCAATCACAAGGAATCACAAGAACGATGCGGAAGAATGCCCGATTCCCCTCTAGATTGCAATCATATGCCAAACCCTAGGAGGAATAAGTGCATGGCTATCTGAAAAAAATAGTAGATTGATTCATAGTGGTTTGTTTACAAAAGAAAACGATCTAGCTATTTATGACGCACGCGGTCTCCTAGCCAAGAAAGAAAAACGGGATCCGAAACCGACTCAAAGTTGAGCTCGGCTAAAAAAAGTAGAGGCACGCAGGCCTTCATGAGAAATAAAAAAAGAACTAATGAATTGGAAACAAGCTTCCGTGAGAAGTTATGGGCCACATGACTTAATATGACTTTAAGTGCTCTTCCTTAATCCATGCATGCTGGTTATGGGCCACGTCATGATACATGCATGCATGTCTTTGACTAGAAGTTGGCTTCAAGGCTTGTACACAAATCTTGCATTTGGAATAGTTCTCTCACGTGCAGAAAAGCCATGTTTATTCTTTTGGTGTTGGCCTGCATGTGTTCTCTGCATTGCTCTGCTGACTAAATTTTGTTACGTAGAAACCTAAGAATGATTAAAATACCAGTATTAGGTAGTAACTAGTTCTCATAAAATTTAAAGCCAAAATTAATTAGGAGCGAGTTCACCTGTTAATGAATCTTTTTAACTCGTGCTCGCGTAATCGGTCCAGTTGTGATGTCCTCATCATCTTGTACACTCGAAGTGATGGACGATACGCTAATGTCGACGAGACCTTCTAACCGCATCTTCACTTTAGGCTTGTACAGATCGAGTATGAGCATGTATATAATTAAATAAAATAGTAGTAACTCTGTATCTCTAAATATAATAGTTAAAGACCCAATTAAATTAGAGGTCACCTGATAATATTTAATGCGGATCAATAATTCCTTCCAGTTAAATAATATATTTAACTGAGAAGTACAAGACATGAGTGTATCCACGTCACACTCCCTCTGTGAGGAGTAAGTGGTCACCCGCACCACCACTGTCACTAAGTTTGAACCTCTCCTCGACGGCCTTGAACTAGCTGACGAGCTCTTCAACTAAGAGTGTCCTCAGGTCAAGCAGCTGCTCAATTGAGATGGTCACTTGCATGAACCTGCTTTGCATGACACAAATGAATTTCTTGACAGCCTTCTCGTCCTCCAATGTGTCTCCAAGTGCGTGGAGATTGTTGATGATGCCGTTGAGTCTTATGGCGAAGTCGTCCACTGATTCACTGTCCTTCATGTGGATCGACTCAAACTCCTTGTGCAACATTTGCACCTTTGCCTACCAAACTCTCTCGACACCCATGCGCATTGAACGCACGATCTCCCATGCCTATTTGGAAGAGTCCTTACCGCTAGTGTGGACAACATCTTCGCCAGCACAGCTTACAAGATTGCGGACAGAGCCATCCTGTTGACACGGTACTCAACATCGCTGGGCTCATCTCCCAAACTCTGTAAGCCTGGAGATCGACTCTCATGAGAAGAGCTCTATCGTGGTTACAGACCAAACAGTGAGATGAGAGTATGGTAGTGGAGATGTTAGGTGAGCAATGCTTGGGGGCTTCCCCATGGCCTGGATGGCTTTATATATATATATATTCACATAGGGAGCATTTTACAATTACGTTCTTACACCCAAGTATCCCTCTCAAGGGCATTTATGTCATTATACATATCCCATTTTGGGCTTTACAACCTTCTAACAAACCGGCTGGGCTTAGGTGGGGGCCACCCCTACAACAGGAGCCTCTCATTGTGAAGGGTTTCACGGGCCGAAGCCATGTTGTTGAGCCATTTGGCCCCCTCCGTCCCTGCGGCCTGTGACTTTCTGTGATCTTGGGTAGAAATGCATTTGCCGGCGCAGCCCAGCTTCGCACCGAGGATACGGAATCGAACTGGCTGCCAAAGCCATCTCCAGCCACGAAGTCCTTCAGCCGCGGAGTCAAAGTTGCCGGCGGAGCCGCCTCGCCGAGTCGAAGCCGAGGCGAGGTCGGGCTCAGCTTGCGGATATGTTGTGGAAGCACGGGGCAGGTTTGCCCCACGTTCATGATGTCGGAGTCGAAGGCGGGTTCACGGAGGCGGAGTCGACGTCGAAGTCGAAGTGACTGGCTAGTGGCCTACCGACAATGCATTAATGGCCCCGAGAGTCGCGCCGACCACTAGTGCGCGATGGAAGGTGGACCATGTCATGCGGCCGCACGACTGCAGTCGTGCGTTCGTTTCCAAGGGTGCGAACACCTGGCAGGACATGATTGGCGCGTCGTGAGGTATAAGGCATCATGCGCACACTCCACCGCGACGCTTCGCCTCCCGCCGGTTGAACTTCCGCCGGTTGGCGCTACCGCTGGTTGCACTTCCCGGCCAGGGGAGACGGGTTTATGTATGCCGCTACCACTGCAGCATCGTCCTTCCGCACCCTTGGCTATTCGCTACGTTGCTTTCTGCTCGGGCGCGCTATGTTCCTGCATGTGATGCGTAGCCGGGTGTGGCCAGGATGATCTTGTTCTTAAAAATAGGTCTGCCTGGTTCATCTACATTCTCTGAAAGCCCTGTTTTATAGTAGGATTAGCGCCAATTGACGCGATCAGAGAACGCTGATGAATTGAAGGGGGTCTATTTTTGGGTTCGGTCAAAACTTATCGCAGATCAGCGGTCGCGCTTCCCGGTCGTGGGGAGCGAGGGGGCTTTATATACTTCTTTGGCATTGCGCCGGCGTTCTCCTTCACCTGCCCCCTGCAGGAGCTGGTCCATCAAGACGAAGCCGAGTCTGCATCCAACTTCGCTCCGCGGACATGCAGGCGAAGCGGGATGCGGAGTCGTCCCTCGTATACGAGGCTGAATCGGAGGGCCGACTCAACCCTCGGACATGGAGTCGAAGTGGGCTCTTGAGTCATCGTGCGAGCTCGAAGTCGGGGTGGACTCCGAATTCGCCGTACAACTCGAAGTTGAAGCGCAGCTAGGTAGCTCGTGGCTTGGCAACGGTGCTTTAATGACACCCGACGTGCAGCGGGAATTGCACGACTTTGCGGCACACGATCGGCATGTCTTGCGGTGTCAGCGGCCACCTGGCTGCAGCCGCGCACTTTTTCCCGGTGGGGCATGACGCGTGGCTACACGTGATTGGCACGTCGTGCGCTGTCATGTGTCCGCACAACCGCGGTCGCTCGTCCCTTCCCAAGAATGTGGGACGTGTGGAGGCACATGATTGGCGCGGTCGTGCGTTCCTCCCCGAGAGAGTGGGCCACCCGGTAAGACGTGGTTGGCGTGTCATGCACTGTCAGGTAGTCGTAGGACCGCAGCCGTGCGTTCCTTCCCGAGAGAGCGGGCCACGCGGCAAGACGAGGTTGGCGTGTCGTGCGCTGTCAGGCGGTCGCACGACCGCGGCCGTGCGTTCCTTCCCGAGAGAGCGGGCCACGCGGCAAGATGTGGTTGGCGTGTGTGCGCTGTCAGGCGGCCAGGCGACTGCGCGTATTCGGCCTCCACTGGTTGCGCTTCTCGATCGTGGGAGGCGGACAGTTGGGCACTCGCCGGTTGCACTTCCTGATCGTGGTGGAGGCGAGCGGTTCGGCTTCCGTCGGTTGCGCTTACCAGCGGTGTGGGAAAGGGGCTTTATATAACCCTTTGGCATCGCGCTGGCGTTCTCCTTCACTCGCCTCTTGTTCCCTTGCCCTCTTTGACTTGCGCACTATGCTGTCGCCTCCTTTGGTGCCGCTATTCACCATAGGCGCCGTACTTCTCGTCGTTTGGCTCCCTGAGGACAATGGCTCGCGGCGAAGAACGTGTTCACTGGGCTGGTGGTGGGACTACATCAGGGAGGCCACGGCGAAGGCGGCGCTACGACGGGTCTTGCATGGTGAGGGGGACTTCGGACAATGGCTTGACGAAGTTCCACGGCGCAACAAAGACGGTGCCGCCGTCCCGGAGCATGGTGCGAACCCACAGGTGTGATGCCGGGGTCCTACTGTGTAGGCGTGCGTTGCAATGTATGCGCTCTTTTTGTAAGCTAGCGCCCTATGGCCCGCCCTTAATGTGGAAATCACCCCCGTGTTCTGATTACTTGTACTGTATTGCCCCGGGCAGATGCTTGATAGGGGCTGGTTGCTAGTCTCAGACCTCATGGTTTGACGGCGTGTTCAACATTGGGGGTGGACGGAGGACTCGTTGAACTTCCGGGCGGCCCGGACTTCAGCAGGTGAGACTTCGACGTAGGAGTATATTAAGGTGGAATCGGATGAGTAGCGACCTTAAGTACTCGAAGGCACTTGTAAACATTAGCTTTTCGCAAATGTAATTGCCAAATATCAATAATCATTCTTTTATGAATGCAATAAAGACTTTGGTTGGAGTACATGTCCCTGTCGCTTTTCACGATCACGTCTGTCTCCAACCAACTCATAGGAATAGCGCTCTGTCCTCATGCTCCCTAGCCGAGGTAGACGCTCGAGCGCTCCGTCCCCTACGCTTCGAAGCGGTGGCAGCAGAGCTGACGCCTAGCCGAAGTAGACGCTCAAGCGCTCCGTCCCCTACCCTTCGAAGTGGTGGTAGCGGAGCTGGCGCCTAGCCAAAGTAGACGCTCGAGCGCTCTGTCCACTACCCTTCGAAGTGGTGGCAGCGGAGTTGGTTCCTAGCCAAAGTAGATGCTCGAGCACTCCGTCCCCTACCCTTCAAAGTGGTGGCAGCGTAGCTGGCGTCTTGCCGAAGTAGACGCTCGAGCGCTCCGTACTCTACCCTTCGAAGTAGTGGCAGCGGAGTTGGCGTCTAGCCGAAGTAGACGTTTGAGCACTCCGTCCCCTACCCTTCGAAGTGGTGGCAGCGGAGCTGGCGCCTAGCCAAAGTAGACGCTCGAGCACTCCGTCCCGTACCCTTCAAAGTGGTGGCAGCGCAGCTGGCGCCTAGCCGAAGTAGACGCTCGAGCGCTCCGTCTCCTACCCTTCGAAGTGGTGGCAGCGGAGTTGGTGTCTAGCCGAAGTAGACGCTTGAGCGCTCTGTCCCCTACCCTTCGAAGTGGTGGCAGCGGAGCTGGCGCCTAGCCAAAGTAGACGCTATCCTTCGAAGTGATGGTAGCGGAGCTGGCACCTAGCCGAAGTAGACGCTCGAGCGCTTCGTCCCATACCCTTCGAAGTGGTGGCAGCGAAGCTGGCACCTAGCCGAAGTAGACGCTCGAGCACTCCGTCCCCTACCCTTTGAAGTGGTTGCAGCGGAGCTAGCGCGTAGCCGAAGTAGACCTCGAGTGCTCCGTCCCCTTACCCTTTGAAGTGGTGGCACCAGAGCTGACGCCTAGCCGAAGTAGACACTGGAGCGCTCCGTCCCCTACCCTTCGAAGTGGTGGCAACAGAGTTGGTGCCTAGCCAAAGTAGACGCTCGAGCACTCCTTCCCCTACCCTTCGAAGTGGCGGCAACGAAGCTGGCGCCTAGCCGAAGTAGACGCTCGAGCGATCCGTCCCCTACCCTTCGAAGTGGTGGCAGCGGAGCTGGTGCCTAGCCGAAGTAGACGCTCGAGCGCTCCGTCCCCTACCCTTCGAAGTTGTGGCAGCGGAGCTAGCGCCTAGCCGAAGTAGACCCTCGAGCGCTCCGTCCCCTACCCTTCGAAGTGGTGGCAGCAGAGCTGGTGCTTAGTCGAATGACTTTGCGCTTGTTTATACTCCTTAAGGGTGCACGCGGAGACTTGAATCCGCGTGGCTTATTTATACTCCGTTGAGTGGACGCGATGGCCACACGTCTTAT
Source organism: Dendrocalamus latiflorus (assembly GCA_017311315.1). NCBI lineage: Eukaryota > Viridiplantae > Streptophyta > Magnoliopsida > Poales > Poaceae > Dendrocalamus > Dendrocalamus latiflorus. The sequence goes on from CM029624.1 coordinate 4,780,903, forward strand.
TTATGCTCCGTAGAGTGCACGCGGAGGCCGCGCATCTTTTTTATACTCACGAAGAGTGCACGCGGAGACCGCGCGTCTTGTGTATACTCACGTAGTGCACGTGGAGACCGCATGTCTTATTTATACTCCATAGAGTGCACGCGGAGACCGCATGTTTTATTTATACTCACGAAGAGTGCGCGCGGAGACCGCATGTCTTATTTATACTCACGAAGAGTGCACGCAGAGACCGCGTGTCTTATCTATACTCCGTAGAGTGCACGCGGAGACCGCGTGTCTTATTTATACTCACGAAGAGTGTGCGCGGGGACCGCGTGTGTTATTTATACTCACGAAGAGTGCGCGCGGAGACCGCGTGTCTTATTTATATTCACGAAGAGTGTGTGCGGAGACCGCATGTCTTATTTATACTCCGTAGAGTGCACGCGGAGACCGCGTGTCTTATTTATACTCACGAAGAGTGCGCGCGGAGACCGCGTGTCTTATTTATACTCACGAAGAGTGCGCGCGGAGACCGCGTGTCTTATCTATACTCCGTAGAGTGCATGCGGAGACCGCGTGTCTTATCTATACTCCGTAGAGTGCACGCGGAGACCGCATGTCTTATTTATACTCCGTAGAGTGCACGCAGAGACCGTGTGTCTTATTTATACTCCGTAGAGTGCACGCGGAGACCGCATGTCTTATTTATACTCCGTAGAGTGGACGCAGAGACGTCATGTCTTATTTATACTCACGAAGAGTGCGCGCGGAGACCGTGTGTCTTATTTATACTCACGAAATGTGCGCGCGGAGATCGCGTGTCTTATTTATACTCATGAAGAGTGCGTGCGGAGACCGCATGTCTTATTTATACTCAGGAAGAGTGCACGCGGAGACCGTGTGTCTTATTTATACTCAGGAAGAGTGCGCGTGGAGACCGCGTGTCTTATTTATACTCACGAAGAGTGTGCACGGAGACCGCGTGTCTTATTTATACTCACGAAGAGTGCACGCTGAGGCGGGCCTCCGCATGTCTTTACACAGAATGAGACAAGTTTCGCAAACGATGGACTTTATTAATGTCCCGTTTGCGCGGGCGAGCGATTACAAAAGACAGGATACTAACTGCTGACCGCTTGAGGACAAGGACGACGCTGACCGCTGTTGCTGTGGTGGCGAGGTAGAGCAAGAGGGGAGCCTCTAGTGCTGGAGTGACCAATGTGGGAAGGCCTGCAAGGTGCTTCTTGAGGTCGTCGGAAGCCTTCGCTCTGTCGTGTCCGCCTTAGGATTCTCAGTGGACCTTGCGGTGCGGGCCCCGAGCACCAAGCTCTATGCGCCGGGCGAGGTCCTGATCACCGAAGGTGGTGATGATACCTTGCGGGCCCGGGAGCTTCATGCATAAGAAGCCATGGTGTGGGACTGCCCCGAAGGAGTTGCAGGTTGGGCGCCCCAGTATGGCTTGTATGGGTACGAGATGTCGACGACGTCAAAGGTGAGTCTTCGCTCCTCGCATTGTCGCCTTGGCCAAAGGAGACTTGCAGGCGTATCTGGCCAAACGCCTTCAGCGGCTGACCCCGAAGCTCTGCAGTGGGATTCCCGAGGGGCCCAAGCGACTCCGGGGAATCCCCATTTGGTCGAAGGCCGCCGCTAATAGGATGTTCGCGGAGCTGCCTCCATCGACCAGGACGCATTTGACATCGCATCCTGCGATGGCGACCTAGATGACCAGGGGATCTTGGTGAGGGAACTCCACGCCCTCAGCGTCAGCGGTCGTGAAGGTAATTTTGTGCTGCGACCACTCCGGCGGTGCTTGCGCCAGGTACGCTGCCACATGGTGTAGCCTCCGCATGTAGGCCTTTTGTTGCCACGCCGAGGAGAACTTCAGTGAAGAGCCCCCGGAGATGATGTTTATAATCCGACGCTGGGCTCCCTTCAGGGCCTGAATTCGCAAGGGGCCTTCTTGGGGCTGCTGCATGTGGGCCACGACGGGCGGCCCCGCTTCCAGGGTTCTATCCCTGGCGACGCTTTGACGGAGCACCGCAATGGCAGTGCATGCCCGCGTGTTGTGGTCACCTCGGTCATGCACCTCGCACCACATGCCGTAGTGCTGGTCTTCTTGTTTTGCACGGGGTCTATCGTCACGACCCCGGCCACGCCCTCGCCCTGGCCTCGGCGACCTCACCCACGACCGGCGAGGGCACTGTCTTCAGAGCCGCCCTTGATGTCGAAGACATAGCGGGCCCTCTGGGATCTGCGTTGGCTACGTTGGACTTGTCACCCGACGAGTCCTTATGGTTGACGTCCTTGCGCTCGGGGGCGTCTTTCGAAGACTCTTGCTTGTGCTTGCCCTTCGAGGAGCCCTCCTTCCTCGGTGAATCTTTGTTCTTCGACGAGTCCTCTGCTTGATTAGTGTCGAAGTCGTTGCCTTTGCGCCGTTGTGCGTCCTCCTCTGCCCTCGCATACTCTTCCATCTTATCGAAGAGCTTCGCGACTGTCTTGATTGGCTTACTCGCGTTGTACTCGGCCAACGGCCTCGGGCGGAGGCCTTGTATCACTGTGTTGATAATGGTTGTCTTGTTGACGTCCTTGACCTGGCAGCAGACCTTAGCGAAGTGCTTAAAGTACTCTCGGAGCTTCTCCGATGGTTTTTGCTTGACAGCGAAGAGCTGATCCGCGTTGACGCGCTCGACGTAGTTCCCCTAGAAGTTGTTGTAGAGGCGGTCGCGGATCTGCTCCCACGCATAGATGGAGTTTGGCTCTGGTGAAAAACCAAGGGAGCGCCACTCCCTGCAGCGCGAGGGGGAGCCCCTTCGATTTGGTGGTGTCGTCTCCGCCTGCAGCTTCAATGGCGGTCTCGTACACGCGCACGAACTCCCGAGGGTCCGTGTCGCCCTTGTACGGCTCGATGGCATTGGGGAACTTGAAGTCCTCCTACCATACCGATTGCTGCAGGCCTGCGGAGAGGGGGGACTCCGGATCCACGCGCCGCAGCGGGACACGACTGGCGGTAGGGTCGTCGCAGTTGTCTGCTCGCTCTGGCATGGGCTCAAGCGCGGCCACTGACGGGACTTGTTGGCTCCGAGCCTCTTGTATATCCCGCACGGCTCCGCGGAGGTCGCCAGCTCCTGTTGCAGCGTGCCGAGGGCCGTTAGTAGAGCGTTCTCCACCGTCAACGTGGTTGCGGCAGTTGGAGCAGCGGGTTGCACCGTCGGGCTGGCAGCGACCACGGCTTGCACTCCAGAACTGCTTGACGCGTCGGTGCGGTGGGCTCCGGAGTCGATGACAAGACTGGCGTTGCCGCCAAGGCCACCTGCTGCTCCCGCGCTGGGCACGGTGTCGGCGGCCGTGGTAGCACAGGCATCGACGTCACCACTCCCGACGACCCGATCGGTACCCGCGCCGATCGCCGCACCGACGATTGGGGCGACTGTCGCGCCACGAGTGTCGAGGTCAGTAGCCGCAGCGGCGGCGCTGTCGCCTGCACCCATAGCCGACGCCGAAGCCCTCGCATTGCCGAGCGTCTCTTTCGTACTCCTCTTCTTGTTTGCCGCCGCCGATGATGAAGCCTTCTTTGTTGCCATCCTTCTTCAGATCTTGGAGCTTGCTCTTGTCTTCTCCACGGACGGCGCCAACTGTCGTGGTTACAGACCAAACAGTGAGATGAGAGTATGGTAGTGGAGATGTTAGGTGAGCAATGCTTGGGGGCTTCCCCATGACCTGGATAGCTTTATATATATTCACATGGGGAGTATTTTACAATTACGTCCTTACACCCAAGTATCCCTCTCAAGGGCATTTATGTCATTATACATGTCCTATTTTGGGCTTTACAACCTTCTAACAGGCCGGCTGGGTTTAGGTGGAGGCCACCCCTACAACAAGCCCAATCAGGGTAATTCGTGTGTGTGAGCGTGGGATAGTGCACTTGCACACCCACCTCCTTTACCTGCTGCACCACCAACTGTCGACCACCAATACCGCCAGCGCCATCATGCTGGTCATCACCTACATCACGGTCCCTCAGTGCAGGAGGGGATTTCGATCTGTCGACAGACATCAGCACCATATGATCAAAGTAGTACCGCTCTAACACCAAATGTCGGCAAAGAACCGGCCGCTAACACACACGAACACCTGGACTCACACAAGCGAACACCCGAGGAAAAATAGAGAACTCACGAGATTTTTGCGCTACGATCAAGCTGCAGCTTTTCAGTTTTCTTCTCCGCTTATTACAGCTAGAAAATTTAGGAAATGGATACAAGTAAATGCGGCCAGCAAATGCGTCAGGATCCAAAACAGTTGCACCATCCCATGACCTGGTGATCGGCGTGGCCACTAACACATTCACGCACTCAATACAATTACATGCACGGCATTATGTCTACCATGCATAATAATACGAAGCTAGTGAATTATTTAACAAGAAAAGTAACGTGCAAAGCTATGAAATAGGGTGCGACAAGATTACTTAACACAGCCAACTCTTCAGGCTTCAGACTAGTTGAGACTTGAGAGAGTTGATCGCTCCCACAATGCTCTGCATGTTCTCGCACGACGACCCGCCGGGGCGAGCGGCCTCCTCCGCCTTCGTTTTCCACCTAGCCGCGCTCCTCCGCATCTCGTCTGCCACCATCGCCTGCCTGACATGGCCGGCGATCTGCTCCCTCCTCACCTCCACGTCCAGCCGGAGGCCGACGCCCCACACCTCGCAGGCGTACTTGCAGTTGGTGTACTGGTCCGCGAACACCGGCCAGCACACCATCGGCGCGCCGGCGGCGATGCTCTCGCAGGTGGAGTTCCAGCCGTTGTGCGTCAGGAAGCAGCCAACGGCCGGGTGGCGCAGCACCTGCTCCTGCGGGCACCAGGCGGCAAGGCGGCACCGGCCCGCCGTCTCCGCGACGAACTCCGGTGGCAGCGCTGCCAGGCCAGAGACGCCGGGGACGAGGTTCTCCCTGATGACCCACAGGAACGGGTGGCCAGTATCTGCGAGGCCCCACGCGAACTCGGCGAGCTGGCCGGCGGAGAGGACGATGAGGCTGCCGAAGTTTACGTACACGACGGAGCTCGGTTCTTACGTTCCACAAGCTCAGGCCGCCGGTGGAGCCGCCGGCGGCGTCGTTGAGGTGGTGGCGGAGGAGGGAACCCAAGGGTCCAATGGTGTAGATGCGTGGGTACTCGGCCCGGAGGGCGGCGAGAACGTCGGCCTCGAGGTCGTCGAAGGTGTTGAGGATGAGGGCACCGGCCTTTGTGCAGCCGTTGGCCTCCGTGTCGTTGAAGAAGAGCCCGAAGTCGTCCGGGTCAGTGGTGCGGACGAAGCTCGAGATGTCGCCGAGGCTGATCGGGGGCATGCCGGGGATCCAGTCGATGACCGTCGTCTCGAGGTGGCCGTTTGTCAAGTAGCTCTCGTCTGCGAAAGAAATACCAATGAATTGATCGATTTAATCGAATTGGCTGGATTTTGTAACTAACTCATTACATGATCAATTTGGAGATTACATAAATGATCCTTAGGATTGAGTTTTATGCGACTTAGCACTGGCCCTCACATCTAGGCTCACCAGGTATATAATGTGAACTCAAAGTGGACGTTGTCTCAATTTTTCTAAAAAAATTATACCAGTAGGCTTCAAACTCAGTGCATCTTGACTCTGATACCAGAAGTTTAAACTGATAAGGGCAGTCCCAGTGCAGAAATCACTTAAGTAGTTTCTATCTATACCATGTCATATAGACACTACTTTAGACACTATTGTCTCCAATGCACCATGTCTATTTATAACCCAAGCAATTAATTAAGCATCAAAATCTCTCTCTCCTCTCCACCAATCATAATTTTTCTCCATCTATCATGAAGATACCACCATCTCTCTAATGCAAAATTCGGTAGTGTCTATTGCATTGGTTTTCTCATAGAAACTAGGTCTTGCATGAGACCCAGTTTCTTCCTCTTTTTTTTCTCTCTCTTATTTAATATAGCGCTACATCATCTAAAACTCCTACATGGCAATCTAATTAATGACATAGACACTATCCTATGCGGAGCACTGGGACTGCCCTAAGGAAATACAAACAATATACTTGTGCATTAACAACAAGTGACAAAGTTTAAGACTTAAGCCTTACCCTTTTATATAGAATAGAAAAGGCTAATCCCCATCATATTGGGAGCATATCTAAAGAACCTTGTTAGTTAAGCACTGCACCACCCTTTATAATTTCTAATTTAAACTGTAATGAATTAGGAGGAATCTTTCATGCTGTTTAAACTAGATTGGTTTCAAGTTTAAAAATATTGATGGTTTCTCCCGGATATACTAACCCTCCATGATATTACTTTTTTTAAAAAAAACTTTTAAAATTTTAACTATCAATATCTTTTAAAAAGTATTTAAATTGGATACATAAAAATCATATAGGTAGATTTATCTCGAAAAATACTTTTATAATATTATAATTTTATTGAGTTTTATAAATATATTATAATATAAATTAGTGACTAAAATTGTGTTTCAGAGACTATGTCAATATCTAAAATGATACGTATTTACGACCAGATGGAATAGTCTATTAGCAGCAAGAATGAAAGATGCATATCTGTTGGATTAGTCGCAGTACATTTTCTGAAACATGGTTAATCATTTGGTGGTGTTACCTTTGAGTGGCAGATAGCCTCTTTCCCTGAGCTCCCGGAGCCTCATGTGGCCCATCAGCGAGGCCGCGCTGCCGCCCCAGAGCACCATGCTCGGCAGGCCCAGCTCCCGCGCCACGTCCAGCACGAAGCTCATCAGCGCCGTCGGCACCACGCACGTCACCGGCGGCACGCCGGCGGCTGTGCCGTTCAGGCGCATGATGAGCTCCCTAAGCGGCGCCGCGCAACGGTGGCTCGTGGCCTTGCTCAAGCCGAGGTCGTAGTCCCCGGCGTCCCGGTCGGCCTCGAGCAGGCCGTCCGGGATCGTCTCGAACCGGAACCCCTCGCGGCCGCACACGGCGCCGGCGCCCTCGGTGGTCTGCACGCGGCGGTGGTTGTCCTCGGTGTTGACGAAGGTGACGTAGACGCCGTGGTGGTGCAGCAGCTTGGCCAGCTGCAGCGCCGGGTTGATGTTGCCGGAGCCCGGGTACGGCACCACCACGGCGTGCGGCCTCGCCATTGATACAGTATATGGTTAGTTTCTGAACTTATCTTGTCTTAGTTTGCAAATGATGCTGTGATGAAATACAATGTGTGTATATAGTATAGTAGTATACTTGCTGTGGAGTCAGCTAGCTTGCTCTCATCGATCGGGGTCTAACTTGGTAAAAAATTCGAGTGAATTTAATGGCCGGCAAGGCGCTCATACTTTAATCATCCATAAGTCATGGATGATGGCGCCCTTTTCTATTTTCTTAAGCCATTTTTAATATATAGTGTATTGAACTGATGTTAATTTAAAGTTATATCATATAAGTATTCTATAAACTAAGTTTATTTTTCTCCAACATATTTAAACCGATTTCTACTAATAATTGAGACCCACGTTATATTAAAAAGTCAGAAAATAATAACGTCCTCTCTCAACTGTATTATCTTCTATGTAATTGTTTAATGCCCATATGAATTATTTAATGCTTTGAATCGATTTCTAAGTAGAGTCCAATTCTATGCATTTTTTTTTGTTAGAATCGACCCTTCCAATGTATTGAATCGATTCAATGTCTTTTCTCTCCTCGTTTGAACTGACTAAAACACAATATTAGAAATGGTCTTATTATAAGTCATGATCTCGTCCATGTCCTAGTTCTATCGGCACTCTACCGTTCTTATCTTTGTCACTATCCCAGCTATGACCCTATTGCTACCGTCAGCCCTTCCATCATCTCACCAAACACCCCACTAGGTGTCACCTCACCATTGTGCAATCATTGGCCCGCTAAACCTTTCCCAACACTAACGATTATGCTCGTGACATTCTTCTTTTTAGTTTATGATTTTTCTCAAATAAATAAATAGGATAATTTTTTACCATTTTTTCAAACGTCGTATCAGGACAGCTTTTTCAAATGGACTTATCGACTTATTGGCATTTGGCTCATTCGTACAAGCGCTTGCGCTAAGACTAAAAACTATCAGCCGCACCCGAAAAGAACCCACCCCATGGCTCACGGTGCCTTGTCACCTGTATCATGGTTGGGAGCCCTAGACACATACTCCAATATCTATGCATGCATCTACAAATACGATCAACAATCCAAAATATGTTTGGTAAATGAGGGAAATCAGGTACGAAAAGATAGCCTACATGATAGCAGCAAGGAGAGGGAGATATTATTACACATTGATACTGATTCTTGTGCTTGGGCATTTTTAGTTTCGATTGAATTCACAATTTTGTGGAGAATCTCTCTGTTTTCTTTATCATAGCATATAATTTGAATTTGAGTTTGAATCTTCGTAGGAGGGCACCCGATGGTGGGCAAATGATGTCGGCATCAGACGGAGGTGATGATGGTTGAAACGGAGAGGATGCAAACTTGTGAATTGTGACCTTCATATTAGACAGTGGCTTGTGCAAGGGGGCAGGTTCCGAGAGTGACGATAATACTAGTTGTGGATGGAAATACATGTTGAGGGTCGCTTTTTGAAAAAAAAGAGAGAAAATACGTCAACTATTGACATCCACGTGGATTTGTACAAATTTAGATGTGTCTAGTCATGGTTAACGGATTGTGTCATGGCTTAGGTATCTACCACTTCTAGACAGAGTTCTTTTAGACTATAACAGTGGACACTCACATATTTAGAATTGTAGAGTCCATGGATAAGTCCTTGACATCATGGAACCTAAGCGTATACTTTCTCATTGATGTACACTTATGTATTTAAAAAGTTGGACAACCAAAATTTGAACGGTATAGTATGAAGTCACACACGTCTTCGCCAACTGATCAACAGACAGTTCCCTAGCATATCAACAACAAATGTCGATGCATAAGAAGTAAAATCGCGAACTCAATGTGCAAACTTTTCTCTCCGAGCACCCTTCGTTTCCAACGTGGTCTGGGATCTCTTGACAAAAGTAAACAAAAATTATGTGCAATCCTCTACTAAGAAAATCATATACAGCCAAGCTCAACAAAGTCAAGTCCTCGTATATTAGATCGACGATGCTAGAAGATCGACAGACCACACGTCATAGGTAGGGAAAACATTTTGGACTGAAATTCGTCAAAATTCGGTTCTCTCGACCTATCCAAAAATGCCTAATTCAATTAAAAAAAAGAGAGCCCATTTCGAAATTTTCGGTCCACACCGATCGTTGTCTTGCTCAGTCGGCCTCCCAGTGTCTCCTGCCGACCCCCTTGGGCCTTGGCCTCTAGCGCAAATGCTCAAAAACCAGTCTCTCACTCCTTGCCCATGATAGATCCAGATCAAAACTGTGGGTGCCCGCTGTGGGCTGCGAGGGGAGGGCGGCGGCCTCTATTCAAGAAGCCTTAGGGTCTATTTGGCACGGCTGCGGTTTATGACTTTTGGCTGAAATTTTTGAATTTTAGCTTTTATGATAGAGGTTACGGAGAGAGATATTCGCTTGCAATTTTGGTTAATATAGATGTTAGGTTTTAACGTGTACTACAATTAACTTGTAGACCCCGCCTTGAGAAAATACCCCGTTTGAAAGTTAGGTACTGTAGCAAAAGCTAAAAGCCGCTAGCTTCGGTTGAAGGTGAGTGGCCAAGAGAGGTCTAGTGTTTAGGGGCTTAGGTGATCAAATTAAAAAAAGGACAACAGACTGAATATAAGCAATTATGTATATATACATGATATTTAGAAAAAGAAAATTGTTATCTAGAGCAATATTGATGTAAAATAGAGTTGATGTCTTGATGGCAATAGCTTTTCATCCCTTAAGGGCATGTACAACCCACAGATGGGGGGTCGTCTGCAAGAGCCTGGAATTTGACATACAAACAGCTAAAAAGACAGGTCGTACAATGAAGAGTCCGTTTCACTGTCTGCAAGCTGTTTAATGCTTTGCATGTAGCTAAGATCAATCATGAACACTAGTTTGTATACCATTGTGTCGCTATTTGATAGAAAATGGATCAAGCTTAAATAAGATGAACATGATTACAATATTTTTTTAAAAATCATCAATATAAATGATATATTATATATAATTGCAACATTTTTGTCTAATTTTCTTTGTTTCCGTAGCGCTGCCATATGTGCTCGATTAGATCCTTCTTGAGTTGCCTATGTGTTGGCCGAGTTTTGATAGCGGAATTCCTCCGAAGCACCTCTGCGAAGCATGGATTAGGGTTGTCGCTTGTACGCACTTCAGGTGGGAGCACTATCGTCGCACTCGGATTCTCATTCAAATCCAAGGAAACTCTAACCAATTCCTTCTCATCTTCCACTATCATATTGTGAAGGATAACACAAGCTTGCATTATGTTGACAACGTCCCTCTGCTTCCTGTTGGACCGAAATGGCCGACAGAGGAGGGGTGAATGTCGTTCTTTAAAAAATGCCCCCGAGTACTCGCACACAAGCTTCTCATCTGATAGCTAAAAAACTATGAAGAAGAAATTAAGGTCACTGGAAACTTAAGCACACAGGAGAGACAGAGAAACAAAAGAGATAAAGGAAGACTTCTCCCAAAAACCAAAAAGAAGAATTAAAGGCCAACTACCACAGTCAGCCGAGAGGAGACAAGGAGCAGTACACAGTTCCAACCGAAAGCAATAATTCAAGAAAGCACTCAGCTAGAACTTGTACCCGAGAGAGATTAAAAATCTGCATGTACTGAACTGCAGACCAAAGGGCACGAAGCTACTGCAAAAACGAAAGCTGACTGAAAATTGAAATGCTGTTCGGCCAGGGAACAAAAAGAAGTTCGAAGCACACAAGCCTGCTGCAGTGAACCAACTGCTACCAAGAACTACCATCAAATGAAAAGAGGCACAAGAGAATACCTGCTGGCCGAATCATTGAGAAGCAAAGGAAAGCAGTTCGGCAGGGGTAGCTAATGGCAAGAAAGAATACTAAATGTTGTCCGAGAGCTAGCAGAGCCGAATGAGAGAATGCAAGAATTAATGATGATTGCCAAACTGAAAATATCATGCATGGAGAACTAACGAAAACTAGTACTTCACGTGAGGAGAGGATTGCGGCAAGTAGTACGTGAATGCATGGTTTGAACACATTGAATGATTGCCTTTTTTTTTGGTTAGAATACTTGAAGCTTCACCCTAACAGCAAACGGAAGAAGATGCTGCAGTCAACTGAACTTTCAACATACCAAAAAAAAAAATGAACAGCAGGCATAGTCGATCTTGCCCAAGACTGAGTAAACCGAAATAAGCACTCAACAAGCGAATTCAGAATCTGTAGCCAGCAGAGAGCAGTAAACAGGGAATAATGAACAAGAACAAGAAAGGATAGACTTGAGGCCATAGCACTTAAACAAAAATTTCTTGAAAACCAACACGGAGACATACATGATTAAAATAGAGGAATGATTACATAGTTGTTCAGCTCATCTTTCTCAATCTCCCACTAACAAGTCCCTATACATGCTTGAGAATCAAGAACTCATAGCACACATGCATAGGAGACACACCCACTCTCTCAACCACTAAAGCACAAAGCAAAAAGTCCTAAAACCCCTCCTCAAGTCATACCAACAACCAGGAAACACACTCCTATTTGTAGCATTCCTTGATGGGTTTACATTTTGCTTTGCCCGTTTTACCCTCCATGATTTGCCAGCTAACCCGCTTCCTTTTGCAGTCTTGCGCTTTTACCGAAACGCCCCTGCTGCAACTTCCGGGAAGCTTCCGCGTTCCTTGCCTCGCACGCCTCGCAACCACCTCGAGTCCACGTCGTCTTCGACACATCCCGACCGTTCTGACCTCAGCGCCTAGAAGCTGCAAAGGCAAGCAGGATTCTAATGGCCTCAAATCTAGCTACAGGGGCAAAGGTCTCCTCAAAATCTAGACCCTCAACCTGGGAGAAGCCCTGAGCTACCAGTCTAGCCTTGTTTCGAATGACAACCCCATCCTCACTCTGCTTGTTCTTGAACACCCACTTAGTCCCAATAACGTTGTGACCTCGCGGGGGCTCGACAAGCGACCAGACCTTGTTTCTCTCGAAGTTCTCTAGCTCCTCATGCATGGCATTGACCCAAGACTCATCTGAAAGGGCATGACTAACATCCTTGGGCTCAAAGGTGGCAACGAAGGCAGAATGGAGACAAAAATGTGACATGCCAGACTTCGAGCGAGTGACCCGCTCAAAGAAGTCTCCAATCATCTGCTCGGAAGGATGCCTTTTCTGGATATGTCGGGGAGGTCCTGGATGAGATGAAGAAGTGGCCTCTACCTCATGAGCTGACGAGGTAGAAACAGAGCCACTAGCTCCAGAGGAAGCCGAAGGCATGGGCTGATCGCCTGGAGGTGCAGTGGATGATGGCACCTCGAGGGGTGGATGAGGGACTGGATCGGGTAGACAACCCTCATCTCCATCGTTCTCATCATCCACAAAGATGGGCTCAGACTGCTCTAAAGAACCTGAGATATCGGGTTTAGTCCCCGGACTGGCCTCGTCGAAGGTCACCTCACAGGTCCCTACCAACTTACTAGACTCGCAGTTACAAACCCGATAAGCCCGCGAAGAAGTCGAGTAACCTAGAAAAATACTATCACAAGAGCGTGACTCGAACTTGTCTAGGTTCCCGGACTTCAAAATAAAGTACTTGCAACCAAACACGCGAAAATGAGAGACACTGGGCTTTCGCTCATATCTCAGCTCATAAGAAGTACGGTGCAAGTGTGCCCGAAGAAAAACTCGATTCGAAACATGGCACGCGGTCGCAATGGCTTCAGCCCAAAACTTTCTCGGTGTAGAGTACTCATCAAGCATCGTCCTGGCCATCTCGACCAAGGTACGGTTCTTCCTCTCCACAACGCCATTCTGCTGAGGGACGTATGGAGAAGAGAACTGGTGCTCTACACCTGTCTCACCACAGAAACTCTCAAAGTAGGAATTCTTGAACTCCGTGCCATTGTCACTACGGATCGCTCGTAAGGCACCTGGAAGCTCAACAGAAAGCCTACTAAAAAGACCTCGGAAATGTGAAAACGTCTCATCCTTCGAGGCTAAGAAAAACACCCAAGAATACCGCGAGAAGTCATCGACCACAACAAGAACATACCACTTCCCTCCTGCTGACTGCACTCGAGCTGGTCCAACTGTGTCCATGTGGAGCAGCTGTCCCGATGCATCGGTAATAATAACTGTGACCGGAGGATGAGAAGCGGCAACCATCTTGCCGTGCCGGCATGGAACGCAAACAAGATCTTTGACCATCTTGAGTTTCGGCAGACCTCGAATGAGATCGTGGCCGCTAACTCGGGTCAAATGGTCAAATCCAATATGACCAAGTCTCCTATGCCAGAAAGAGAGATCGCGGGACTCAGAAGCAACTAAACACCTGAGAGGATCGCCAGAAGACTCAGAAAACTCAGCACGAAAGATCCTCCCATAACGAGAAATCCCGCAAACCAGACTACCCGAAGAATCAAGAATTTTGCAATTGTTTTTCTTAAAGCTTACCTCGAAACCGTCATCGGTAAGCTGAGAAACTGAAAGAAAATTGTACTGCAGCTTACTAACCAAGGCAACATCTTTCAAAATGAAAGAATCATTCACGCGCACAGTACCTTTGGCGATGACGCGCCCAGATGAAGCATCTCCGAAGGTGATCTTCTCATCACCTGGAGCACGGGCTAGGGAAGAAAACCAACAAGAATCTCTGGTCATGTGTCGTGAACACCCGGAGTCGACGAGCCAAACCTTTCCCTTCCTTGCCCGGCGAACCTGAGTCAACAAGAGAGTAAAGTCTCAGTACTGGGGTAAATCAACAGTGATTTTGGCACCCAATACTGAGTAACACGTCGAGCAGATGAAGTAGTCAAGCACGACTGACCTCTATCTACCCTACGCTCTCTGTCACTCAAAGCAGAAGGTCTATAAGCGGACCTGAAGCTGTTGCTAGGTCCAACTGCTACGAGGGAGCGAGTCGGAGCATCTGCAACATGCTGAACACGCCGCGGGTAGCTATCTCGATGGGGGAAAAACGAGATCTACCCTCAGGACGGCAGAAGTCACGACCAGGAGCATATCGAGGACGAAAACTAGAAAACTCAGTAAAACCGAGTCCTCGATACTGCCCAAACACAGACTCAACAGTCCTAGACCTCGTGTTGGTCTTAGGTGCACTCAAGGTCTGGGGCTGACCCTGAATACGCCCAAGAGACTCAACATGGTCTCTACGCGCGATCTTGGCGCGCCTGAAGCATCGATCGACTGTGTGTCCATCCTTCTGACAGAAGGTGCAGTGATACTTCACCTTCTGAGAGGTAGAAGTAGCACGGGGAGGCTTCGCCTTCTGAGAGGCTGAAGCAGTAGGTGGAATCACCTTACTGTCAGAAATCCCCTGGACATAGCCCGCTGACTTAAATTGGACTTTCTCGGTCGTGGGCTTAGTCTCGATCACACCTGGTGCTATGGGTCTGAGCACGGCAGGTGAATGCTTCCTCATGTCCTCATAAAAATCATATCCTAGACCTTGATTAAATTTGCAGATCTTAGATTGGTCTAGAATAAGATTGAGCTTCTTCTTGCCTCCTACAAATCTCTCGAGAGTGTTCATAAGGTACTGACACTCCCGAAAGAGAGAGGTGCAAGAAGAGCAGGGGGAAGAAGAGACAGCAGAAGGTAAGGGAGCAGAAGAAGAACCAACAGCAGCGGGAAGAATGGCTTGTGCACGCACAACCGACTCTGAAGGGACAGTCCTACTGCTAGCCAGTTGGTTCACATCGCTAAGCGTCTCAACCTTACCCTAGGGCTTCTCCCCCTTCTCCACAATCACATTACAAGCACAATGTGGCTTCTCTAGAAGGTCCTTAGTTAGCTTCACATATTTCTCATCCAAAGCAATCAAGTCAGATTTTAGTTTGTTACAATTAATGCATGGTGAGCTAACAGGGTCCTTAGAAGCAAACTGAGCCAACTTTCTACCATGATTAATCATATCTTGAAACTGTTTGGAGACAGCTTCAAGTTCAGCAGTTAACTTAGGACAGTTCAAGCATGAATCAATCGGCTCAAGTAAAGAAGCTTGTAGTTCAGCAATTTTATGATCTGCCCGTTTTAAGTTCATCTTCAAGTTATTGCAATTTTCACAAGACTCGGGCAGATCAAGGAGCATGGCATAAGGTCCTCTAGCAGCAAGGTCCTTAACCTCACATGAGGTGGGAGAAGTAGTCTCATCAGTAGTAAATAGGGTAACAGCCATCCTACTCAACTCTAACTCAGCAAGCAGACTAACATTCTCCACCTTAACAATATCAAGCTCGGAGGACACACTATCATGCGAGGTCCTTAGTTTCTCCATGTCACCCAACAGAGCGCAGCATGTATCACAATCATCACGGGAGGGAGCAGATGTAAGTGAAGTAAGCTCCCGTGATAGTCTATCTACTTCCTTCTCTAACTCAGTACACCTAGCCCTAGCTCTAGCATGAAAACCACCTAGTTTAAGAAAAGCATGATTGAGCTGGTCGTAGGTGGGGCATACCTCGTCCGAGTTGGAGTACAGCTCACTGTCGCTCAGTTCGCCCTCGAGGGCCATGAAGCACATGCCGGAGAAGTCATCGCCACCCTTGGGGTCTTGGTCACCCGTTCCGTCGTCGTTGCTCCATCCCTCCACCTCGCTGAGGTCGAGGTCGTCGAAGGCGGTGAGGACGCGATGGAACAGCTTCTTGGCTTTGCCAAGGTTGCGGAACTTCTTCTTGCCTTGTGTAGGAGCTGGAGGCTTCTTGTTGCGGTTCTTGTCGGTGTAGTTGATCTTGCCCGAACCGCCGTAGTCATTCTTGCCCTTCTCCAGCTTGGGACAGTTTGCCCGAATGTGGTTGGGGCCACCACACTCGAAGCAAATCACGGGTCCTCCCCTCTTTCTGTCCCTCCTCCTCTTGTAAGCATGGGAAAACTTCCGAGCTAGGAGGGCCAGTTGCTCATCCTCGAGCTGCTCTAACTGATCATCAGTGACGTCACATAGAGCAGCAAGGGAGAAACCGCAAAGCGAATCAGAAGAAGGACCAGAAGAAGAAACAGAATCGGTGACCAAGGCCATCGACTATGACTTCGACCTACGAGAGACAACGTCAATCTCGTGAGTCTTGAGGCGTGAGTACAGCGCGTTAAGAGTCAGGGTCGAGAGGTCTGTCGTGTCTTTGATGGTGGTCACTTTCATCTCCCAAACACGCAGATCAAGTGCCGCGAGCATCTGACGAGCGTTGTCCGAGTCGGGGTATGTGAGACCGACCGCTCGGAGGTTGCTCAAGATCTTGTGGAAACGCGCGAAGCACTCATCGTGGGACTCACCAGCAAGCATCTCAAATTTGTTATATTCTTGCTTGAACTGGTCCTATCGAACCGTCTTGATATGGGTGGTGCCCTCATGGTATGCGTCGAGGGTCACCCAGATATCGTAGGCGGACGACAGGTGGGAGATGCGATCGAACTTGCTACGACTCAGGCCCTGGATAATGATGTTCCTTGCCTTAGCGTTTGCCTCAACATCATGCATATTCCCAGCATTGATGTTCTCATCGGCAGGAACAACAAACCGGACCTTGACCTTGCGCCAGATAGCGTACCCTTGAGCCTGGATGTATGTCTCCATTCGGCTCTTCCAGAAAGGGTAATCGATGCCATCGAAAATGGGCGGCTTGGTCGAGTACTTCTCCGTCGCCATGGCTCTTGAGACCGGTTAAGATCTATTGATTAGAGCTAACCGGCTCTGATACCAATTGTTGGACCGAAATGGCCGACAGAGGGGGGGGGGTGAATGTCGTTCTTTAAAAAACGCCCCCGAGTACTCGCACACAAGCTTCTCCTCCGATAGCTAAAAAGCTATGAAGAAGAAATTAAGGTCACTGGAAACTTAAGCACACAGGAGAGACAGAGAAACAAAAGAGATAAAGGAAGACTTCTCCCAAAAACCAAAAAGAAGAATTAAAGGCCAACTACCACAGTCAGTCGAGAGGAGACAAGGAGTAGTACACAATTCCAACCGAAAGCAATAATTCAAGAAAGCACTCAGCTAGAACTTGTACCCGAGAGAGATTAAAAATCTGCATGTACTGAACTGCAGACCAAAGGGCACGAAGCTACTGCAAAAACGAAAGCTGACTGAAAATTGAAATGCTGTTCGGCCAGGGAACAAAAATAAGTTCGAAGCACACAAGCCTGCTGGAGTGAACCAACTGCTACCAAGAACTACCATCAAATGAAAAGAGGCACAAGAGAATATCCTGCTGGCCAAATCATTGAGAAGCAAAGGAAAGCAGTTCGGCAGGGGCAGCTAATGGCAAGAAAGAATACTAAATGCTGTCCGAGAGCTAGCAGAGCCGAATGAGAGAATGCAAGAATTAATGATGATTGCCAAACTGAAAATATCATGCATGGAGAACTAACGAAAACTAGTACTTCACGTGAGGAGAGTATTGCGGCAAGTAGTACGTGAATTCATGGTTTGAACACATTGAATGATTGCCTTTTTTTGGTTAGAATACTTGAAGCTTCACCCTAACAGCAAACGGAAGAAGATGCTGCAGTCAACTGAACTTTCAACATACAAAAAAAAAATGAACTGCAGGCATAGTCGATCTTGCCCAAGACTGAGTAAACCGAAATAAGCACTCAACAAGAGAATTCAGAATCTGTAGCCAGCAGAGAGCAGTAAACAGGGAATAATGAACAAGAACAAGAAAGGATAGACTTGAGGCCATAGCACTTAAACAAGAATTTCTTGAAAACCAACACGGAGACATACATGATTAAAATAGAGGAATGATTACATAGTTGTTCAACTCATCTCTCTCAATCTCCCACTAACAAGTCCCCATACATGCTTGAGAATCAAGAACTCATAGCACACATGCATAGGAGACACACCCACTCTCTCAACCACTAAAGCACAAAGCAAAAAGTCCTAAAACCCCTCCTCAAGTCATGCCAACAACCAGGAAACACACTCCTATTTATAGCATTCCTTGATGGGTTTACATTTTGTTTGCCCGTTTTACCCTCCATGATTTGCCCGCTAACCCGCTTCCTTTTGCAGTCTTGCGCTTTTACCGAAACGCCCCTGCTACAACTTCCGGGAAGCTTCCGCGTTCCTTGCCTCGCACGCCTCGCAACCACCTCGAGTCCACATTGTCTTCGACACATCCCGACCGTTCTGACCTCAGCGCCACCTGCGCCTAGTCCGGTCCGCCGTGTCTCGCCACGACTCCGCCTCGATGTCCTGCAGCCAACACAGACAAGAAACACATCAAATAGCACCGCTCGATACATTTAAACATAAATGCCTTAATGAAATAGCCAAAACCCGACAAGTCGACATAATACTCATCCTAACCACTTTGACCAGGTTTGACCAAGTCCGATCGAGCCCGATTGCACCATGCAACGTCAAGGACCGAACCAATCAAATCAAACTCGACTTCCCTAAACCGATGTCAATTACTCATCACACACACGGGACGACCTCCACATGGTCTCTCACTTCCATAACTTTGCAGGTCGAAGAACAATATCAAAGCGTGATTGCAATACTCCAAATGCGCATTTGACATCTTTCCTCGCCCCTTCTTGCATCAATGCAGATAATTTGTCTTCAGCCGACTGAGGGGCCGTTACTGTCTTCACGAATACCGCCCATTCTGGATATATTTTATCAGCAAGATAGTAACCCATGTCATACTGTGTTCTGTTTACGGTATATTGTACCGTAGGAGCTTCCCCTTTTATTGCTTGAATGAACAGCGACGACTTGTTTAGGACGTTAAGGTCGTTCTGAGACCCGGCGGTACCAAAGAAAGCATGCCATATACAAAGATCATGAGATGCCACTGCTTCGAGGATCATAGTAGGAACGCCCTTGTCACCACGTGTGAACATAACTGCCCAACCTTTCGGGCAATTCTTCCATGCCCAATGCATACAATCGATGCTTCCCAACATTCTTGGAAAACCACGAGCCTCATTTTCTTGTAAGATTTTTTCCAGTTCATCGCTTCTTGGAGGGCGTAGATAGTCTTCACCAAAACATTCAATCACTCCTTCAGCAAATTTTCCCAAAATCTCCAACAAGTGCTTGCGGCAATCTTCAATACCTCATCAAGTTGATCAGCCGAGGAGCCGTAAGATAGCATCCTCATAGCCGCAGTACACTTTTGAAGGGGTGAAAGAGAATCCCTACCAGTTGCATCGACTCTTTGGGTAAAATAAGGAGACCACTCCCTAAGAAATAATTCAATTTATCAGCACATGAATATTAATGGTGAATCGGTATACAGAAATAATTCAATTTACCTAAGAGTGTTCACGATGCGTAGGAACAACGGCTTATTCATCCTAAATCTCCTACGGAACATCTCATCGGTGTAGATAGGATTTTCGGAAAAGTAATTGGCGACAAGCTCATCATGACCTTTTTCTCGATTTCTTGGTATGTACCTCCTTGGTCCACTCTGTCGGCGGCGGCGGCGAGGTACAGTTGATGATTCTCCATCGATGTCGGCCTTCAATTCCTCTCCAATCTTGCTTATAAATTCTTCTAAGATTTCATCCTCCGCTAGAAAATCTTCCACGGTGAACACCTCTGTAGGATCAAAGTCTTCGGCTTCTTCTAGATCATCTTGCTCATCCTCTAGATCATCTTGCTCATCCTGCGGCTCCATAGGATCTAACTAGAGAAGTGTAATGCAGCTGGGTGGAAGGGGAGAAGTGTACTGCAGCTCCATAGGATGTAACTAGTAGCATTTTATAATATGAAAGATAACACATGTTCACACATGGGAGACATGCAGTCTGTACTCACACAAGAATAGAGTTCACACCAATCAATCATACGAATAGAGTTCAAAAGAATAGCGTTCACAAGAATAGCGTTCAGACTGATACTCACACACGAATAACAGTCTGTACTCACACACTAATAGAGTTCACATGGTTCATTGGATTGCAACTGAAAACAAAATGGTTCATTGGATTGCAAAACACTAAAGATGATTCAACCAGAGCATTTATATGGACATTTTCTAGCCATTTAGCCATTTATATAGTTCATCTAAAGGTAGGAATGAACAGCACAGATATCCTCCATATAGCAAGCCGTCAGTTAAGAATGTATTAACCACATTCAAAGGCACAACAATTCACAGGAAGAAGAATTACATTAACTGCCGGCTAAGTGATTACCATGATTCACATGAACATTCAAAGGCATAACCATTCAAAGGCTAAGTGATTACCATGATTCACTGCCGCCCGCATCCCACCAAGCTGCTGGAGTTGGTGAAGAGGGGAATGGAAAGCCACCGATGGATGACGAGGCGCCGGGGAAGCCACCTCCTCCAGATCCATCTATGGAGGAGGCCGCCGTCGCCGAGCCCTTGCCGACAGTAGCGGCGATGGGTGCTGCCGCTGCGTCCAGGCAGCGAACAATGGGGCGGGCAAACGCCCCAGCCGCCGCTGAGTCGCGGCCGCCACCGAGGGTGCGGCCCGCCGCATTCGCCCCCAAAGTCGAGCCGCCGCGACCAAGGGAGCAGGCCGCCGCCGAGCCGCTACCGCGAGGAAGGGTCTACGGCGCCGCCGCCGCCGCTGATGCGGTGACTTCCTTGCTCTTCCTAGACGAGTCGCTAGACATCTCAAGGCGACGACGGGAGCGGACACCGGTGCGGGCGCTGAAGGTTGGCGGTGCCGGCCCCGAAGAAGGAAGGATGAAAGGCGAGGACATAGGGGAAATAGGGAGATGGGGAACGATTTTGGCGCGAGACTTCCCTCCAGCGCGCGCCCAAACTAGAACCGCGCGCGCACGGGATCAGCGCGCTGTCGGGTCGGGGAGGCGATCCGTACAACGCTGCTGGAGCCGGCGTCTTGGCCTGGGGCAACGGGCCTTCCCCGTCGCCTCGCGAAACGACGAAGCCTCCGTCTCCAAGCGTCGGCGGGGGGTTTTTTTTTGCAAAAAAGACATCACGGAGACGGGCGGAAGAGACCCGTTGTACATGCCCTAATGCAAATTTTGATGTAAATACATGCTGGCTTCAATGGGTCTCACAATAATATTTACATTTTAGCCTCTAATAATTTTATTCCAACCCCTATGCTATTTTAATTCATACTTGAGATGGATAATCCTTGAGACGGACATGGAAGTCGAATTGAAATCTCTACCAATCGGAAGATATTGATCCAATATAAAGCTATCCAAACAAGTCTTTAATGGGGATGCATGGAACCTAGCTAGCAAGTAATGGGTGCTTGACTCCTGAGTAGTGGAGATCAATCTGCACAAATCAATCAAATCATTGACCGGAGCTCAGCCCTCCACGCGCACCCGTTGCCTACATTCAATCTCTGCCGTTCCCGTGTCATGCATCTGCCAAGCCCACACACCTATATCTATCTCTATTTAGAGCAAGGCTAATAATACAGCCTTCAGCTGGCTGTATAGACACTTATAGCCCACTTATCAGCCCATTCATATAGTAGTTTACAGCCAGATGAAGGCTGTATGACCCACCCCTTTCTCTCACAAAGTTTCTTGGTTCTTGTGCTTCAGCTGGCTGTAAACTTACAGCCCACCTCTCTTCTCTCTCCTCCTCTCTCTCCTCCACCTCAGCATACAGCCTACTAACAGCCTCTTATTATACTTGCTCTTAGCGCTGCCATTTCCACCGCACAATCCTCATTCACATCTCCACCCGCAAACGCACGTGACGCACATCCAACCCCTTCATCTT